>JAUBOD010000527.1:61299-76568 GCA_032353885.1 Nothura maculosa
ACATTAAAGAAGCTGAGAAACAAGCTTAAAAATTACATGTCTGTACACACTTGTCTCACTTATGGGCATCATGTTTCATTGGTAAAGTCATCAGACTTTCAATAAAATTCTTAAAATATTTTTTTAAAATAAAATATTTGGAATTGTGTTTTTTTTTCTATATTTCTGAACACATCCTAAGAGACACTTGCATACAGTTATGATCCAGTAAATAGTTATAATAATATAAAGAAAAATCTTGAAAGAATTCTCACCAAAAATAGCCCTTATCTCACTTTTTAGGGAGTAGTTCTATGAAGTAGAATAATGTTCTGAAATATGCAGAGGTTTATATTTAACCTAACGTATGAGGAGAAGAAACTTCAGGTTTCTTTCAAAAAGAAACCATCACCACCTTCCCTATTTTTAGTTCAAGATGACTACATTTTTTTACAATTGATTTTGGATTGAATAAAAGAGTTTGTTCAATACAAATAATTATTTTTAAGTACTTCAATCTGATTTCTGAGTTGAGAAAAAAAGTCATGCCTATCTGTATTTTGAGAATTGAACACGATTTACTCTACTACTCTCAGCTTAGAAGGACAGGAGTTGCTGTAAGGAGGGTGAGTGTGTATCCATTGGAAAACACGTGACTTCATCGCCAACTAACAAAGTGGAACTACTAATGACTTTCTAATGTGAACGTACAGAGCCACAAAGCAAAGCCAATAACACAGCAAAAGCACAACAGTCAGCTCTTGACATGAGTAAGAAAAAGCTAAAGCACAATTAAACTGTATGCCTAAAGAAATTATGCAGTAGGCACTGCAAAGCTGACTGCAGGCAAAAATAATAAGTTCTAGCTGGATGACAGTTTCAACTGATATTCGACTGACACATGTTAAGTTTTGTTGCCCTTCCTCTTCCCCAGGAGTGGCTGGAAGAAATAACTAGATTTTCTTTAAATAATAATTTATAATAAATTATTGCTTATTAACAAATTATTGCTCCTTCTTTATTTTTATCCATCTGTTCTTGAAATTTTCAGAAAGATTCAAAACTGGTATTTCATAAGATAGGGTTTTGTCTTCGCTCATGGCTTGTTCTTTCTTTTCCATTTTCCTCTTTCCTTGCTTATTTATTTTTTCATTAAAAACATCGGATAGATGGAATTCATCACCATAATAAAGATTCGGAAAAAATAAAGTGGAGAAATGGCAAGTGGGAAAAAGGAGGGGAACAAATTAAAAAGAAAGAAAAATAGCAAACTAAAACAAGAGACTATTTAAAAAGTAATACTAAAACATTGAGAAATTGAAGATTTTTTTCACTGAAGTGTGGTTTTTTTTTCAGCTTGTTACTTTGCTTTATTTTTTTAAATAACAAATTAATTTTCAGCCTTCTAAATTACTTGCCTTAAAAAATGGCCTAAGATTAATGAGGTGAATGCCACCCATGAATATTTCACTTTAGACAAACAGAGAAAAGACTTTCAGACATTACAGCTATGAATTACAACTCAGCATTCTGAGAAATGTAGTAGAAGGAAAAACTACACTTGCACATTATGTCTATGAACATATTGTCTTTGCCTTGCCTTGTATATATATTAACAAAGAGTATATGCATTTTTAGTTATTAAAAGTAGTAAGCAGATCTATGTAATGTTATTTTACTAAAATATTTTTAGATGGCAGGCAACAAAAAGATCAAAACTAGACATTACCATAAAAGCAGCAGTGGACTTTTTCTCATCTTGAATCATGTTATCCACAAAAAAGTTATTATATATTGGTGTGAATCTGAGTCAGTCAGAGGACATTTGTACCATATTTGTGTCAGTCCTCAGTTGTGGTGGTGGTTCTGTAAGTTTGCAATCTCATATCCGCTTCTCTAGGAGGAATACATATGGAATTCATACCACATAACTTTAGATATCTATAATGCAGCATTTATTGCTGATTTTTTTCAGTACTTTTCACAATAAAGAGAAAGAAATCCACATTTGTAGAGCATCTTTTGTCTGATCTCTTCTAAAGTTCTACTCTACAACAAGATGAATTCCATCCCATATGTGTATATGACAAAATCTATACAGTTAAACTAGAACTGGGTCATGGGCTTGAACACTCATACCTTTCACTTCTTGCTCACTCGTTGCATGTTCTTGTATAGCATGAGCAAACACTGTTACAGGAAATGCCTAGACTTTTTCTGCTCAGTGAAGAGCAGAAGTAAGGGACAGATCCCTGTGAGCAGCATCACTAATACTGTTTCTGTTTCTTTTTGGGCCACAGCAAACAGGCAGAGCTTAGTAAACTGAAGTAAGGGTCAAGCTGTCCTTAGGTCTGGAGAATGATTCAGACCATTTTCTGTATTGCTGTATGTAGACATAGCCTGAGCAAATTCTCAAATTCAAACTACCAAATAAAATCAAGTAAAGCCCAAGCTGATGTTCTATTTTGGTAAGCATTTGTCATTTAATTTGACCTCTCCCAAAATTAAATCTTCAGAGCACTTTACACTTTATAGCTACACTGTATGAAGATTAACAGCTTTGTTATTTATTTGTCTTTAATGGTGTATGTTCAGACATAGTGTACCAAAAAACGTATATGTAAAGTACATGTTCATGCTATTGCTTAAAATGAAAAATATAATAAAATGGAGAGATGTCCAAACCCAAAAACCCAAACAAGTGATTTTTTTGCTTGGAGTGATTCTCCAAGCAAAAAAAAAAGGAACAAAAAACAAAAATCAGTCACAACAATATCCAAGCCTAATAATACTCTCCTCTCTGAGAGGAGATTCTCCTCTTCCGAGAATCAGAAAAATTCTGAATTTCTTTTCCAGTTCCTGAAAAATAGCTGATCTTTCCATTAGGATATAGTATAGCAGATTCCAATGTTGCAGTTGTCTTCCTGAAAAACCTGATGAAACACATATCACACTGCCAAGGCTGTGATACAATAACAACTTCACCAGCTTGCTTGGTGTAAATATCAGATCTCATCTGTACTCAGATTACAAATTTAGGGTTCTGTATGTGATAATCAACTATTTAAATTAAACCAGAAACCAGTTAGTATGGATGCTGGAAGCAAAATTTCATGTTATTCCTTATGATATCCTACACAGTAAATAGGCAGGCTTCTTGACTTGTCTTTCTCCCATCAATTCAGGTAAACATATTAGTCATCACTGTTGACACAAAAGGAAATACATCTCTGTTTTTCACATCAAACCCTTGTTGAGAGTGTGGCTCTGCAGGATATCTCCTTCCTCAAGCTCTCTCTCTTCTATACCATTTTATCAGCTAAAGGAGAAGGAGGGACATCACTGAAAAATATGAAAAAAAAATGAGGTCATGAGCTCCTTCTTCCTGCCAGGACGTGATTGTTCCTTATGGTTCACTTGAGCATGTTTTCTCAAGTCTAATTTAAAAACACATAAGTAAAGAATATTCCATCACTTCCCTTAAGAAACAATTCCTTGAATAATAGGTATCTTTGTCAGGAATAAACCGTCCTCATCTAACGTTTCATCTGCCTTAATTTTATTGTATTACTCCAAACGATAGCCTCTTAAAATTATATTGTGCTAAATAATCTTTTCCTATCCTTTATGTTCATACCCTCTGGATATTTATAGACCATTGCAGTCCTTTCAGATTTGTCAGTAAGCCAAGCACACACATTCAATCCTTCTACTGCTCTGAAAGCTCCAGAAATAATATAAAACTTACAGGATATTCCCTGAACAGGATGAGTCAAGAATGTGTCCATAATGTACATTTTTTAAATTGGAAATAATAGAGTAAAGCTCAGGCTGGTAGAAAACATACAAGTTACTTAAAAACAAATGAGATACAGGACAATATGAGAGCATATATTGGAGAGCAATTCTATACTCTCATGCCTGAGTGCATAGCATTGCCTTCATTTATAAATCAGGTAAATTGAATACTCCAGTAGAATATCTGCAACTGTGCAACCATCTTCCAAAGCTAAGGATTAATTTAATAGCTAAGTTTAATAGTATAGATTCTTTTCTGTGCAAAGATCTGCATCCTGGTTTGTTCACTTGAAAAAGGGAAGCGTAAAGATTGTCTCCTAACTGCAGTCAGACAGCTTTGCTGTTTCAGCTAAAGAAATCAAGCTTGTTTTCTCAGGAAACTGCACAAGTTGCCAATGAGGTTATTTCTAATATCGTAAAATATTAATAAGTGAGAAGTGACTCAGATACATACTGCTTTCTGGAGCAAAATGATAAGTACCAATTAATTGATGCATCGGGATATTTTTTTCTTAAAAATAACTTATCTTTACACTTTTAAAGACTGGAAGATAAGGCTGAAGTGTAAATACATACAATTATAGGTAGTTCCTAATTATATTAATGAATTTCAAGAATAATGAGAAAAGAGTGCATGGAAATAGGAAATAAAAAGTTATTTATCTGTATGTTTACCGATAAGAAAATATTACACAGATAAATTACGATTTTGTTCTGTTCAAGTTTGAGAAACCACCTTTTTTCCTGACTCTTTCCTTTAAACCTACAAGCAACTATTATATTTTCAGCGATGCTGAATGCAGGAAGAAATAGATAAGGTCAATGGGGAGACAAAAGAGAGAGAAAGACTATAGGAGTCAATATGAGATTATGTAAAGGAGAACCAAGAGGCTAGTTTCCTGTCTAACATACTGGAACAATTTTAAATTATAGTAACCACAGATTGGTCCCTATTATTAGCTATTTGGAAATGTTTCATAATTTTATCCTTCTGGCTTGCACTTTCCTTCAAACTTCAAGGTTTAAGTTTTGGAGAATGTCATGAGCTTTTTCTTAGGTAATAGTGAGTGACATATCTAGGACATTAGAATATCTGGAAATAGTTAGCATTATCTATTAAATTTGTTGAGACCATTCTTGAAGTAAATAGTGCCTCAAAACAACAGCTATGATTATCAACTATACAAATAAAGGATGTCAGAATTGTTTTTATTTTGATATTTTCTTTTTCTGGAGCTCTTTTATTATCTCGATTAAAAAGACTGTGTGAATACACTTTTAAAAATAGGTTATATAGTATATAGGTAGATACTTTATTTATTATTATTATTATTCAATACAGTCTATAAAATATTAAGTACAATTTACTATATAGACTACAATGTATTGTAGCATCTATCAAATGTATCTATAGTTATTGTTGACATTGTATGATTTTAATAGTCTCCTTCCTCAATAGTCCATCTTTGCCAGAAGACAGAAGAATAATCTGGAAAACTACATCCTTATATGCATTTATAGGAGTATGAAACGGAACTTCCATGGGTGAATTTTGTACTCTGGATGCAATATAAGAACTATGGCCATTTCAGTCCCAGAACAGAAAGATGAAACACTATCTGGTTTCAAAACCAGAAACAAAAAGAAAATGACTTAGTTGAACTTAGATGTCATATTAGCAGAAGCTACAACATGCTGGCACCTGAAAAAGAAAATGGTGAGGGGTTTTTTCTTGTTTATATCATTTGTATTAAAACAACTTTATGCAATGTTTTAGGGATCAATTAGGGACTTTTCCAAAGCTGATTGATATCTCTTTAATTAAGAATAATACCCTTTTGAAAGAGTAACATTCTGACTGGCAAAAACTTGAGTTGCAATGATCCAATGTTTTCTGTCACTCACTAAGGTAGCACTGTGAAATAGAGGAATAAGAAATAATTTTATTATCTCCACCATACACTTCCTATCTTGCACGAGGCACTATGCTCAATAATGGTCACTTGCGTCACAACAGGAAAAAACAACATTCAATCTCCTTTTCCATCTACTTTGCTGCAGGCTGTCAGTTACTTTGCTAAAAATATATTATTCTCTGAAGAACTCAAGCACTATTGATAGCAGAAAGTAGCTCTGGGCCTGCCATATGTGACACAAAGTACCAGTCTATATGGAGAATCCTTTGTTTTCTAGGCAATTAATGTTCTCCTGCCTAACATACTGCTGTTATAGTATCAAGGGTATTGGCAGAAAACATCAAATAATTAATAGTCTTACAGACTATTCTCCCAAAATTGAATTATATTGATCAGGTTGTATTGATGATAGATAGGATAACACAAGTAATATAAAAGATAAGGGAACAAAGACAGAAAAGAATCAAAAGTCTTTGCCCACAAAATAGGCAAGGTTCCTGAACCTGCTAAAGCTAACAAAAATAGCTTTGCTTGATTACTGAATACTATTGCTGTTAAAAAAGTTATGGTGTACCTAAGTCACATCTTTAGATTAGATAGGTAGACCCATATGTGGAGTAGTTATAGGTCCTATATAAATCATTGTAAATTGAAATACTCTGTATTTGATATTCCTTTACTCAGAGAGACAGTCTGATTTGCTTTGATATTATTCAGTCAAAGATGTAATAGTTTTGAGAAGTAGTTAGCAACAGTTAGTCCTGTAATCACATAGGGTAGTTTACTTCCTGCCATCCACTTGACTGGAAGTTCTTCTGCCAAAACAAAATCCCAATACATGCTCAAAGGATCACCTACTGTCCATTCTGATTAATGGGTCTGCAGGTCTTTAAGACCAAGTATTCCTCTATTGTTCATTGTATGTGCTTACATCATGTTTTTATGCTTTTTCAAATGGCTTTGTTGGCTAGCTGTTGACCTCTCAGATTTTCTCATTTACTTTATTTCACTATATTTACTTTGAGACTATTTATTTGCATATGAACGCTCTCTCCAAAGAGTAATTTGGAATAATGTATGTGCCATTTTTTTCCTCCTTGTAGCAAAACCCTTTTTCTAAGATCCCTAGTCACATATATTATTATTTCACTCCTCACATAGTCTGCTATTCTGCCAAAGGTTATACAGTCAAGTTCCACAAATTTTAATGAACAACTTCCTATTCATTTCTCAAGCCCTAGTAGGGTAGCATATCCTTGACCTAATAGACTGAAGAAATAAGAAGCAAAATGAAATGACTTCATATTGAAGTCTGGATAGACTCCATGAATTTGTAAAGATTTTTAAAATCAGAAAAAGCAGATAATTCTGCTTCTGTAAAAATATTAGCTCAGTAGCAGTCAAAAAGTAAATGAAATATCCAGAATTACTACATATTTGAACAAAATAGAAGAAATCATTTACTATTTTACAAGCCCATGCTATGGCTACATACTGATGTATGCCATGCTGATCCTCCATTTTAGAAAAGATAGAACTGGAAAAGTTGTGGAGAAATGCATCTGAGATGATGGAATGTGCAGAATCACTTCTAAACTTAAAAGAATTTAGGTTTCTTCAGCATTGAGCAGGGAGATCTAAAAGAAGATATGAAAGAAATTTATGAAGGTTTCTCTGAAAAGGAGAAAGTTATCACAGTTTTGCCTGTCTTTCCTGGGTGGGGAATGGGAGATATTTTTAGGTAGAAGCCTCAGAAGCAAATTGCAAAGGAGGCAGCCAGCACTCAGGGAAGCTGCAGGAGATGCAGTGCTGGGGTACCATGTATTCTCAAAGCGCATGACTAACAAAGCCATGAGAAAAACTCACAGAGAAACTTATCTTTTCTCCTCCCACCAGCACTCTCTATTAAGCGTGATAACACCTCTGTCTTGGAAAGTCATATCAGAGCTCCATATTTGTAGAAGTTTGGAAGGCATATTTGTCCTGTTCCTCTTTTAATCATCTGCTAACAGTTATTTTTAGAGATACAAATTGGTCCAGGTGACACTACGAGCTGACCCACTTTAAGAAGTCAAGTCTTATGTTTCTGTGTTTGTATCTGTTACACAATATAAGAATTCATTGTTTTCAATTCTTTTTGCTAATGCATTACCCAGAATTATCAAAATTTTCCAAGGCGCCCATCTTTCACTCTGTAACTCATTAGACTGTGTGTAACGATTCTATATCCAACCTTGAGGGAATCTAAACCGCAACCATGTGGTTTATATTCTGTAGCTAGTTCCAAAGTAAAGTCTGTAGAGCAAAGACAGTGACAGTATTGCATGCTGTAAGCAAAATGTAGGCTCAGCAACACAAATTCTAAAGAATTAGAAATAAACCGAAGTACATAAGAGTATCAGTAACATCAAAACTTACACTTCTATCCTGAACCAAAGATAGATTTTAGTCTATGTTTCAATTAGTTTAATATGCTGTCTGTGAAGCCTTATTGCTGTATGCTTGTATAACTTGTATACAAGCTAAAAGTCAGATACTAGAAACATTTCAGTTCACCCTGTTAAAGAGTAATAATGAGGAATCATCATCATAATTCCAAAAATATGGAAGGGAAAATACACACAGACACATACTTTTCTCCCAATATACTATCACCACCTCCTCAAGAGCAGGAATATTGTTATATGTTGGAATTCTGGAACAGGCTGTGATATATAGCTTTTTTTTTAAAAAAATAACTTTTTTACAGGTTGCTGCTCAGCTGCTCTCCATCATCTTCAAGAGGTCAGGAAGCGCAGAGGAAGTGCTGGAGGACTGGAAGAGAGCCAACCTCACTTCAGTCTTCAAAAAGAGCAAGAGGGAGGAGCCAGGAAACTACAGGTCGGTCAGCCTCACCTCTGTCCCTGGAAAGATGATGGAGAAGCTCCTCCTAGAGAGCATCTCTAGACATGTCAAAGAAAAGAAGATGACAAGTGGTAGTCAGCACGGATTCACCAAGGGGAAGTCAAGTTTGATGAACCTGATAGCCTTCTACGATAGGCTGACCGGCTGGCTGGATGATGAGAAAGCCATGGATGTTGTCTAACTTGACTTCAGCAAAGCTTTCGACACCGTCTCCCCTAATATCCTCATAGGAAAATTCTGGAAGTGTGGTGTGGGCGAGCGAACAGGGAGGTGGATTGAGAACCGGCTGGATGGCAGAGCTCAGAGGTTAGTGATAAATGAGGCCAAGTCCAGTTGGAGGCCTACGGCCAGTGGTGTCCCCCAGAGGTCAGTACTGGCCCAGATGCTGTTCAACTTGTTCATCAATTGACTTAGATGAGAGTACAGGGAGCACCCTGAGCAAGTTTGCAGATGATACCAAACTGGGAGGAATGACCGACACTCCGGAGGGCTGTGCTGCCATCCAGAGGAACCTGGACAGCCTGGAGAGTTGGGCAGAGAGGAACCTCCTGAGATTCAACAAGGACAAGTGCAGGGTCCTGCATCTGGGGAAGAATAATCCCAGACACCAGCACAGATTATAGTTTGGCCTACTAGAAACCAGCTCCGCAGAGAGGAATCTGATTGAGAGCCATGTGATCTGCAGTCCTGTTTGACACCAAGTTAACCATGAGGCAGCAGTGGCCTCGTGGCCAAGAAGGCCAATGGGATCCTGGCCTGCATCAGGAAGATTGTTGCCAGCAGGTCAAGGGAGGTGATCCTGTCCCTCTACTCAGCTCTGGTGAAGCTGCACCTGGAGTCTTCTGCAGTTCTGGGCTCTCCTGGACAAGAGGGATTTGAAACTTCTAGAAAGGGTCAAGTGGAGGGCAACAAAGATGATTGAGGGACTGAAACATCTCTTGTACAAGGAGAGACTAAGTGAGTTGAGCCTGTTTATCCTGGAGAAGAGAAGGCTGAGAGGAGATGTGATTAATAGGTATAAGTACATGAAGGGAGAATGTAGGGGGGAATGGGCCAAGGTCTTCTCAGTGGTGGCCAGAGATAGGACAAGGGTTAAGTTGCAACACAGGAAGTTCCATCTGCATGTGAGAAAGATCTTCTTTCCTGTGAGAGAGCCCTCGAAAAGGCTGCTAGGGAGTTTGTGGAGTCTCCTTCTCTGGAGTTCTTCAAAACTTGCTTGAACACAGCCCTGTGTGACATATTGTAGGTGACCCTTTGTGTACAGAGGAGTTAGAATAGATTACCACTACAGGTCCCTTACAACCTTGAAGATTCTATGATTCTATCATTCTATTCTATGACCTGGTATTCCTGACTGACAACATTAACCATGAGTCAGCAGTGTGCCCTCGTGACCAAGAAGGCCAATGGGATCCTGATCTGCATCGGAAGATGTGTTGCCAGCAGGTAAAGGGAGGGGATCCTGCCCCTCTACTCAGCTCTGTATGCAGAAGGAACAGTGGGTATAAGTTGAAACACAGCAAGTTGCATCTCTGTCTGAGGAAGAACTTCTTTACTGTGAAGGTGACAGAGCCCTGGAATAGGCTGCTCAGGTTGATTGTGGAGTCTCCTTCTCTGGAGATCTTCCAAACCGGCCTAGATGCCACCCTGTGCCACATGCTCTATGTGTCCCTGCTGCAGCATGAGGGTTGAACTAGATGATCTGTGGAGCCTCAGATCATCTAGCTGATCTGAGCCTTTTCGGCCTCAACATTCTGTAATTCTGTGATACCATTAAAGGCACATGTGATGATGGCAGTGAAGCAAACAATTGCTCCAGACTGTCTTTTTAGCATCCATGAGTGTCACATAATGCTAAGAAGACTGTAATACAAATTACCACTGTAGAGAGATGAGGAAACAGAAGTTAGTCAGCCAAAGAGATTCACTGTGGAGTTATTGTTCCAAAGTTTCATGTAAAATGCAGTTCTTCAAAATACTTTGGCTGTTAGTATGCATCATGGAGTTGTAGGTTTAAAGTCGAGGAGAGCTCTGAATTTGAAAGTCTTTGAGAGCTGAATCAATAAAGGTACATGTTTCTTGTGGAAAGTGAAACTTCTCTCTTCATCTTTTCAAAATACCACAGTATCATCAACATCCAATCACAAGATTCCTCCATAAGTAAATGCAGCCAAACTTACGATGACTAAATTACAGAAATATTTAAATTATAAATTACCCTAGCAATTAGATCTGATCAATACATTTTGAGACTTGATTGCTTCTCTATAATTGTAAATGTAATCCTTGTTTACAGAATTATTTGTCTGATCCAAATTCTGTTGATCAGTTTTTTGATCATGTACGTTGAAAATCTAAATTTCTTCATTGAAGCCTATGTTTGTAGACTAGCCCCAAACTGCATTTAAGAAACATGACATGAACAATGTGCAACAGAAATAATGCCATCCTCGACTAAAACATAAGTGTTTTTCAAGATACTTCATTTCATTAGCGAATTAATTTCATGATACTCAGTGTGCTGTGTTACAGGGCCCTTATTAACTCTGAATGACATGAAATAGCTACTTTTTAAAGATTTGATGCTAGGCAGAAACAGTTTTGCAGAGTGAATAAGAAATTAGTAGTTTAATTGTTCTCTAATGCCATCTGAAAGAGTTCATTAATCTTAAGAAGCTGACAGCAAAATCATTATTCCAAAACAATTGCATGTAGAATGTGTTCAGGAGGTCTTTTCATTCAGTTCTGGGGTAGTTTCTGTTTTGTTTTTGTTTTCTGTTTCTGTCTAGAACACATGGGGAACAGCCATGGAGAACAGCCTTCAGTGATGGAGCAAGAGAAAATTATGAGATATGCATTTCATCGTGGAAGGATTTATAGAAAACATAAAAACAAGAGCCACATGGCAGTAGCTAGTGTATATTTGTAACATAAAGGAAATATCAATAATAAATCCTTATAGAACCTTTTATAATTCGTATCACTCAAATATTTTGAACAGATAGGCATTTTGAAGCCACATAAACTTCTAAAGGTTTTCTTGAAGAAAGAACTGAGACCTGCTTTACTTGCTATTATCTTTTCCATAACCATACCCAAGCAACAACTGCAGATCTGAACTATCCCGTAGTCTGTTACGACAATTTCAGAAAATGCATGTTTTACACAGTGATCAAGTGAACTTCCTATTCTTGGGTTACACACAGACCAATTATATGACCTTAAAGAAATAATTTGGTCTTTCTATTTGTATCCCATGTGTATTTTGATAATAGGTCTCTTTTCAGTTCAGTCTTACTGAAATCTCCTACTTAACTGTAGTATAAATACATTAACACAGCATTGTCACTAAAATAAGAAAAAAGATGATTAGATTAGAGAGAGATGTGACAATAGTTTGTGATGCTAGAATGTTTCAGTTGACTGCTTCAAAGCACAGGAAAAAGCACAGAGAAAATCAACTCTAAAATCAATTATTTCAGAAAATTCTTTTGCGCTTTGCACAGGTAGTGTCAGTAATTTGTGTATAAAAGAAGATTTTGTATTGGTATGGTGCTAAACCAAGGTATTAAAGATGAGGATAGGAGGAACAGCCTAATAAGTGTTAATTTCAAGCTATTTTTAAAGAGTAATGGGAAAAAGCAGTAATAAACTTTTTCTTTTTTTCTTTTTTTTTTTTTTTGTTTGAAAATTGAGTGCCATGAAAACTGCAGGAAAGTGAAAACTGCAGGAAAGATAGGTCTGGACACGCAACCCTCATTTTCTCACAGGAGTGCTGCAGTAGGAATAGTTGCAATGTGAGTTTTGCCACTTCCTCCCAGAGTGTCTTTTTTTTTCTTGTTGCAGAAACTACTTCTAATGGCAGGTCAGTGCAGATACCCTGCTCTTTCAAGCCTCAGTTCTGTGCTTGGCCTCTAGTCTGCCAACAAGGATGTCAGTTAGCGTCAATTGTTCAAAAGAGGCAATTTGTTGTCCCCCAGCAGCAGTCTGGAAATAAGGTAAAGGAACCTTGAAAGGGATCAGTTATCCTGTACACAGCCACTTTCCGCTTAATGTTGATTTCTGCTGTCACGAACAAAGTGGGTGGTAGTTTATTCTTGCTGGCAGCAGGCATAAACTATCAACTGCCTGGTTTGTGAAAGAAAAAAAATCAATGCTAAAAGGAAAGTGGCCGTGAGCAGGATGACAGATCATTTTAAAGGCTTTATTTTATCTTCAGGACCCTGCTAGTGGACAGTAAAATGACTCTCAGGTTCATTCATTACTTTCATAATGACAGTATCCCCACTAAACCCTGATTATTGGCCTTAACCAAAAGATTATCCTTGAAACTATTTCCTTTTTTTCTTTGATGAAAACATGTTCCTACCTTAGAAGTTGTTCCATCTTCACCTTATATTTCCACTAGGAAAGCATGCTGAGTGCATCAAATCATCAAACTAATACATTCAGAGACAGAAAACCAGCATGTCTTCTTAATTTCTAGTAAGGCAAAGGAATAGCATTGTATAGAGAGCAATAGGAAACTGCATAAGCAAATACAGATATATATAGCATACTCAAGCCTCTGTAGAGACAACCTGACACCTGTATTTATTTAGTTATGGTTGCTGATTTACTAGAGCAGCAAAGGAATAGGTGCAGTATTTCCCAGGGTGGCCCAAGGCCATGGTTCTGGATGTGATTCCAGGCACGGAGAGATGCCAAGAGTAGGAACCATGAGCTGGGACTGATAGCTTTTTACAAATGACAGAACAGGGATAATTAAAAAATGGCAGCCAAAATTGAGTTTTCATCACTGGAGGGGTGGGCTGGGAAAGGGTTGTCAAAGGAACATTGAAGGATATTGAATTGTAGTGAAGCTCCAAATGATTGCAAGAATTAGTTTGCAGAGCACAAGGTTACTTGCAGTGCAGGGAATATGGGTGAAGACAATGCTGCCCATGCTTCCTGAAGGTAATCCTGCCTGCAGCTGTGGGAAAGTTATTAAGTATCTCTGGTCATACCATCCTTTGGTATTTTAGAGTTAGTAGGTCTTAACTTCTCCTTTGTAATTTTTCATAAATCAAAATAAACTGTAATAAAGAATATATGAATTTGTATCTATAGAAGAGGTGGAGATCTCGGGAGTATTTCTTACTTGGGAAACTCAGTACTCAGAAGGTTTTCCAAATGGATTGTCGAGTTCTACACTTGAAGATTTTCAAAACTTGTCTTGGTAAGGTCCTGAGTAGTGTTATCTAATTTTGAGGTTAGTTCTACTTTGAATAGTATTTTGGACTGAATGGCCATGCGGAGGGCCCTTCCAAGCCAAATTATTTTATAATTCTTTGATTCCATGATTCTACATCAGCAGCTTGAATTCAAAAATTCAGCAGCAAATTCATAATGCTCAAGGGCTAATTTGTATTTACCTACTAATGTGTAATATAAAGACCTAATATAGACTATCATCCTTCTTGAATTTATTTTGGATATATTTTAAGAATATGCCATTTTGACAAAAATCTGACACGTCTGCTTTTCTCATTCCTTCTTCTGAAATTGACGTTAAGTATGTTCATCTACTCATTTTTCCAGAAGAACTTCTGCTGATGAAAATCATGAGTGACAGAAGAAGATAGATTGGGTTCAATTGCCAAAGCGGACTTAGGATGGTTGCCAGCTGTGAATTAACATTCTTGATCCAGAATTATTGATATTCTTTGGTTGGCTGTATAGATCTTTTGAATAGCATAATTTGGAAATACATCTGGTAGAGTGAAAAAAATCTGAGATATATAGATAAGGATCTAGAAAAAAAAAACAGAATAATATATGCAGCACAGCTGCCCAACATATACAGTGGTTATAGAACAAGACTAGGTTATCCTATTTTTTTTTCAATTTGTCTGTATAGGGAACACATTAATGTAACTTATAGCACTGAAGCTGCTAACTTGGAAAAATTGATATAGTTGTGCATCTTTGAAACTTTCACCATATACAGTCTTTAAATCAAGATGAGATGGATAGCTAAGATATGCAATAAATTAGCCAGAATTTAAAGTATTTAAGTAGTTATTTCTTCATGAAACTCTATGGTCTATGTTACATGAGAGGTCAGACTAGCATGTCTCCATATTTTAGCCTGTGCCTCATTTCCATCAATTAAGAACATCTGGGACATTGTCATCTTGAAAGATGCCAGGGAGGAATGGAAAAGGAAAATGTTTTGTGCCTCATTCATAGTTCACATGACTAGCTGAAAGGATGAGGGTAATGGTGAAGTCCTGGTGCCTTTGAGGTCAGTAACAGTTTTGACTTCTATTTCATTAGCAGACTAGGATTTCACCTAATGCATTTATTAAAGAAAGTATATGAATTCACATGAAACATGCACTTACTAATTAGTTTCTGCATTTATGAGCAAAATGGTATGCCAGACCAGCATGTTGAGCATAAAGGCATGCTGAATTTCTTCCCCAGAATCTTTACATCATACAAAAACACTCCATATGTTTTTATCTCAGTGCATGAGCTCTTATATACTACTTGTTTATCAAAAGCAGAAATAAAGACATTCAGTACCAAGCTTAATTTTGAATAAGATGATCATAGAATCATAGAATCATAGAATCATAGAATCATAGAATCATAGAATGTGTAAGGTTGGAAGGGACCTTAGAGGTC
>JAUBOD010000529.1:19546-30770 GCA_032353885.1 Nothura maculosa
GTGACGATCGCGCAGGGCGGCGTGCTGCCCAACATCCAGGCCGTGCTGCTGCCCAAGAAGACCGAGAGTCACAAGGCAAAGGCCAAGTGAACATCATGTCAGGATTCTCTTTGCTATTCTTTGTTTTCTTCAGAACAACATAATCCAAAGGCTCTTTTCAGAGCCGCCCACAACGTTCATAAAAGAGCTTAGTTATCAATATCATATTTTGTTAATTGCATACGAATTACTCAAGACAGGCTTTTTTAAATATACTTTATTACTGCAATTTCTGGGTTTGAGGAAACAGCATTGTTCTCCATTTTTATCATAAAAAGAAAACTGGCAGAATATCTAAAAAACAACAAAAAAGTTGCTTCTGGTATTGTAATAATGACATATTCAGTTCTTGAACCAGACAGCACTGCAACAATGTGTATCGGCTAGAGCTTCCCCTCCGCCCCCGCCCCTTTCCCCTCCCTCCTCTTCCGCCTTTCTCTTCCTTACGAGGCGGAATTTGCACGGAGATGCAAGGCGTGATCTTTGGGGGGGGAGGGTGCGGGGAGCAGGGGCAGCGGGCCGGGCTCTCCTCTGGCCAATCCTTGGTCAGGGCGGGCTTTTCCAATACCTCTTTCTTTTTCAAGAGGAAGAAAAGGACAAGGGAGCGTAGGGACAGTTCCCGATCAGTAAGGTTTTTTCTCTCCCCGCCCCCCCAACCCCCGAATGGACAAAAGCACTTAAAGGCTACACCATAGAAATACAATGGATTATACATGGCTCAGTAGTAGCGTGCCTGACAATTGCATTACTTTTGTTACAAAATATATTAAAAAGTTACATCCGATTTTTATCAAATCATTATTATAAAACCTTTCTTCTTGGTAAGTCAAACCAATTACTCCATAATGATGCAAAGAGATACACTTCCCTAAAGCCGCCGCGCTATACCATACAAATAAGTCTTTTTGTTTCAATACTCGCAGGGACAAAAAAATACGTTTAACCCCGGACGACTTACGAATTATTGGATCCTTGCTGCAGGTTACTCCTGACTTTGGCGCCTCAGCTCCTTTAGGGATAGTGTGGGTGGCTCTTAAAAGAGCCGTTGGATAAAAAGTATGTAGAGCAGGACTCCTCCAATATCATTTACTTCTTTTTGGGCGCAGCCTTCTTCGCCTTGGCAGCTTTAGGCTTGGTCGCCTTGGGCTTAGCAGCCTTGGGCTTCACCGCTTTCGCCTTGGCCGGGCTCTTCGCTGCTTTCTTGGGGCGCCCAGCCTTGGCTGCCTTCTTGGGGCTCTTGGCCGCCTTCTTGGCGGCGGCAGCCGCCGGCTTCTTGGCTTTCTTGGGGCTCTTCTTCACCGCCGCCGCCTTCTTGGGCTTCTTGGCGGCGCTCGCGGGCTTCTTGGCCGCCGCCTTCTTGGGCTTGGCCGCCGCCGCCGCGCGCTTCTTCGGCGCTTTCTCTTTCGTCTCGCCGGGCTTCTTGTTCAGCCGGAAAGAGCCGGAGGCGCCGGTGCCCTTGGTCTGCACCAGGGTGCCCTTGTTGACGAGGCTCTTGAGCCCCAGCTTGATGCGGCTGTTGTTCTTCTCCACGTCGTAGCCGCCGGCCGCCAGCGCCTTCTTGAGGGCGGCGAGCGAGAGCCCCTTGCGCTCCTTGGAGGCGGACACGGCCTTGGTGATGAGCTCGGTGACGCTGGGGCCCGAGGGCTTGCGGGCCTTGGAGCCGCCCGCCGCCTTCTTGGGCTTCTTGGCGGCCGCCTTGGCGCCGGGCGCGGGCGCATCGGGCGCGGCGGCGGGAGCGGTCTCGGACATCGCGGCAGGCGTCCTCTGCGGAGCAGGCGAACACAATTGGGCTGGCGCGGGTCAGATGCTCGTATTTTTAGCGAGGAGACGCGCGGTGATTGGTGCGTTGCAGAGCCCGCCCCGCGGCACGGCCGGGGAGCCCTTCGGTGTGCTCGATTTGTGTTTCTTTGGACTAACAAAAGTGTCTTTTCCTCCTAATTTCTAGCACCAAATCGCTCCGTTTCCCCGGTGAGGGAAGAGAAGACAAGGTACTTGCGATCGGTTGAGTTTCTAGTCTCAGACGCGCGAGCTGGGTTAAAAGAGAGGCGATAAATCCCGTGTGCTGCTGCCGGAGAGACCTCTGAGGAGAGAAACTTTTGTTTTTCCTTGCAAATTAAAGATTTCCTTTGGACTAAAATGTCACAGCAGCAACCAAATCTGAATCTATAGAGGGTTTTCTTCTAATCAAAGTTGAAATCCTGCAATTTAAACTTATTTTGACAGTTTAAATTGATTTTGAAGAGGAGGAAGTAACACAAACTCCTCTTTCAGCTGTGAATATGGATTAAGAACCGGTTCCTTTGACCATGTGTTTTACCTCCTAAAACACTAAAGTCTATTGAAATTGTGTATCATACAGCCTCCTATTACTCATACTATAGAGCCATAAACAATTTGTTAATATCTGGGAATTTATTAAGATGTGATTCTTTTATTTTGTCTTCCTGGAATTTCAGCAGAAGAGATGCAAGCTTAGCTTATTGCCCTAAGTCTTTTTTCTTCTTTTGTTTGATTTTTACTGCGAATTTAGTAATCAATTATTAGTTAAATCAAGCAATCTGTTTCTCATGTGAGATTTTTATTTCAACTATACTGCCAATTGACAAGTTACATTACAGTACTGCAGTTTTGCAGAAGAAACTAACCTTGTTAACTACTGGTGCTATTTACTGAAATTATATCTGTGTCTTTCCAGTATTTGAAGATCTAATACATCAGTTATGTGGCTATGCTCTTGCTGCCCAGAGAGTATTTATTATCTTTTGTGTGTTTTCTCTAGTAGTATCATAATTTTAAACCACATTCTTCTATTTTTTAATAATAGCTCACGTAGTAAAACTACACAAAGATTTACCTGCATCCAGCTCTGATCCTTCCCGCTTATAAAGTACATATATATATATCGCTTTATTTATGTATGTGTGTGTAGCTTTTCCTTAAGCATTTTAAGCACATCATATAATTAAGGAACCATTTTCAGGAGAAGAACTGGAGCTCTTTGTGAATGCCTGAGTATAACTAGGTAGGCCACAGTGTGTTCCTAAAGAACAAGGAAGAATGCAATCAATATTGACATCTGGTTAAAGGTGATGCAATATGCTGTAGAGATTGGAGCCCTGGAATAAAAATTTAATGAATCTTTACCCGAATGTGACCAAATAGTTTTTCTATTGTCTTTCCTTGTTACTTAAGAATCACACATTTTTCCATTCTGGCCTTGCCCTCCCAGTTTCTTTGACACCACGAGGCATAAATTATAATGTAAACACAGGACTGAAATAGATACTAGCAGTACTAATTTCAGATTGTAGGAATGCTCAGTTTTAGGAAAGTGTATTTTTATTTTACCTTATTACTTCATTTAAAATTATTCTGTTTAACAATTTCAAGGGTGTATATAATGTGAAAGTCTCTTTTAGTTACTATGTAATCTGGCTTCAGTGGATATGAAGCTTAGTAAAAAAATAATAAAACCAAAATACTGAAAATTTCACCTAGTGGGGGAAATTATAATACAGAAAGATACAGAAAAAAAGCCAATGAGCTCTGCAGTACCTCCACAGTAGGATGACTGAGAGACGAGTTAATCAAATTGTAACACTTTAGGGAGCTGTTTTTAAAAACTATAAAACATGAGATAAGAATGTAGGTGTGAAATAGGTTACATGTAGGATTGAAGATATACTTGTATGAATCAGCAAACCAGGAAGTAAAATAATAACAATAATATATTTATGACTGTATCTACATATATATCTTGCATCCTGTTTTAATTCCTAAATCAATTCACAGAACTTTCTAGACACTTCATTAAATACTGAAATAGACTAATAACAGTAGGAGATGATATTTGGAAGTCATGGTGCGCAGATACCATGGCTGCATAGCACCTCAAATTGAAGAGGGACATAGAGATTACTAACATATCAACAGCATGAAAATTATTCCTGCCAACTCTTATTATTTCAGACTTAAAATAAAAATATTTCAGTAACCCTCACTGGGGAGATGTAAATACTCCGACCCTCAGTTGTGGCTTCACAAAGTGTCAATTAATGTTTGCTGGTGGCTGAAATTAAAGTGTCTGAAATGGTCACCATCCTCGTTGCTTGTCTGGCTTTTCTCCTGGAGGCTGCTACACCTCCCCTTCCCCAGCAAGTGAGAGCTGCTAGCACATACAAAGCTACTAGCTTTAAATCTACAATAGCTACAACCAGCCATCTAAAATACAGAAACCACAATAGTTCCCCCTCTCAAGCAGAAGCTTGTTCTTGTCCTTTCTTTGCATCAAAGGAGAAAAAAAAATTACTTTGGCAGTGCAGAATTGCTGCTTGAAACCCCTTTCCCATATGGAAGAAATGTATGCAGAACCAAAACTTAGGAAAGTTAGGGTGCATTTTGGCACTTTTACCAAGGGACTGCCATGCAGTCACAGCAGACAGATTAGAAAGAAATGAAGAATAGAAGGAAATGAAAAATTAGACAAGCAAAGAGCAAAATGTGATGGAGGATTTCAAAAACTGGAGCAATGGCCATTTCAGCTGCAAATGAGCAAGCGTGTAAAGTGAATAACCATGTTTTACATGTGATATTTGGGAAAGACCCTAAGAAAAAGGTCAGCACATAGACGCTAGCAAGCAGTCTGACTTTCCAAATAAGGCAGATGAAGGGAAGCAGACTACCATTCACTGTAGAAAGAAGATGACTTTAGGTTCTCCGGAGAACTTTTAAGAGGACATCATTGTAACACCGACGACATTTGAGTGACTTCAGGTCTCCTCAACTTGTGGGCAGCCCAGCAGGCCACACTATGTCCAAACCTGCATAAGATCATTATCCAAACTCTAATAAAAGCTGCTTCAATCCAGATACCCATCTCTGTTCATCTTGTGTTGTAATTTATTAAGACATCATGGCAAAAGCAGGGCAACATATGAACCAAGGCCAACATGTGGCTGTGCACCTGAGGTATCAAACATTCCCATTTACAGCTTAGGGCTTGTCAGTACTTGTTCCCCAGAAAATGAGCTCCAGGTTATGTTTAGATACGTTTCCAATAATGAGAGGTAACATTGCAGTTCTTTTCAAGCAGTTTTCTTAGGAGATATTAGCATGAGACCTGGATATACTGTCATGGGGAATGGGCAGCCCTGCCTGCTGCAGCTGAGTCCACTGCCTGGTCATTCTGAGACAGATGGAGGAGTTGGAGCTGACGTGTGGCAGGACGAATCCTCTCCTTCCTTCCAGTACAATTGTGGAGATTTTTGTGAAGCGTTTTACGATGCTACTGTCCTGTGTATATGTGCTCCTAGGGGCTAAAGTGTAAATACTCCCTGCAACAGGTTTTACGCTCTTATAGCAGTGTTACACCCATGCCTTATTTGCCCTCATCCTTCATCCAAGTTACAATGTAATAACCTTTGTAATCAAACCTGTCAGCACACCTAACTGCTTTTAAACCTTAGCTTAGCAATTTTAAAGTGGTACCTACCAAACTACACAATCATTACCGCTAGTCTCTGCCTACATAATACTAATGTTGCTGCTGATACTTTTGGTAAGGCTTTTAAGCTTAACAAGGCCACACAAGGCCTGTTGAAGCCAGAGGGTGGCTAAAAACCTATAGTGCACAGCACATATAGGGTAGGGCCTTGGATGAGTGTCATAGTAGACTCAGACTCTTGGAATGCAGCACCCTCCTCCCTATGCTCTTTGTTAATGGTTTGGGCACTTAGTGTAGCCTCCATTCATCATTACTGTGATGTGTCATTTTGGAAAATTAAGTATATATATATGTATAAATACATATATATATATACACACACACACATATAGTCCCAAACCAGAATATGGCAATATTTAGGAGGCTGTGAAGGATGTCTTCCATGTGTCCTCCTCTATTCCACCCACACTAAATAACAATAAATAACATCCAGAAAGGATACGGCCACAGCTTCTCCATCAACATTAAGGCTTGGCTGCTCAGACAGATGAGCAGCCCACACAGAGCAATGCTGAGGAACTTGCTTTGCATCCAGATACTCCTGCATACTTCCTGTCCTCCACCCTTTCTCAGTTTATGTACTGGTGATCCCAGTTAACTCTATCATGTGCAGAACTAGTCTCGGTAGATAGCAGGGTGATATATGCCCCTCACCCTAGATAGAGCCACATCTCCCACTGTGGGGGCACAAAGGGCAGACATTTCCCAGCCCACTAAGTGACTGGTCACCAGGTATATTTGTGTTGCCACATGACCCATCCTTGCTATCAAGCCAGTGATGATAGCAGCTAAGCACCATGAAGGCTGGATATCCACCATCTCTGAGCGCTATAACACTCCGTCAGGTGTGTGAGGTGTGTTCCCACTAAATGAGGCTGCTTTGCCTCATTTCCTTATTGCTGTGGGGGTGGTGTCTGGCTCAGGTGATACTGTTTGCATTACTCTTCCAGAGCAGGAGCAGCACAAGATAGTATGGGAGCCAACACTATTGCCTGCCTGTCTTCCTACAGAAGAAACTGAAAAGCTTTCAGAGAGGCATTCAGTGTGTGTAAGGGTTTTGAGCCATAGCGTGTGTTGTTCATTGCTCAGGCTCTTCTTTGTAGTTGTTGCGGCTACATGCAGCTACATACATGTTCTGAGGCAACACCACCCCTGCTTAGAAGGTAACTGAGCCTTACAGGAACACTGAAAGGGCTGGCTGGTCCCAGGATTTCCCTGTAATATATATATAAGGCATGTCATACAGCACTTCTGTGATCAGAAAGTGTAAGTCATCAATTCAAAAGCCATCAATTTGGCTTCACAGATTGATGAGGATATGTCTCTAGTGTAGAGTCTAGTGTAGTGGGTAAGTTCAGGAAGAAAGCCTGGTCTTTTATTGTTTCATATATTTTACTTACAACTTGATTTATCTGAACTGCTCCCAGAAAGAAGGATCGGTGTCCATGCAAGTATCTTGGTATCCCTGACATAAATGTCTCTGGTTTTGAAAATGAAAAAGCAATGAAGTCTTGGTTGATGGGTGTGGAAAATAAGGAGTAGAATAACAAGCTTTGCTTGTGTGTGCTGTTTGTGATCAAAACTTTGCAACCTCTTATGTCTAATTGTTTGGTTAGTAAAATTAAAGCACAAGGCGTACACTGAACAGCTAGTGAAGGAGATAAGTGTGTGTCCAGATGTGCAAAGATGGGAAGTAAAGCAAAACCATTTAGGATTTCAAATTTACCTGGACTGCAGTAGAAGGTACCTGTGAAAATGGAAATTTCACAGTCTTAAATTCCCAAGGGCAAAAAGGCTGTTGAAGAAAGAAACTATCGATCACTAAAGGAATCTTTTGAGTAAATCTGGTATTAATTGCACAAATCTAGTGCATGGTCATTTAAAAAAGCATCTGCCTTGAACAAAACAAAAATCAAAACAAATAAAATATTGTATCAAAACACATAACTGGAGATAAAATGGTAATCTCATTCCATGTTTTATTAATTGCTTTGAAGAAAGGAGTTAGCATTCTTGGGTGTCAAGAGAGCTTTTCAGGGATTACCTTTGTGAGCCATGTCACTGGATAAACACTGGAATATTTGTTTGCGTCTGATACTGAGGAGGGAAAATTCTTACATATTAAAAGAAAACAAAACCTCTAGTGTTTGTTTTATTTTACAATATGTGATTATTTTCTTAACATGATGATTTTTTTGAGAGCAGTCTTAATGATTTTTTTTTTCTATTTTTTTCTCCCTAGGTTGCTTCTACTACCTAGTAAAATCCTTTTCAGTGTTGAAACAGACACTCACTTGTGCTGGATTCATGGGAAAGAAGGCACACAGGCCACAAATCTTGAGCATGGCAGAGCATCCCTGTCCTGAATCTAGGGACATTAGCAAAATCCAGAGAGAAGAGAAGCAAATGACCAATACGTTCTGGGGAAACCTTGAGATTCTGCTGCCTCTTATGCTGGATTCTGGATAAAGACTTAAGATCATAACATAGTAAGAACAATCTCAATGATTTGCATCAAACATCCATCTTGACCAACATTTTATTCATGACAGAGAGCACTGAAAAAGAAAATAACAACACGGCAGTAACTGATATCACATCAAAATGATCTCTGAGACCCTAATTACTAGTAGGCCAGCAACCTCTTCTATCAGAATGATGGATATTTTTGAGCAGAAGATCCTTGAATGAATTTCTCTCATCTTTGTTTATTGACTGCTTTCTTGGAGCATAGCACCTCTCCTTTCCCATACTTTATCATATATCTTCATCTCAGAAAATTGGAGGAGCAGGAAGAGTGGAGACAGGAGATGGGCAAATGAGTAATGGGCATATATTTTACATAGAACAAGAAGAAGGTCATTATATTCATCTATATTCAGTTCAGTATGCTGCATGTATGTGTGCACACAAATGCATATGGTACAGGACAGAACTGGAACATATACTTTCAATGAAGCAGATGAAGTGGGACAAGATAACAGTCGGTATAAGGGGAGAGCTGAAAATCCTTCATGCAGACAGGGAGTTGAAAATATGTCTGCAAGTGAGGGATTGAGAAGGCATTTGACAGGACAGTGAAAAAGAAATCTGGAGTCTTCAGGGCTGGACAAAGATATTGCTGGATAAAATATCTCAGCTGAAAGTTGCTGGGAAAGATGAGCTCATTCATTATATTTTTAGATCATGTCATTCACACAGATCTTTTCTCCTGGAGATAGAGTAGCTGAGGCAGCACCAAATGTTACAGTTAGTGAGACAAAGGCGTTCCAGACCTCACAAAGACATCCCTAGGCCATTCATCTTGAAGAGCTCCCCTCTGCTTCTGCATGGAGGATGTGCCATGCTGATCACAGATACACTCCCTGTGCTGAAATTATGCTAATCTCATAGCCCCAGTGGGCCTTGTGCTGCCAAAAGGAGTGTTGTGAGAATAGCCACCAGGAACTGAGGTATGGCCTGACTGCTTGCTTTTCAGAGGCACAATGTTGAACCATAGCAGCAAAGACAGTGTTGTCACAGGCAATGCACACTGGTGAAAGGGAAACATAATACATGAAAGAAATGAGGCCTATCCACCTAGAATGATGTCAGGTCTTTGAATGCATAGGGATATCATGTACACAAGTGAAGTATCCAATTTTGTTGTGCACTTGTATGTAACTAATTTTAGTCCAGTTAATAACAGTGGTCTGAATGGATATGATTTTAGAGTGTGACCAAGGCATGATGTTGTTATAAAGCAACATTTTAGAGTCAGGATAGAAAATAAAGGTTTTTCTTTGAATCTGTGCTGATACAACCCATGGCACAGTCTGAGAGTCCTTCACAGTTAAACTTCCAGGGAGATGTTATTGTTCAGAAGTGGGTTGCTTGATGTTCTTGTTAGCACAGGGCCTTGGAAGTGACTTTCCACATCTTAAATTTAGCAGCCGTTTCTCGGTGCTGCTACCACTTTGACATAGTCTCAGAATTACGGAGACATGGCTAGTATGACCTTGGCAGCAGCAGTATTCAACAAGTCATGGATGCTGTAGGTGTTCTGGAGAGTGGCTAGTTTGAGTCTTTAAGAAAAATAGATCAAGCCTGACCAACCAGTGATAAGGCATTTCCTCCCCATCTGGATTTTTTTGTCTCTTATTTGCACCTGACGTTTTTTTATAGGCTTCTCTGTGTCAATATTTTGTAACAAAGTCACTGATATAGGGGAAAAAAAAAAACAAAAAAAAAACTGTGATATGGACACATTATATGAGAGAGAAAAAAAAAAGCAATAGAAGGCTTTGTTGAGCATACAGCAAATGTTGGTGGGACAGAGGGCAGTCTCACAGCTGGCACTGTGGTCTTCACAGGGTGTTACGAATACAATGTGCTAGAGGACCTGGAACCTGGAAATAGAGTCGCTTAGTGGGTGGTCATCTCCAGTACAGAGAGCTGTGTACACAGGTCAGTGAGCTGCTGGTGCATTGAAGATGCTGCCTCACTCAGTGATACTCCAGGGAGTTAATGAGATGTGTTGTGTGCTACATTCACTTACGAAGTGAGGAAGAACCTGTGCCTGGGTTTCAAGATTTGCAGGAAAACCAAACCCAAACTCTCGTTACCAGGTGAATTAAGTGAAGCGTGGTAAACATTTAGACAGATTTCAGACCTATCCTAGAAAACTGTAGCTAGTTGTTATTAGTACTAATAAAATTTCACTCTATGCAGAAGATTTTAAAATTTCATCTTGGTTACATGTCCATGAAAACATATGGCTTTCACACAATTCATCTTCCGCACTTCGTCTTCCTGGCTTAGCAAGTGCTGCATTTGTAAAACAGGTCATATTTTACATAAAGAGAAGAATGAGAGAAAATACAATCCATGAAATAAATCATATAGATCAACAAAAACAGTTATTTGCTGCAACAAAAATATCATGCATTTTGGGAAGAAATAGGAGTAATGCGCCATATCTACATTAATAGTTAACCTAATCTTGAAGTCTTTCGGCAAAACACAGCATGGGGAAAGTGGACCTCTGGAAATGTTATTAGCGAGGCATTCAATACATACTTATACAAAAAGAAAACCTTGCTGAAGATCAGACTCCCCCAGAGGTATCTTCATCTATTTGTGCGATTTTGAAAATTAAGCATAAAAAGCTACCCAAATACTGGTAAAATTACTTCTGCTGGATGACAAAAAAAGTAAAATATTTTACAAGAGCAATAATGAAGTGGAAAGATAACACAGTAAGTAAACTAATGATGAGTAAAAATATAATGATTAATATGATGCATATAATCTTACTTTGAAAGTGAAAAACAGAAGTTCAAAACAACAATTAAAAAAAGCCTGTAGTTAATTGTAATATAAGATTAATTAGTACAATACCTAAGAAATAAAGATGATACCTTATAGTGTGTACACCTATACTGGAACAGATTACATCTGGATGTTCAAGTGCATAGCAAAAGAAAGTATGAATAATAATATTAATAATCACAAAAATTCAGGGAATTGGGGTGGGGGGAATCTACCCTTTCACAGTTACTATTTTATACTCTAGCAAATTTTCCATACCCAGAGTTCTTAGGTACAAGGCTAGATGCCTGCTACTTGGCAAGAACAGCAAAAAAAAAAAAAAAAAAAAAAAAAAAAAAAAAAAAAAAAAAAAAAAAAAAAAAAAAAAAAAAA
>JAUBOD010000529.1:60200-72646 GCA_032353885.1 Nothura maculosa
GCCGAGCCCCTTGCCGCCCTTGCCCCTGCCGGACATGCTGCCAGATGCGCTGCCGGGCACCGCTGTGGCGGGAAGCGGCGGCGCGGGGCGAATATAGCGAGTGGGAGCCGACCTGGTTGGGGACTGCGCGGGCCGAGAGGGGCGGGGCTGCCGCCATTGTCTCCGGGTGCGTCACAAAGGGACACAGAACGTCGCCTATTCTGGGTTCCCTTCCCCCCGCGGCTGCCTCTTCAATCTCCCCGCGGAGACTGCGGCGTGTGGTTAAAGTGAAAACTTCCTGGCAAAAATAATAACAATAAAATCTACCTAGCTCTAAGTTCCTGGAATTTAAGATTTTTTTTTCCTACCAACTCTAATTCATTTAATATTATTCCCCTATTTGGATTCCTTTTATTTCACTTTTACATTTTCTCTTTTTTTTTCTTCCTTTTCATTTTTTTTATTTTGGATTCCTAAGCTCTGAGATAAATGTACTTATATTTACATTACATACATTTGCATTACACACACATTTATATAATGTATTATATATGTTATTATATATAATTACTGCTACCCATGCACATATGCGCATAGCTACATTGGTATGTCTACATATGTATAAACACATATACATGTGTGTGAATATGTATTTATATCTATTTGTCTTCCATTTCTAAAGTGGAAACATTGACACTCTTCAAGAGTTTGGGTAAAAAAGGGGAAGTCTCTGTCTGCACACCAGAACTGTGGATTCATTTTTTTTAAGTATTATAAAGTTGTTACTTTACACTTTCTTTGGTTGTTGTTTTTTTCTTCTATACAATAAGTCAGTTACAAATCAGTATATCAGTATAAGTCAATTATAAATCATTATAACTAGTGATTTAAAATTTGGCCACATTAACCACTAAGAAAATCTCCCATTGCAGATTAGGTTTTTCAATCTGTAGCTGTTTAAGTGATTGAAAATCTATACTGGAATAGCATAAGATTATGAATTAATGTTAATGAAACCGATTAGTCTTTGACTAATGCTGTTACAAATGTTATTGTAGAAATATATCTTGAGCTTCGGGAAATTAAGGGACACACATCGAATATTGTTATATGGATTTTCCAATTTTTCTGATAACATTTCATTTTTCACCTTCATTTTTCTTCTGTATTTTTTTTTTCGTATGGACGCTATAAACAAAATTTCTCTGTGTACCTTTCCAAACTGTGCCATATTTGAAGGTATAATGTACAATTCATGTCTATTAAACTACGAACTCTTGAAGTAAGAGTATGAAGTATTTCCTTTCAGTGTAGTCTATTAATGAAAAAAATTCATCATCATCATTTTTTTTTCTTTCCCTGCTCACACTGAAAGTCTAAAAGAAGAGCTCGTTATCCTGATACCTCATATATTGCTGTCTCTAAAATTATTCACTAATAAAAAAATCTGTGTTTTCTTTTGTTAAGATAACAGGTATCAGATCAAATAGTGCTTCCACCTGATTAATTTACATCGCTTCACAAAGGCAACAAATTAGAAATCAGCTAAACCTTTTTTCTTTTTTTAACCACATTGCAAAATGAGGCATCCCTCACACCCTACATGTGTGCTACTCTACTCTTAACTAAACTCTGAAAACAGTGACATCTGCTGCAGAGGTGCTGAGGTGTCCCCCCAGGTGCAGTGGGAAGTGCAGAGATACTCTGTGGTCTTATTCGTTCTTCCTTTCCTCTGCATGGGAGGAGTGAACAGGTGACCTGTGCCTGTTCTGGTCATGAAATGATGATAATAGCGATTACGCTTGCTACTGTTCCTGTATATACATAACTGCTAAGTACCGAAACTGCAAACAAATTTCAGGTTTTTCAACTGCTGCTGTTGAAAATAAAGTTTCTGGAGTTTTTCTTCCTTAATTATGATTGCGCTTTCTTCAGTTATCGTCCCATAGGAACAGGACTTGACATTTCACTAGTCCTCCATTCCTGGCCATTGCCCTCACATACGTACTCATGACACCGCTCTAGCAAGAACATTTTAAGCTAAGAGGCATTAGCACCTGAGAAGAACTCATTGTAAGTTATAATCAAGATACATTTTATTTGACAATTTAGAAGGAAGAAACTAGGCCTCTAGTATACTGAGATCACTTCAAGCCTAGCTCCAAGATCTATGTTTTTGAATTTCCAGTTGCAATTTGGTTATACTGCCTTTTTCATCTCTCAGGCAAGTAATGTGTCTGTCACGTTTCGAGATATATATATGGAGTACTGTGTTTATATTATATATATCCATTTATATTTTATATATTTGAAATATTATATGTATAACATATATAGTTTTAAACATATATATTGTTATAAGTACATATATATTTAGCACAGTAAGACTATAGATTGTAGGTTATTGCATCTACATTTCCAGTCTCAAGATGGATAATTAGAATATGTACAGATATTTAAACCAAATCAAAAAAAAAGTGAAATTAATATAAAATTTAAGGTTTCAACTCTAAATCAAAATCAGGGAAAAAATAACCCTATTGCAAATCATTTTTTAATAATATGCAAGAATAAGCTTCTGGAAAGAAAATTATATTTTCAAGCAAGTAGTTTCAAATATTGCATGAGGATTAGTTTGGATTTGGTGTTGTTTGCACTGCCCACACACTGAGATCTGGTATTTGGATCTGTTCAGAGTACTGTCTTTCCCTCTCAAAGACTTTAGGGAATTGAAATCTTTTACTTATCAGAGAAACAGATTTTAGAGACTCCTGTTTTGCACACTTGTGATGTTTAGGCAAGCTGAAAATATATGGAATCATATATGAAAATATATGGAATATATGGAATTCTGGAGATGTGAGAAAAATACTTACTTGTTCTGCAAATCTGACCATGGAGGTGAACCAAGACCTGCCGATTCCTATGGATACATAAGACTGAAAGGCACCAGATCTGGTTTCTTTCCAGAATTTTGAAGCTACTGCTGTTGTCTTATCCTCTGTGTCATCTCTTTCCCTCCTTCAGTACCATACTCCAAGCCTATTTTACTGAGACCAACAGATATCCCACTGTGTGTTATTTTGGTTGAGAAATATTTACAGCATATAAAGATTTCATCCTGACAGGAGGGCCCAAGGGATTGTTTTCATGTATGGATTTGGCATTTTGGAGGGATCTTCTAGCGCTAGAATACCTACAAATATACTTTAGGCTGCTGTATCAAAACTAGCAGCGTCATCTAACTTTTAGATATTTTAAGTACTGTATAGGTATCTGCTCCACAGTGTGGAAATCATCTTTATTTGGTACTAATCCATGTAAAGTCTAGGGAGCTGTGGTCCTGGAATTAGTCCAATGATTAACATGTTAATAATTAATTTCTTCTTTCCCTCCTGCTCTACTGCCTGAAACATTCAGAGATTGAGAAGCCCCTCCTTACCTTCCACAAACATACTCTTAGTCAGGAGTTTGATCTACAGTTTTCTTCTAGTCTTCTGCACTTCCCTTTTGCTGCCAACCACACAGGAATTGATAAGTCAAGAAACTGCTGCTCTCTGTCCATCAGACTCAACCTGAAGATTCTCTTGATAGTTCAGGAAAGCAGAAAGAAAGAAAAACAAATAAACAAGCACCTTTTAGGATATAATTTACCATATACAAAGTTTCTGACAGATCAAAATATGATCCACAGAGGGGCAAATCCCTCTAAAAAGCTGTTATCTTCCTTTGTCAGCTGCCTGCAAGGGAAAACCATACGCTGTTTAAGCTCTGCAAAATATCAAGAGCTGAATGTATTTTCTTCACGGGAAACAATGTTGTCACAGGACTGGTCTCCATCAGCAGATCGCGGGGAAGGGCTCTACACACACATTGCCACAAGAATCTTGTCCATAGTGGGCAGTAGCACCCGAATGTTCACATGGTCCTGCCATGCTCCTACCTCCTCAGCAAACCAATGCCTCTGAGTTCTTTTAAAACAACACTGTGTGTGTCAGGATTACAAAGGCACACTCCCTAAGGCTTTCTCACATACAGGAACATAAGAGCTGTCAGGATAGTTATTGTGGGCCAAGGCTGACATGACCCTGCAGTACTGACTGTGGTTTTTCCCACTCTTCCTAAGAGGAGAAGGCTTATAATGGCCGTGTCCACATCAAATCAAGCACAAGCTGCAAGCTTGTCTCCTCCTTTCCCCTATCATCAGTCTTAGGAAATATTCAGCTGTGGTTTCTGACTGTAGTCAGGTTGTTCCTTCATCTAAAACTATTTCACGGATAAGAAAAGGAGTTTGAACAGGTCCACTGAAAAGTTGGTTGTTTGTGTGGAAGGGGTAGAGGAATGCTGAAACTAGGTTTGTGGTTCTGGAAGGAAATGGATACGTGGTGCTGTTCTGGGACATGGGAGAGAAGAGGGAGGGCAACATGATGACACTTGGAGCAGAGATGGCCCTTACACTCATGTCATCTAAGCTGACTGGGCTATGGGATTTCCCCAGGAACACCAGAAATGGATATATCTAGTCAGACCTCTGCAATAAAAAGACACTCCAGATTGTCCCCTGGCAGTGAGGCAAACCAAAGAGATCAGACCTTTGTAATATATCGTTAGTCCTGGATTTGGGTAAGGAGTAACAGGAAGCTAATTAGTTACTCAACAACCACAACAAACACTTAAACTAGATACTCTGTCAACACTTCTCCTGAATGTTTGCTCTGCTTTTGTAGCAGCACAGGTCTCCTGATGCACAGGACATTGGTTAACTGGAGGGACATATCAAGAAGCACAGGCACATGTTTTCCAGACCACAGCAACTGATCAACTCCACCTCTTATCTGTGCTCCTGCGGGACTGCATTATACAACAAGCTTTCCTGTTGAACTCTGCCAAGTTTCTTAGCTTTGTGAATGCAGCCGAGGTGCTGTATTGCCCCAGCAGTCCCTGGGGGGCACTGTCTTCCACATTGCAGCTGTTTTTCTGGAGGATAATGAATTTTGTCTTGGGCTGTATGTACCTGGAGGAAGTTAATGGAACTGATGGAAAACTGCAAAATAGATCTTGTATAATGTGTTATTGTCTAGACACTGTTGTACGTGTCTTTGTTCCTGTAGTGCTTTGCATAGAAGGACTCAGCCCTAGTTGCTTACAGGATTTTATTTAATCATTGCATCTGGAGACAGCTTCAGGCTCCCCTCTAAGTTCTTAGCTGTCAAAAAAGATCAATGATGCTCTGCTAATGTAGAAGATGGGACAATAGGGTCAAAACTTGGGATTTCATACAGAAAGGCCGACGGTTTTTTCAGGAGCTAGTCAACCACCCTGTCAAGTTTGCTGAATTCCCTCTCGATAAATTGTCTAGCGTTTGAGCTTATACGCTGTCCCTAATTTGTATCACCTAACAACCTATCAATAATACATTTTTCTCATCATCTAACATGTTACAAAAAAGAAACAAAACTCTTAATCATAATTCCAATACTAAGCCCTCAAGTACTCTCACCTTTATTGATTGCCATCAAGATGTTATTAATTGAAGAACTTTTGGCTCTATGATGCAACCAATATTCTAATCGCATAACAGCCTGCTGATCCTGCCCATACGTCTCAGTTCCCAAATGAGAATGCTGTGGGAGATGGTGTCAAAAACCTAAAAATTCAAACCCACCACAAACACTGCCCTCTGATTCACAGAGTCTCTCTGATCTGTATTTCCGTCAGTGATCTGTGATAACTGTCAGTAGATAGACATAAATTCTTTTTTTTGTTGTTGCTGTTTCCCCATCGATCATTAAGAGTTGTCCATAACTGTTTATGAACTACTTTTTTTTAAGGAAAATATGTACAATTTTTAAGATTTTATAATGCATTTTCAGTTCATAATTTGTCCTAATTTGCTTTGGCATATTTTAGCTTCTTGGCAACCATAATGCTTATGGTTGTATTATATAATTCAAATCACTAATAAAATTATGTCAGAAGGACCATTGAAGAACTGTGTGTAACATATCAATTTAAGCTGATAATTAACAACCAAAAACATTCAAATAATTTTATGCTCTGCTTTGTGAGAGTATTAATGGTGATAGACAAAGTCCCAATATTTTCCAATATTTTTCATTTCCAATATTTTTCTGTACTTGAGAGTATTTCTAAAATGAAACAAAACATAGGGAAAATAGGCAGGATATAATCCAGCTACATATTATCCATTAATGAGAATCTTTTTAAATTTAATGTTGAATAAATAAGTTAAGAATGATACCACAGATGTATGTTTTTGTTCATACTGATTTAGTTAGGCTGACTTGATAATTGGGACAGTTCAATATCATTAAGGCATTCTTTTCTCCTCATGTCCTGAGTCTATAAATGAAAGCAACGCATAAAACTGTACCATAAAACACTTTGTCTTGTGTTTATCTCTCCATCATGATCTTCAGATATGTTAAGAGTAACTAAGTGGCTACATACATTGGATGAAGATTTGGGTCTACTGATCATTATTTCTCTTTTTTTCAAATGAGTTTTCAGCATCTTACTTTCTGTCACTGCACTTGAGAGCCTGAAATTACCTTTGATTGCTTTGGAAATTGCATTTAAAGGCATGTATATACTGAGCTCCACAGAAGAGGCAGAATTTACAGTTTCTGTATAAATGACCTAATTGCAATTTCAGTCTCTAGCTGAACTAACATTTGCAGTCTAATTTATAACAAAGGTCAAGCATTTAACTGTTCTTTTATACACCTGGGAAAACAGCAGTCACATATATATTTGGATGACATTTTTTCCCCCAGATATTTAGCAAGATTTACATATGAGGTTAGTCTGCTACCCTTTGCATGATGATAACTGTCATTTCTTAATCCTTCTGTATTTACCATCTGTCTCTCTTTCTTCAAGGAAAATCAAGAAAAAAGTCTCCATAACCTAGTAGAAAAAAATCCTACCCATAATTATGTAATGCAGTAAAATGGCAACATCAGCAACAGTAATAATCAAAATAGAAACATAATATTGTTCAATCCTAGAGATGGATACAGAGAAGTAAAAACACTTAGTTATATGAAAGTCCACTTTCCAAATATATGCAGCGGCCAGAAGGAATAATTTGATGCTGTGAGCTATCTACTCACAGGCAAAGGCCATCAGACTTTGATAGCAGCCGAATTGCCTTCTAGTTCTCAGTTATTTACTTCTATGTACCACTCTTTTGATCATTTCCAGTATAAAGTAGCTGGAGTGCTGTTGAGTATTAGCCTGTACACAGGTTTCACAAATGATTGTAGTGAAGTACTGATCTCAAGAGTACTTCGAGAGTGGTGATCCTTCCTTTCTACATAATCCTGGTGAGACACATCTGCTGTGTCTGTTTATGGGCTCCCCAGCACAAGCGAGATCTAGACATACTGGAAGAAGTCCACCAGAGAGCCATAAAGGTGGTAAGGGACTGGAGCATCTGACTTATAAAGAGAAGCTAAGAAAGCTGTGAGTGCTTAGTTTGGAGCAGAAAAGTCTCAGGGGGATCTTATCAATATGTAATATAGATAATTGATAGGGAGGGAGGGGACAAAGAAGATGGAGCTAGAACTTTATAGAATCCAATGACAGGACAGAAAGCAATGGGATCATGCTAAAATGTGTAATTCAGCTTAAATATAAGAAAATAATCAAACAAATAAACATACTTTTTTTTCCTGTTGTAAGGTTGGTCAAACACCAGAACAGATTGTCCACAGGATTTGCTGTTCATTCAAGGATAATCTGGACAGCGGCCTAAGAAACCTGCTGTCATTTCTTCTTGGAATACTAGGCAATCGCCAGATATTTCTTGTATTCTCAGAGACTCAGTAATTTTTACCTTCTAAAATTTTCAAAATCATTGCCTTTAACAGCGTTTTCTGTGTTCTTGAAGTCATTGACAGCAATCCTTGTTGTTTAAAACCTGGAAAATATTAAAAATGTCATCTCTCAGCTTTAACTGGCAGGACCAGCAAGAATGAGAATCCTCCCTTCCTCTCTCCCTTCCCTTCATTCCTTTCCTTCCCTTCCTCCCTACCTCACTGCTTTGAACACAGCAGTTACTAGTTTTTTTTTCCTTGAAATACAATGCCATTACAATGTATATATGTTGAAGAAATGCATTGGTGACTACCCACCAACTTCAAAACTGCAACAGTACATTCTTATACTTGCTATGACTTTACTATAGATGAACAACATTGTATCTCTTATGATATTTGGATTGCACCATTAGACCATTACAATAGGGGTCACATTTTGTTCTTGCATATCTTCAATACTGTATTTCTTGGCTATGAGCAAATTGAAATCGATTTTTATCAAGAATTTGTTCTTTAATATCTCTTTCAGCAGTAAATTAGATGGCAAATTGTCACCTCTGAACAAAGAAAGTCTGTAATGCCTTCACATTGAAGTAGGAACTTGGGTTCTTCAGGAAACTTCAACTGTAGGACAGTATATTTCTGTCATATCAGTTGAAGTATATAGTCTAAAAGGACACACATTTAATTATTATTTATAGCCTCACAACACCTTGTTTTTTTCTTGAAATATAATATATTCCTTAGAACATATATAATAGAACATGATTCTTTGCATTTGCTGAATCAACTTTGTGAATAGTTGCAACATGTTAAGAGTCTTGACTCATGTCTTTGGATCCCATTGTACACTATTTTTATTCACTAAAATTATTGTTTGTATTATTATTAAGAGTGGTCATCTGAATGTCGGTAAATCTTCCTTTATCACACAGAAAGGCGGCTTCAGGGTAGAATCCATGATTTTTCTGGGCCTTCACCAGGTCAGCTACAGTAAATGCAATTAGGTGAATGGAGGTCTTCAATTCAATATGGTTAATCACCTTCTCTGGGTGCTTCTTATCCCTCAGTCTCTCTCATTGACTTTTAGCTGCTGCTTCTCAATGCGAGACCTCTGATAAGAATATATATATATGGATATTTATTATACAATTTTAGGAGTTCTGATGTTATCGACAAGAAATATGTTTTGAAGGCTCTTGCATAGGAACTGAGACTGCACTATCATCTTTATAACTTTATAAAATCTTCAGTAGATCCATCTTGCCAAACAAAGAGATAATTCCAGACATCTTGTGTGATTCTATATGAAACTAGTGTTACATATTGGGGAAAAATTTTGGAGTCTGTGCACTTTGAGGAGACATAAAAGAACCATTCGAGGTGCTAGCTAAGAGATAAGTAAATTGATTAAAGAGTACTTAGAAGGCAAAGCTAGGAGAATTTTCAAACTTTGTTCTTTGTTTGAAAATTAGCATAGAACTAGTTTCATTTAAATATCTATGTCTTGACAGGAAAGCTGTAAACCGTACTGGTTATCAGCTCAATTTTGTAAAAAATATTTCAAGTAATGTATTTGACGGGTAAGAGCATTTCTTCGTCAGGTGGCAAACCTCTTTATTGTTCTTTATCCAGTTCTTTATCTGAAGCAGTATTGTGAGATGATTTATTTTCCTTCTTTGTTCTTTTTTTTTAAAAAAAAATTCTTTATTTTTCCATTAACTGATAAAACAACCAGGACGATGTCATTGTTGTGTTTTAATTTAGGACCAGTGTTACATTTAGTAGTTCCCAGAAATTCAAATAAAAAAATGTGAAAGAGATACTGACAATCTTTGTCTTATCTGATTAAAGAGAATATTCAAATACTGGCTCTGGGGGAGAACTAAAAGTCACAAATTCTGCTCTTCAGGATCCTGCTGGAAAGATACTTGAATTCCTTGAGATGACCAGGAATATCCTCATTCACTTTCCTCTGAAAAGCATGAGACAATTTTTCCCCTTCAAAAATTCTCTTGGAACAGGAATGGTAATCTCTGTGTGTGGTGTAGTTCAGGTGGCAGCAGCTCCTCACAGCTCCTCCTAAATAGGACATGATCTGTGTTCTCTTTTTGCCACCTGTGTCATCCTGCAGTCTATATCTTAATTATGTGAGAAAGGAAAGAAATTTCTTTTCTTCAAAGACTGAAAGCAAAATTAAAGAGAGAACAGATAAATAAAGGTTTGTCAACAAGTGTAGACATGGTAGTTGAATCTGTTGCTCAGAAGAGGTCCTATTCCTGTATTTGTTGCCTTTGTCTTGCATCATAGACTACCATTGACTCCCAGATGCTTCTAGTTTCCTGCCAGTTAAATAAACCAAATTTGAAAAGGCCTAAAACTAAATTGTCAAAAAAAAAAAAAAAGTGTCTTTCACTCCGCATTCCCAGAGGAAAGTTTGTCACATTACACACACTCAGACATGTGACAAGTATTCCTAGATATGTAGGGTACTGTTATTTTTTTTGTTGGTTGGTTTTGTCTTACAATGTCTGATTCTATTCTATGTCCATTTCAGTCCAGTAAATCTGGAATAAGCAACTTGCTTTTTTATTATTATTGTTTTATTTTTTTCTTCTCAGAAATATATTTTTAATTTTCATTTGAATTTTTTTAATTCATTCAAAATACTTAGCTATTTTATTATGTGGAAAAAACGTCATCTTCTCATAAGAAACATAGAAGATTCCAGATACATCAACATCCTTTTCAGTCTGACTTCCACTGTGATATATACATATATACATGCATGGAATCTCAGAGGGTGGTAGCTCACTTTTCTTATCCCTGACCTTTTAATGTATCAGGTTTTAATCAATACTATTGACAACTAGAAATAATATCTTTGTATATGCAGCATTTAATAAATAAAGCCCATTTTGAAGACCTTTTTAAAAAGTTAAATCACTTCTACTATCTTTAAATTCTTTAAATATTTCAGGTAAGATACTTTGCCAAAACAGACCATTAAGTTTCTTCATTATTATAAGTATTCACATAGTACAGGGGTAACGGGTCAGAATACGGAATTTGGGCTTAACATGTTTTATTTTGCTTTGCCTTTTTTTTTTTTTTTTTTTAAATCAAGGATCACATTTCTGTCTGCTTTTAGGGCCTGGTCAACACCTTTCTCTTCTGTTCAAATCCAAATATCATTATAAACTGTTTTTAACTGCTTTTTAAAAAAAGTATTAAATAAATAAAATAAAATCACTTTCTATCATCACTTTATTAAATGTGATAATTAAATACTTTAACAGTAATTAAAGATTATTCTACCTTACAAACATTGTGATTTAACTATTTTGAGGTACTGAATATACACTTAAATAGAGAAATCTTTTCCTTTAAAGAAGAGAATGTTACATTTTATGAAGCCTACGTGAAAATAGACTACGTCCAAATACAGGTAAATAACATTAACTGTGAAGTATTTGCTGATTACTTATTTACATAGAACAATCCAGATGACTCCTTATTTAAAAAATAAACCAAGAATATGATATACATTTCAATATCTATATATGACTTTTTTTCCTTTACAGATCTGATTCTGAATTGGTCTGATCCCCCTAAATAAAATAAAATAATATCAAATAATAACAATCATATAGAAAATTTAAATTGATAAAGCATTGCTATTACATCTTATTCAGCATTTATATCTATTCAGCATTGTCTAGCCATTGACAGCTTCTGCTTCTTATAAACAGAACCTATTTTTAAAATATCAAAATACTGCTTTTCACTTACAGAGCACCAGCAAAAATACAGAGTCGTGACAACTTCCAGATATATTCCATATATATTCCTGTGCATATATAGCATATATGTTCCTGTGAAGATCTCTTACTTCTCCAAAACATGAAATTCAGGAGAAATACACTATCCTTAATAGTTAAAGATATGGTTAAGGGAGGCTATTCTTTATCCATATTCAAAGCTCAGCCGTGAAACTGTGTTACTTCCCTCTCTTTAAAACGATTTTACAGCAAAAATAATGAAGCTAACTCCTCAGTTTCTATTGTAATCGGGAGAGGACCCCTTGAAGAATGAGATTTCGTTGCGGGGGAGACTTTCTAAAGAGGAGCTGTATTTTAATTTAGAAGGAAAAACAAAAGTTAGCCGTTCCCGGTCTCTCTCTCGCTCCAGGACGCGGGGTAAAACGGATCTTTTTTCACTCATTTCAGATCTCTGTGAGGGGAAACTCCCCCAAATGAAACTCCACTCTCTTATCTTAACAACCCTAATAAGCTGGGGTGATTTCATGGGAAATATTTTACAAAAAATATGAATTTATAACTCCGAAGAAACACAAACTGAGAGGACGAAAGCTCTTCCTGACTAACAGTTAGGCGGGCTCTGCAAAGCACCAATCACAGTTCACCGCTTCGCTATAAATTCAGGCATCGGGGTTACTGTAGCCCAATTACTTTCTTTTTATTAGGAAGAAGTCTCAGCCGCGATGTCGGAGACGGCTCCCGCCGCAGCGCCCGCGGTCGCGGCTCCCGGCGCCAAGGCGGCCGCCAAGAAGCCCAAGAAGGCGGCGGGCGGCTCCAAGGCCCGCAAGCCCTCGGGCCCCAG
>JAUBOD010000531.1:0-29809 GCA_032353885.1 Nothura maculosa
CATTCACTAGTGGACCCACGTTCTCCCTGACCTTCCTTTTGTTATTAATATATTTGAAGAAGTTCTTCTTGTTACTCAACATCCCTTGCCAGGTTTAATTCCAATTGAGCCTTAGCTTTCCTTGTAGCATCTCTGCATTCCTTGACAACATTCCTATATTTCTCCCAAGGGGCCTGTCCTTTCTTCCACCTTCTATATATTGATTTTCTCTGCTGGAGTTTTGCCAGGAGTTCCCTGCTCATCCACGTGGGTCTCCTGCCCCCTCCGCCTGACTTCTTACGCACAGGAAAGCACTGTTGCTGGGCATGGAGGAAATACCGCTTGAAAACTAACCAGCTCTCCTGGGCCCCTCTTCCTTCTAGAGCCCTAGCCCATGGCATCTTTCCAAGTAAGTCTCTGAAGAGGCTAAAGTTGGCCCTCCTGAAGTCCAGGGTGGCAAGGCTACTTACGCCCTGCCTCCTCCTCATTGGATCCTGAACTCCACTAGCTCGTGATCACTGCAGCCAAGGCTGCTCTCCACCTTCACATCTCCAACAAGGCTCTCTCTGTTTGTTAGGATGAGGTCCAGCAGTCCAGCTCTCCTCGTCGGCTCTTCCACAACCTGCGTCAAAAAGTTGTCATCGACGCACTGCAGAAACCTCCAGGACCGTATATGCCTCGCTGTGCCGTCTTTCCAGCTGATGTCGGGGAAGTTAAATTCTCCCATGAGAACCAGGGCCTTTGACCATGAGGCAACTTCCAGCTGCCTGTAGAAGGCCTTGTCAGCCGCCTCCTCCTGGTCAGATGGCCTTTAGCAGACACCCACTACAGTGTCTCCCACCTTGGCCTGCCCTTTAATCCTTACCCACAAGCTCTCCACCTGCTCATCATCCACTCCCAGGCTGAGCTCCGTGCATTCCAGTTGCTCCCTCACATACAGAGCAACTCCACCACCTTGCCTTCCCAGCCTGTCCTTCCTAAAGATCACATAGCCCTCCATGACAGCGCTCCAGTCGTTCGAGCTATCCCACCACGTTTCTGTAATTCCTATGAGGTTGTGGTGCTGGGACTGCGCACAGATCTCCATCTCGTCTTGCTTATTCCCCATGCTTCGCGCATTGGTGTATAAGCATTTTAGGGAGGTAACTGAGACCGAACTTTTCCCAGGAGGCATGAGAGAGGACCCTCTATAATCGTGTCCTAGCCATACTTCCCCACCACCTGTTGGATGCTCATTAACTTCGTTTTTACGGGATTGATTCCCCAGTCCCTATGACACTCCCCTTCCCCCTTCTTGCTTAGTTTAAAGCTCTCCTAATGAGATTGGCCAGTCTTTTGGCAAATACCCACCTGCCCTTCTTGGTGAGGTTGTTCCCACCATGCTCCACTAGCTGGTCATCATCAGACACAGTCCCATGGTCATAGAAGCCAAAATCCTGTTGCCAACACCAGTGACGCAGCCAACTGTTGATTTCACCTATCTGTTTTCTCCTCCTTAAATCCATCCCCCTCATTGGAAGGATGGAGGAAGAACCTCTTCACTTTGGGAAGAGGTTAGTATATCTGCCCTGTTAGTCTGAGTAAATATTTCCCTGGTTTTGCCACTGTTCTTGGCTTCAGTATGTGGACAAGTGAGATCTTTGGAGGGGCTTTGATGGGCTTTGAAGAATTGCATCTTGATGAACAAGTCAAACTGTACTCTGCTTCAGTTACTCTTCTTTTAATTAAAAACATTAGTATTCTTAGGAATAAAACATGGACTACTGAAAATATTTTATTCCTGGATGTCTTCTGATGCAAGTTTTTTTTGGCCTACAGATTATAGGCATTATCTAAGTTAATAAGATACCTTATTTTGAGTAAATGTGCATTATATAATGAGTAAATGTATATTATATAAAAGTAAATCATACAAAGACTCTTGGCATTTTTCAGCTTTTGGGGAGAGGAAACAAAAAAAGAGAAAAATTAAAAAAGAAATCCAACTTCTGAGGATACTTTTAAAAATATATCAACCTTGATACTTCTATACAGTTAAGCCCTTCTGAAGACGTCAAGTCTTGCTCAGAGATAATTATATCTCTCTGGAGCCTCTGGAAAAGAGCACACAGACTAATTTCCTGTGTTTGGATGTGCTCCAGTGTTGTCTGAAGCAACACCTGAATTTTCTACCTGTTTATTAGCATTCTTAAAAGATACTGCGAAATTGTTAAATTGTAATAATTAAAAAAAAAAAAAAAAAAAAAAAGTGGCAGTCTGGCTGCTGCTCACATAGTCTGTTGCTGGGTCTAGTTGAGAAAATGTGAGGATGCATACTCACACTGTCATGCTATTCTAGCACCTGCTGCTCTTAATGAGGGTTGAAGGCAGCTCCTACCCTGAGTGAAGTTTTGCAAAGCTGCTCTAGGGCAAAACTAAAACATTTTTGCACATCCATGCTGAGAGCTCTGTTTAATCCTTTTTCAATTCTAATAAGCAAGCAAGCCCAATTAACTGGATTAAAACACAGACAATTACGTTATGGAAGATTTTAAACTGAATATTTTAAAGAAGCTTAGGGAGTTGGGTGCCAGTGTTCCCTTACAAAAATATTGTGATTCTCAGAATACTGCATAAACTGCCCTGAGTAAAACAGAGAGAACTCTGTCATTCATACAAGTTTAGTTTCCCCATTGAAAAAAATGCAAATACTTGATCTACTTCCAAGAAAATAGTAACTTGTTCGCCTTAAATACATGATGCAAGAGAACTTGATATATAACAAATATGTAATGGAGCGAGTAGACTTGCTGCTCACCCTATGACCTATTAAGATTGGATGACTTCAGTTTCCAAAGGCAATTCAGTTCTTGGATTTTGGAGAGGAGTATAGGAAATTGTTCACAGCAGTGGGATTTTCAGCTGTTAGAGGTAAATACTGAAAATAATGATTTTGTTGCATTTAAAATGATATTAAAAATAATGTTAATATCATTTGATATCATTAAATAATACTAAAAAGATATTAAAAAGCAGGAAAACTGCTATGATCTTAACTGGGCTTTGATAAATGGGTTTTCATTTATTATAATTTGTTAGTGGATGGTTTATTTTGCAACGTATAAGTATTTAAAATTATGTCTTTTCAAAGCTTTCATGAGACAAACAATGTGTATTAAGAATAGACATTCAATGACAACAAACAAATAAATACAAAAAAAAAGACAGTGCATGCATTTTTTGCCAGAATTGTCTACAGGACATGTTTATTAATGAATATAATGGCATTAAAGAATATTCCCAATTTGTTACAGATTTTTTTTGCTTAAGTGCAACAAAGTGTCCCAGCCAAAAAGGGAAAACTTTCCTTTTGCTAATTTAAAAGAATTTCCTTTTAAATAATTACTTCCCATTTTTGTTTTCTCTCACTAGACGAATACATTGGGGAAAAGGAACAAAAATCCAAATGAGAGGATCAAAATGAGTATATTAAATTTTCAACATGATCAGCATTACTATTTCAATGCTATTAAAATTATTTGAATAATGACTATTTTTGTATTGAGATTTCTCACTCATTCACATGAACTATTTCCATATATTAATATGAGATATTTGTTTTTGATATCTCTAGTGGTAATCTAACTCTAAAAGTCAAAATGCAATGGAAAATCTATGATTTTTAAAAAAATTAAATAATTCTTTTCCAGCATAGTTCAGTAAAAAGTCAATGGATAAAACTGTGATATGACTTTTTTTTTCAAAAAATAAAAAATCAAAGATATCATTGATGTGCAAAACAGGGGAAGGCTTAATACATTTTCACTGTATATGTATTATAATAATATATATTATTATATGAAGCTGTACATTACAGATCACACATAGCTTGAAGCTAAATAAAACATTCTCTTCTGCCTATAAACAGCACAATATATTTCAAGGGATCTATTTTATTAGTGATCAACTACAGGTTATTTGCGTAATAATATCAATTATTAATTGATAGTAATAACAATAAAAATTATAATATCTAATAACAAATTTCAGATGTAGATGTTGTTTTATGTGGTAGATGTCAGCACATTTAGCTTTCAGACAGACAGCAGTCAACCTCAGATGAGAGACATTCAAATTCTATATGACTTCTCTTGCTTAGAAGTATTCAAGATTTTCAGATGAATCTGTATGCACAGCCATTCAAAATCACAGTTCCTAAACCCAGGAATCCAGTTCTTCAAACCGTGAACACAATTTTTTAATTTTACTAATAATTGAAGACACATACAAGCTTCCAAACTATTCATGTTTTGAAATACGAGCAAGGATATTTGATGTAGTGGGTTGAAGTTGCATGTTTGGAAAAGTGAATGGGGCAAAGCAGTGTTACCAGCCACAACTGTATTGCTGCTGAGGACTATAAAAATGACTATGAGCTATCATATTTGTGAGCTTCTGTGTGGCAAAAATAGAAAATTTTATCAGCCAAGAAGAGGTTGTATTAAAACAATTAGTCCTATTCAAAACAGTAGAATATGAAGCTGGTTGCATTAAAACAATTAGTCCCATTCAAACCATTTCTACCGGTGATCATATCCATCCTATTCTACTGTCCACAGAGATGGCAAGGCACCATGACATATACAGCTCTGCCGTGCTGAGATGCCTTCACTTGGCATTGTATGTTTCTCTGCAGGTGTTCCTTTCCTAAAATACTCCAGCAAGCATGTCTATAGATCATGATTATAGAAAATATAGTTAATAAACTGTAAAACTTGAAGACTTTTATGCCACTCATTTGTATTTCCGTGACTGAACTAAACTAAAATCTGACCAAAATACTATTAAACAGTTCAGTATCTCTACAAATCCTTTTACTATACTAGTGACCTTCAAGAAGTCATTCATATATAAGCTGCAGATTCAGGCATATATTGTTTATTTATGCGGCATACCAAAAGTGCTGCATACCAAAATTATGAATGAAATCATTGGTAAGAAAAAAAAGATAAACAGTTGTTAGTCACCTGATAAAGAAATTTATTACTGTAGAAGACCATTTAGACATGAAGTAGTGACACATGAAGCATGCTGTGTGCTAATTGGTGCTAAACTAGAGCTTCTTGGAAGGGTGAAAGCATATTTATTTGCAAAAGGAATGACCAAGTGGTTGATATTGGGAGGGACTTAAAAAGATCATCTAGTCCACCCCTCCTTGCTATTTAAAAATATTAAAAAATATTTTTTAATTTTTTTTTCCTTAAATTTGCATAATCAATTATACAGTCTGAATTTTATAGACTATCAAGTGTTTCAAAAAGTAAATTTTGTCATATGTTGCCTTTCTTATAAATTATATTCCATGTAGAAATTCTGATTCAGACACAGGGGAAAAAGTGGCAAGACACCTTAGTGCCTCCTCTTTTTTTCTTCTCCCTTCTCTCCATCCACCTACTTCTCTGGCTCCTGCTTTTACTTTTTGCTTCATCTGTCTCCACAAACCTCCAGTCAGTACCCTTGGACCACTACCCCTGCAAAAGCATTAAAAAGATTAACTCAAGTTAAGATCTTTTTCAGAAACTCTTGGGCAGTGCTAGCTCTCTAGCTTTTTCATTTATGAGTGAAGTATGAATATTAGGATATAGAATAACAGGTCTGTGTATTGAGATATGATTCTTTCTATTGGTATACAAACTCGGACACAAATTGAGTGATCTGGCTAGTTTTTGTGACATAGTAATGTATGAATCCATGTAAATGGGAAAAGCATATGTAAGTGCATATATGTTCTAATTACATGCATATATGTTCTAATTCCATGCTTTCAAATGTTTCATAGATATTGCCTAACAGTAAGAACAAATATGAAACATAATCTGCATTTTGCACAACTGGCAATAAAAATATTGTTTTGCTTTTTTTATCTGACCTCACTCTCAAATTTGCATCTTTATATTTTCTAAGAAACGCAATGTGTTGTGTCTGAGATGCTATTGTGAAACTATGAACCAGTTATATGTACTTTCTCCTTTTCAATATTTGCAATTACGGCATTTGAAATTTGTTCAGGTCTTCATCCTGAGGCATCCACAAGGCAACAAATGTTCTGAAACAATCCTTCAAAATCATATCTAAAATATTTCTTTTTTAAAGGTGGTAATATGTGTTTGTTTGCAGTTCTATCATGTGCCTGCATTTGTCTGATGATTCTGGTCTTTAGATTTGTAAAAGGCGTTTAAAATGAAATTTATCTTGCTTTGTTCCTCTGATGGGTCAGACAGAAGGTAAGATAACTCTGAAAAGCACCAGTGCGAAAAGTTGTTTAAGAGATCAGCAGTACTATTGGCAGCACTTGCAATCAAGTACCGATATTGGAAGGGAGCTAAATAAACTCTCTTAATCTTGTCTCCATTTTTTTTTTGTGGCTTTGATTTTCTCTAGAGTTATAAACAGGTTCTGTGATATTTCTCACACTTCTTGCATTCTTGAAAATCTATGAAGAAAGTTAGATATTCTTTCATTTCTGCAGGCCTATGGGAATCATGTGGAGGCAAGTATTTCCTGTGGAAGTGTGAATATACTTACTTTGTTGAATATCAGTCTCAAGTAGAATGCTGTTTAATATAATGGGTTCAAGAAGAGCAAAGGAAGTACAAGAATAAACAAACATTTGAAAATAACACTCAGAGCTGTAATTGTAGTCTTCTTCTGGGCCAGATATCTCAGAGACTGACTCACTACATACTGAGGAAGAAACTGCATTGCACTTCTAGGAGTATCACTGGCCACTTCTCTGAAAAAATACTCAAAAAGGCAAAATAAGGAAAACAGGAAAAGTAAGAAAAAACTAAAGTTCAGCCATCCTTCTAGCAAAATTCTGAATGTCTGATTTTTTTTAATCATTTGATTAATGTTAAGAGTTTTCTTAGCATGTGTGTTCTTCAGTTCTCTCTTTTTTTTCATCTTTTTCCATCATTGCTAGCATCATAGTGTGCAGATCCTTCCTTCTCCCTGACTTCATCTCAGTTCATGATGATACATTTAGCCTTACTTTGGGGATAAAAAAATGTCCAGAAGCAAACATCCTCATAATCATAGAATCATAGAATGCTTAAGGTTGGAAGGGACCTCAGAGGTCATCTAGTCCAATCCCTCTGCTCATGCAGGGTGACCTAGAGCACGTGGCACAGGAGTGCATTCAAGCATTCCCTCCAAAGGAGACTCCACAACCTCTCTGGGCAGCCTTTTCCAGTGCTCTGTCACCCTCAGTGTCAAGAAATGTTTCCTTAAGTTCCTGTGGAACTTTTGATGCCTCAGCTTGTGGCCATTTCCTCTAGTCCTATAGCTATCCACCACTGAAAAGAGGCCAGCCCCCTCCTCCACACTGCCTCCCTTGAGGTATTTATAGACACTGATCAGGTCCCTCCTCAGCCTTCTCCAGGCTGAACATGCCCAGCTCTCTCAACCTTTTCTCATAGGGCAGATGTTCCAAGGCCCTGAATCATCCTCATAAATTATGGCAACTGTCAAAAATACAGGAAGAGTGGTTTTAGAAGTTTTTGCTGATGAAAAGTCTGACCTCGTGTGAGTACTGCATTTCATTTTTTGAGTTTTGTTTTTCCTCTGCCGGAGGTCTGCTACAAGTCAGAGGATTTTCAACACAAGAGAATACAATGACTTTCTGCAGGAGCTAGGCCATCAAATTGGGCCATTTATAGGTTAAAATTGCCATTTATTTAAACATATCAAACCTAATTTTTTTTTTTGAACAGATACTCTATTTTTCTCCTTTTTCTCAACAGTTTTGCAAACATCTTGTGGATGTGCAGATGAAGGGCAGGGCCTATCTTGATGCACCTCTTATGTGGGCAAACCCAGCTCTCTTCATCACATAGTGGTCGCTCTCTTGCTGTGTAGTCTGAAGGAATTTGCTTGATTATGGTAACAGAAGATAGTGAGGATGTTGAAGGAGTTGACTCATGGCTTTAGCCTTTTAAACCTTCCCTTGTTTGCCCGAGTCTTTGGAGCAGATGTGGTAGCTGCATATGTGAAGGAGTAGGAGCTGGAGAAAAAAAGTTGCTTCTGTTTCATGGCATCTATGGATAATTAATAGAGATTAATGTGTTAAAGGAATTGAGCACTCTATGCGTTATGAAATGATGTTGTGTCTTGTGATTTGCTGAGCTGCTTAGGGAGTGTCTTTCTAGGTTACTTGTGGAATTTCCTGCAAATCACCTGTCAGTGCCTGAGCAGATGGATAGAGAGATTTTTATTTTAATTGTTAAACGGAAGCCCTGTGTTTGCTGGCTACATGCCTTTTGTATTTGCAGTTTGCAACCTCTAGGGTTTTTGGAATTCAAAGTGGAACTTTTGGAAAATAATTCAAGACTCACTGAGAGTCATGAGTTAGCTATGAATTCCCCTTCTTATTTTTTCTAGGAGGCCTTGATCTACCTTTCAGTGGTAGCCACTGATAGAACTAGAGGAAACGGCCACAAACAGAAGCACCAAAAGTTCCAGAGGAACTTAAGGAAATACTTCTTAACAGGGAGGGTGACAGAGCAGTGGAATGGTTTGCCAAAAGGATGTGGAATCTCCCTCTCTGGAATTCTTAACCTGCTTGGACTCAATCCTGTGCCACATGCACTAGATGATCCTGTGTGTGCAGGGGAGTTGGACTAGATGACTTCTAGAAGTCTTTTTCAATGCTAAGGATTCTATGATTCTATGCCTGCACATTACTCAAACAAAATGAGAAATGGGCATGTCATTATTTCAGTTCTTCCAAGAACCTAATGGTTAGACAAGTCACTTGGAATATAGGATACAAAGCATCCAAGCCCTCAGTTGCTGAGGGAGCTGGAAGACTGGGTCAGGCCTTTTTCATAGTGTCTTAAATTCCAAATAACAGAGAATTTCATGCTTGGAATTCTCTCAACTCCTGCTTGCTGAAGTCATTACAGATTACATGAAAATAATTACATATTTATTATTATATATATACATGCATACATACATACTCACATATATATATATGGGTACTTGGCCAGAAAGGGTACTTGGGAGGCCCATTCAATGATGGGAGAAGAATTTGTTTTCTGATCTCTATTTTAAATCTTTCTAATCTTTCTATAGAACAATTGTGACTGGAAAGGTGGAGGAATGTAGTGTAATCTCCTGAGCAATATGTAGCCACATGATTGGGCTTGAATGTTGGAAAAATAACACGTCAGTAAAAAGAGATTTAAAATAGCAGTCTTAGTTCTGAGGAAATTTCTCTAGCCACTAGGAAATTAAGCCAATAATCAGATTGTGTTGTGTGTCCTGAAGAGGGACACTTTCCTTAACTGGCATCTTAGAATTTAAAAGTGCTTTGTGTGTGTGTATAAAAAACTTCCTTAGTATGCACAGCTGATAGACATAAGGCATCATAGTGCTTTACATCATTTTGGTTGAATACAAAATTATTGATCCCAAGCTAGGAAATCCATTCCATTTTATTGAAAATATATCTGGCTGCACTAACAGCTCCAATGAGACCCTAATGACGGAATGCACAGAAAAGCTTTATGCAGGCACACAAGTCAGCAGGAAAAGATATGATGAGTTCCAGACACTGAAGCTGTTATAAGTGTCAAACTCCCGACAAGTGATTTCAGTGCCTGATCCTACTCTATGTGAAGTGATGCTTTAATTTGCAATTGAATGACAAAATCCTCAAGTCATCCTTATCTCCTGAGTAACTGAAGAAAGACTCTGCAGTGTTAAACTCTTTATGACTCTTCTGTGTCATCTCCCACCTTTGAAAATGATATTTTTTGTCATTGCAACCCTCTCTAGCCTATTTTTATTAACAGCAAGTTTTAAATATGTAAAGCGATACACCTAGACTGTGTGCTTCTATTTACAGATAAACCTTGAAATTAAAAAAAAGTCCTATATTGTATTTGTGCTAATTCCAAGAATCCTCTCTACCAGTTAGAGGATTTTATAATAATTTCTTTCAATCTGTTATGAGAAAATAAAATATAACTCTTCTTTATGTTACTCATTGCTGTCTGTATAAAAGGAGATCTTTTAATAACTTTACAAGTGGAGACTGATCTAATGAAGTATGTAATGAAGTAAGTTCAGATCAAATATAAAATCTGAATCTTTGAAATGAGAGACATAGAACGTTTTATACCATTTTTATATTCTGCTCTATGTTTCCTGGGGCTGGGGAATGGTGAGTTTTTTTGCTCTCTGCCCTGTTAGAACTTCTAAGCAGTGCTAGAAGCCATTCAAGAGAGGGATTTCTCTCTTTTGAGAAGCCAAAGCAGCAGTGCTGGTCACTGAGTTATTCGTCTGTAGAAGGTAGATTAGGAACTAGCTGGCAGCTCAGTTACAGAATTATCTGCACATCCAGTGGGCTAGATACTCTGATATGTTATGAGCACCTTGTGCTGTTTTGGCTAGGTAAAATAGCATTCATGATTGCTTTCTCTCTCTCTTTTTTTTTTTTTTTTTTTCCCAGAGTGTCTGACAGAAAGCAAGACATGCTAGCATATTGTCTGCATTATTTATGATTTTATTTTGCAAGTTACTGCTGGGGTATGGCACACACAGAAATGAGACTTGCAGAGAATGGAAGATGGAAAAGCATCAGGACCAGGAGGGTTGTGAGGACCTTTCTCTCTAGCAGAATAGTAATGGGGATGCTCTGCAATCCAATACACTTCAAATGTCAGCATGTGGTTGGATACTTCAAAGGATGAATTTAAAGGAGAATATCTTGCCAGCAAAAGCACCCGGTGCACTGTGCATCTCTCTGGATCATAAGTTGTAAAAGAAGTGGAACAAATCACAGACTGAGATCTATAGCTTTTATGATAGAAGAAATAAAGTGTAAGTTGGCTTTAGTTTGTTTTAACCTTTTTATTTGTTTCTTTCTAGACTCAGAGCACATATTGCAGATATCTTCCAGGCAAATCCTTTCTCCCTTTGCTGGAATTCTTCCCTAGAGAAAACCAATAGTAAGTCTTTAATTACTACTAATAAACCAGATGCAGAAATCATTTTAAAATTGATTATAATGGTCAGAAATCTTCTCCTAATAATTAACTGTGATAGGCTGTTCTGGCCTCTTTCCTAGATTCCTTGTTCTCTTTTTTACAGCATAGTATTTTGCCCAGTAAAGATCGAAGCCCTCAGTCTGTTTTCTTTTCCTTCCTTAGGTCATCTGGGCTGCAGCTCACTCCCCAGTCCAAAAAACTGTGTGTAAGAGATATGGTGGTTGCTGGAACCTCTCCTCTGTCGGGAGAAACATTTTCCTGGATGACTGCATTATTTTCATATCCATGTTGCATTGGAATAGAAGAGACTGAGGTGGAAGTTGCAAGGTAATTGGGAACTACATTTTTAGGTATTTTCTTTTAGAGGGAAGGATTAACTCTAAAGTCATGCCTGCTTTGAAGTGGGCCGCATGTGTGAACACTAAATGTGTTCTGAGTGCAGGGCACAGGAGCCACTTCGTTACCCTAGTAAGGTTCATGCAGATTCATGCATCTGTCTTCCAGTTGCCCCTAGGCTTGAGAATCAGGGTCTTTGCCACAGAAATGAGCTCTCCCTGAGTGATCTCTAGAGCTCTAGACATCATCTAGTCCAACCCTCCAGTTCATGTGCCTAGAGCATGTGGCACAGGGTCATGTCCAGGTGAATTTTGAAGATCTCCGAAGAAGGAGACTCCACAACCTCCCTGGGAAGTCTGTTCCAGTGCTTTGTTATCCTCTGGTCTATGGAAATGATTTAGGAATATGAGATGTGCCCCTACTACCTACAGCAGGGGATTTGGCTGTATCATTTTTACTACTATAAAATGGCTGGCATCTGGGAATTTAAACATAGCTCAGCTGAGAACTGCAGTTACTGATTTGCTGTTTGAATTTTTCTTGTTTTTTTTTTAATGCTGTAGAGTAAATTTTTGTGTTTTTTTTTTTTTATTTGGACGTTAAATCTGCAAATCATACAGACTAAATCATGTCAAATTAATTCCTCAATTCTATATTGTTTGTCTGAGAGTAAGCAGAATAATATTCGCCTCATGGGAATGAGGCTTCTATGCATAGCTGCCACAGCACATCATCTTGTAGGTAGATATGGGTGGTTGAAAAGTGTGAAGTAAATATTGGTGTATTGTTAACCATGGACACATAATCCTTTAGACTGAATAGGTTCTGAAACATGAACAATGGGACTTTGGAAAACAAATGACTCATATGCAATAGCACACTTAAACTTGGAGAAAACGTTGCACAAATCTTTCTCTCATCAGGCAGATGAGGCAGAGATATACACCAGCATCTTGAAATAGTAGAAACAAATCTTGAGAGGAATTGATGAAAAAGTTGTCATTGCTCTAACGTCTTGTTTCCAAAATAAATGAGATGGGAGCTAGAATCTGTCCCCTCTGCAACAAGCTGATGATAACATTAGGACAATAATCCATACTCAAGTCACTGTGATTATCCTGTGCTGTGTTTTCTAGTCCATTCCAGGAGATGTAGGGAAATAATCTTTCTGATCTAGACTCACCTATTACTGACATTCAGTAAATCAGCCAAAGTTTATGCCTTGGTATCACTTCATTTTTGAACAGTCCTTGTCCCTGTGATGTGGATTGAATTTGAAAAGGAAGGAAGAAGCTGGCAAGATCTAATTTAAGAAATCAAATTCAGTCCTAATTACAAAGGTATGTGCCTAATGTAGCTGCTCCATATTGTGCACTGATAGTCTGTACTCCTCACTAGTGATTCCTTGTGAGACTGTATCCCTGGGTAAGGTTTCATATCTTGTTTCATATCTTTGCAAATGTCCTATAAGAAGAGCCGAGCATAGTGAGAGATATACAATACCCTACATGGGTGAAATGTGAGGAAAAAACTTCTTTTTTTTGAGCTCTTTTCCCCATTTTTCAAACTTCACTGATATTGTGGGTTGCCTCATGCATTATACTTGCAGTAACACTGTAAATAATAGGGAAATAATAGGGAACTGCTGTCCCCAGTGATAGGTTTATTAGCAAAATTGTTAGCATTATTCCTGAATAGCTGTGATTTTGAAAAATCAAGTAGAGGTATAATACATAGTCTTGACTATTTTTTCCATTTTTATCTCATTTGAGCCAAGTTTTGTGGAATGCCACAAAACTGGTGAAATAGCAGTATATTGTAATATTTCTAGATTCATGGATGTTGCTATATAAACAACATTGGTTTATACAGAGGTCAGTCCCATTACAGGCTCCTCTTATCACTTTCTCATCCTAGAGGAGCTGAAAAGCTCTTGTTAGTATTTCCGTATTTCAGTAGCATCTGATACTTTGGGTCACTAGACACTAGCACACCAGGTGCTTATTCTGTCAGTTTAGATATTTTGGACCATTCATAATCAGAATAGACTGGAGCTTCACAGACCTATTGAGCAGTTCTTCACACATTGCGATGGCTCCAAAGGCTTCATTTTTTTTATGTAGGCCATAATGCTCCCAATAACAGGCAACAATATTTCCCTTTGCTTGTTTTGTAGGAAGGCCAGGGGAAATATGTCACAGACTGATTGTGCTCTCCAAAACTAGGCCACTCAGAACTACCAGGAACTGGCAAGGAGAAAGGCCAGAGGGACTGGGGAAGAAAAGTGAGGGAATTCATTTTCTGTAAGATGTCTGGTAGAGTGGTAATGTGTTTATTGCATGTATGTGTAAACATACATTTCTGTATGTATTTAAACATGCACACATAATCCATATATGCCATATGGAGCAATTAATTTTTTTGTGTGTGTGATTATTTTGCTCAGAAGCCTGCTTATGTTTAAGAAATAGCTGTATGTGCCTATTTGTATTTTTAAGAGGTTTTTGCAAGAGGCTGTTGTGCCTATATCATTGTGCCTTCTGGTCATCCTGAAAATGGAAGTGAATGAGGCAGATGCCTCTCTCACCACCAGAAGATCCTTCCAGGGCATTTCTACACAGCACAAGATGTTCTACAAAGCAGTGTATAAGAACAATACTGCATGTTCCTTCCTTAGGAGATGGTATAACAGAAGGGAAATATATATATATATATATATATTTTACTGGAGAAAAAATACTGATGATGTCAAAAGAGCCAAGACTTAACTTCAGTGCAAATCCCTAGGCTTGTGTTCTACCATCTGAGGAGCCCCTTCGGGTCTCTCTTACATGTCCATATATTCATTGGATGCTCACTTGTGTTCAAGGCCAGACTGTAAAAACCTGCTGCTTTTGAAATACTTGGAATACCTGACCTGATATATATAGAGCTGCTACAAAATACACTAATCATTACAATTATGCAATTAGAGAAAGGAAGATGAGATTCTGCTCATCTGTTGCTGAATTTGCTTTATTAGAGGTAATTAAAATTATGCATTGCATCATCTTTTCTTCTTGGGTCTAGCAGTCTCACAACAATTTGATTCACAGGTACACTTTCATCTTAACAGCCTCTTTTGCGACTTTTGAGTCTAAGGAACAGGGACCTAACCTTGGATGTGTAAAATCTTTCTATTGTCTTTCTGCTTTTGGACATTGCCCTACAGAAGAAATTGGCAGAAGCAATTTCCTGGTCCTCGCTATGTTTCTTTTCCCTCCTGTTTTTATGAAACCTGTATTTGTGACATGCACAATTTTGTTCTCTGCACCATCTGACTGACTAAACATAAACACTGGATCTGATGACATGAGCTGCTGCTGCGCAGGGGAAAAGCCTGCGATAAGTGGCTGGCACAACTCATATCCCGAGACAAGGCTTACACTGTGTCACATGGCTTACATCGAGCATAGGGCTTACATCGAGCCACGTGTTAAATCTGTACAATGTGTAGTTTAATGGAGTTCTTGTCCTGACTGCTTCTACCTTCGAGGTACTAAGGTAATGTAAATAACAATCACAGAGTCTTTTCCTCTGAGGGCTTAAAAACATAGTGCTTTCACATTGTTTGCTAGAACTGACAAAACTGGCTGTATCTTTGTTCTTGTGGTTTTGGTGAAGTGGACTAAATTTCCTCCTGGGACTCAAAATGTCACTTGGAAAAAACTCTTTTAGATATTTAGTTCCATAGTATTATTTTAATGATAATGCTGCTTTTGAGACACACTGATTGTATTTATTATTTTGAAATATGTCTAATGATTTATGTTTTACTCTTGTGCATAGTTATTATTATCGTCGCTCTATATTTGAAGTGTCTGGGATGCTTTTGTAGACAGGTGCTATACAAATAAAGCATATTATTATTTTAATAAGCTACAGCAGGGCAGCAATTAGAAAAGCCCATATGTTTGTATTTTCTTTTTAACCATTGGTATTGCCAGGAGGCAATTCCTACCTTTGGGGAGGAAACTGAAGTGGAAATGACTTTTTATGTGGGAGAAAGATACTGCCCTTCGCTGTCACATGCTACCAAAGAAAACTTTTGCTTAGGGTGCTAAAATGGATAAAATATGTTTTATTTTAGGTTGAGATTCAGACTTTATCTATCTCCTCAAACATTTGGAAATGGTGATTGAACAGTAGTTAAACATTTTGCAGATAGAGGCAGGTTTCAGGGCCCTGGTGAGCCCTATTGCATTTAGTGACAGTGTTTGCTAGATTCCATTCAGGAAATATACTGCCAGCTGTACAGGAAACATTTGCCATGTGTGTGTAAGCAGGTGGTTTTCTCCTGTGCCTAGCATTAAACACCTGAGCCAAACATGCTATATACTGATATTTTTCTGGCTATTTCTCATTGCTGCAAACCTCATGTTTCCAGAACCAAGTTGGTCTTGGAAGAAAAAGTATCAAAATATTTTTTATATATACATATAGATATAGGAAGACTATTTCCAACTGGGAATAGCGGTAGAAAACCTAGGAATCTCTTGTGAAACATTGTTCATCTGTGGTTTCTGGCTGAAATTATAAAGCAATGACAATATAAGGAATTCAGATATATCTGTAGCCATTGGGATGCTGATGTGAGTAAAGCTGAGCGGAAACAGACTGCAGCAACAAGAACAGGGGCCTAGGGCTAGGGCTGTTCTGGGACTGAATCCCAGTGTTTTTAGGGTATATTTTTCAAATACTTTGGAGAAAGTGATCAAGATCTAAAATGATGTTGTTTAAGCAGAATATGAAAATCACTGTCGAAGTTTAATTGTTACATGCAGCAAATAAGGAGTCTTTCTCTGCAGAGACCTTGTGGTTCCTGTTTTATGTTCTGACGTCCACAGCATCTGAAATTTAAAACAACTAATTTATTAGATATAGGTACTATAGTGGGGTAAGACATGCACATATACAATGTACATGTGTGCAGGCACACACCGACACAAGCTTACCTAATTGCTTATCTTGCATTTTAAAATACATATTTTTACTCTTTTTTTCAAATAAAATAATTTGTTGCTGTCATTAAAATTATCCAGATTGCCTTCTTAATGCTACATAGGTAGTGACACACCATCAGTCTTTTGCAGTGGTGGATCCTGCCCTCCTCAGCCACACACACTCGTCATCCCAGGAATTTGGGGAGTAGTAAGAACACAGAGTTGCACAGAAATGTGTCATATGGCTGGAACCCAGGAAAGTTCTCAGTAAGAACAATGGTAGTCTGAATGACAGTAGAGTTCAGCAGTCTTGCCTGAGTAGGACAGTCTTAGGTTATGGAAGTGTGGCACTTCTACAGTAGAAATACTGGCTGTAGCTATGCTAAGTCAAATGACTTATGATCAGAAAAAAATCAGGAAAGAATATTTCATCACTGTTAATTCATCACTGCACCTTCTTCTGCAGATTTAGACTTTCTTATAGCACTGCACATTTGGAATTAATGTGCTTCTACCTAGAAACTTGTAGCTAAAGCAAGTAGCAGTTTATTGTCTAAACAGTCTGAATCTACTAGAGTGGGACCCACTGAAATATTTGTGCTGCTGCAGTGTCCTATTTTCTGGAGAAGCTGTCAAAACCCAGCAATAAAGATATTCCTCCTTCAGAGTTTAGGTTTAAGGAATAAGCTACAACAGACAGATTCAGGCGGATGGGGAATGCTAGAAGTGGTGTTATTAGTCAACACGATAGGCAGTGTCTTCAGCACAGCAGAGGCTTAACCATTTTTGTGTTATGCAGGCACCAGCAAGCACAGTGCTTGAAGGAGTTTTGGATAGTAACAGTGAGTCAGGTTGCAGATGTTTCTGAGACGTAGAAGGGAGTGGGAGGAAGCACCAAAAGTGCTTGTTTCGAATCTTAGCAAAATTTGATGGAAGCTGGCAAGGAGTTCAGTACTGTCCAGGCATTCTTTTCATATTTGATACTGCAAAATGAGAGAAACTTATCATCCAAAGGACCATGATCTCTCCTTCTGCAGCCTGCAGATATTGTCCAAATTGTGCCACTTTGTAAGGAAAAACACAAAAACAAAGAACAACTCTGTAGGATACTCAGCCTCTCTATCAAGGGGAAAGGCAGCAATATAGAAAAAATACAGTAACTAGGAAAGAAATATATCCTTTTCAGAAACAGGAATAGAGAAGAGAGGAGGGGGGAAGTGGCAGAAATGGAAGGGAAGGTTATTACAGATTTATGATGCATATAGCAAAATAAGCTTACTCTAAAGTAATTCATTTCCTGCACCTTCAAGTGCTTCCTAGCTGTATTTTTTTGGAAAGCAGCTGCTTTGTAGCCTCATAGCATCTTACAGATTATGCCACTGCTGTGCTCTCTGGCAGAGAGGTTTAGTCTTGGCTCTCTTTGCCGTTTTTTTTTTTTTTTTTTTTTTTTAAATCCAAATTAAAATTAATCCAGCTTTAAAAGATAGACTTGTTATTGAGAATGAGAAAACTATGCTGTATGCTAGATCTTTCTGTGGGCACCTTTAAACAGAGGTATACCTGACATTGGTACCTTATTCTACATGTCACAGAGACAAGTAGTTACCCTCAAAAGAAAAGCTGCCACATTTGTATGACAAGCATTATGGAATCATGGGTGCTTTGAATCCCAACCTGTCAGTATAGCAGGCAATGGTTTAGGAAATGTAACTATAGCAACTAAACCTTCACTGCCATATTATAAAACACTCTTTGCTTAAAAAAACACAAAGCCACATATACAAAGCACAAAACAGCTCCCTTGACCAGTCCTACACTTGCACATGCTGCACAGCTTCAATCTCCTGAGAGGACTCTTCAGGCTACTAGTTGCTGGTATGTAGCATATTGGGCAATCTGCATTATTATTGCTATTATTATTATTATTTTATTTTTAATCTGGACCAAATAAATATCTCAGCTTTTAAAAAAAAAGAAAAAAAGAGAGACTTTTGTGACTTTTTATAGCAGCTTTCCTAAGGAGGTTTTTCCACTTGCTGTTTCAGTTGAAGCCACATTTTATTTCTTATCTCCAGGGAGCCACATGGTGGTGCTCCTGACTCCGTTTTGCTCCAAGCACTGAGCTGTATTACAAATGCAGCAAGTGTACCAAAACTGATTTTGCAGGGATGGCTACGAGACAGCTCTGCAATGAAGGTGAATCATGCAGCGGAATGGGGGATGTACTTTTCTCCCAGGACTCAGAATACTAAGGCTGATATCGGAAGAAAGAACTGAATAATGGCAGCTGAAAAAAAAACTCAGGATTATCCTTGTATCCTTGCATGTACACGCACACACATACACAAACACACACACACACACACACACACACACACACACACACACATTCACACATAAATTTTACCCTTTTTTACACTTTAATTACTGTGTGAATTTTGCATATTGGCTTTGTTTCAATAACTATAGATTTTTCATTTTTTTCTCTTTTTTTCTGGGTAGGCAGCTGATGCAGGCCCTAATCTCAATGTCCTCCTAGGGAAGAAGGCAATCATGCTTCTCTTGGCCTGCAGTGAAAATGCCATGCCTAGGCTCCCAACTTCTCTTTCTGAGCAGTTTCCTCCTTCTGCCACTAAGAACATCACCATGCTATGCTGGTGTGTACTGGAAGAAAGGTGATTGATTAATGCAGTTAATGAAGTTAAACCTACAAAAATACTTCTTTATGGTAAGCTAGAATTATTTCCCTTTGACTTTCTTAGCACTGATGAGTTCCTACAACAATTTTATGGCAGTTGGGTCCAACTGGCTTCCCACAAGCTCGTTATAGCCTCTTTAACCCATCTATCTGGCTCACATCTTTCATCTGGCGGACTGGAGAGCAACAATTTGTGCAGGCAGCTGAGGCCATCTCTGCAAGTGCCTTGGTCTCACTGCTGCACAGGGGCATAAGCTGCCTCAGAGCCTTCTTTAAGAAAAAGCTCTCAAACACAATAGACAACATCTTTATGAGTTCAATGAAATCAAGAGAAATGGCTTTTGTGAGCTTTGAAACTGGTCTTGTGAACTGTAGCATCCAACCAATTAAAGGATAGCATTGTGCATTTAGAAATTCATTTCTCTTCACCCTGTAAGTTTCTGGCAGCTTTAATAAAAACTGGATGAGGTATTTAGATATTTAGATACAGTTCTTTCTTTTAAATTGTGAGGAAACATCTTTTTAATTAATTCTCACCATAACAATTGAGTGTATGACCTGCAAGGATAATTACTTGCAACTTTGCTGTGATTGATTATTTTGTAAAAGTTTTTTTCATTTATACAGCATACTGCACTGATATGTGATTTAAAAGTGGAGCATGTATATATGGGCATATAAACCTTTAGATGAAGTAATCATGTTGTCTATGTAAATTTATATAAGTACCTTATTCTGTAAGGTTTTTTTAATTAGCATAATTTTTTAAATGTCTTTGTTATCTTTGTTATCTTTAAAAATGTCTTTTTAAATGTCTTTGTTATCTTTGTATGACTTTGCGTAATTTATGTCATATATGTAAATCTTCTAAATCTTCTAAATCTTCTAAAAAGCCATTAAATGACTACTGGAGAAAATGTCTATGGCTTAAATCATATTCAATTCGTATTCAATTTAAATCGTATTCAATTTATGTGAAAATCTAATGGCCTTCTATATTTATTTTTTTTCTTTCATGACAAAGCCTAAGAGGGGTCAGAATGCTGGAGTGATGGTTTGTCAGTAGCTAGAATGAAGATATAAATGCAGTGATTAGCTCTACATTAACTCAATGTGAGCAGCAGAAGATGCAGAGGTAAATGCCCTGGACATTTTACTAAAAATGTAAACTATATACCCAGGCATGACTTTTATACTTAATAGCGGAAGCAAAACTAAAAAACTGCTAGGACGGTTGAGTAGAGAAGTCTCTATTTCTTAAAATCTTAGTTCTTGATTTTTTTTGTCCTGAAGAAATCTGAACATGAAGAGCAAGTCTTCTCCATGTTTTGGTGATGTCAAAATTCTCATTGACTGTGATAGAGATCCAACTTCCCAGGTAGGCATTGAGAATTTTGTGAATACATATGTGCAGCTGGATATCTAAAGTGCCTCAATGTTTTTTACAAAAGAAATAAAGCATTTTCCCTCATAAATATAATAAGATTCCCTGAATCTGAGATTACTTTCATGACTCCTCAATCTTTATGCTGTTGATTGTTATCCATTGGCTACAGTTGCTATCAGGAGCACAGCTCTTCATTATTTATGTAACTGTAAAAATATATAAGCAAAAGTGTAAATGTTTTCAAATGTGTAACAGAAGATTATGAGTTGAATCTGGCCTTTAGTCAAGACTCAGAAATATCAATATGTCATCAATAAGCACCTCTAAACCATATATATGAAATGATAGATGAGGCAGACATTAACTCTTTTCAGGTTTGACTATTGAGGATTTTTTACTTCAAGTGCATCTTTACACATTGAGGACAAATGCTGAAATGCATAGCATTTAATAATGAAAATATATTTAGATATTTTGTGTGAATTCATTATGAGTAACAAGGCATAGGGTTTATTTGCAGTGAATAGTGTCTCTGATGAGAAGGAGGCACATAAAAGACAGAAAAGCATTGCATAAAGTAGGAATAGCTGTGCAGGAAGACGGTGACAATATGATGTATTTTCTTCTCCTCTAATAGGCTTATTCTGGTAGCCTTCATAGCTTTATTAACTATATGACACACACAGAATGAAACTAAACATACAGAAGTTAAACTAAAGTCGTGGGGGGATACAGAAGTGCAAAGTTGCTTGCATTAGAGAAGATTCTGCTGCTTATACTCATGGACATTCTGCTAGTCATGATATTTTGTGCTATACTGTGCATGTGTCCACCAGCAAGAAGTCGCAGGTGCATTTTCTTCCCTCAAAGAGAATGAAAAAGGAAAACATAGACCGAATGTATATTGTCTGTAGTCAGGAATCTTCACAACAATTCCCCTGCCCCCCAATTCCCAAATAATTTATTAAAGCACAAAATTATGCGCCTAAGGAAAATCACAAAATTTACATTGTGTTCCTTCCTGTATAGACTGTTAGTGTTTCTCTCTCCAGAGGGTTTATATTTTACTGATCCCAAATAAGAGAGTATTGTGAAGGATCAAAATAAACTGCAAATAATGAATTAATCTCCAAAATAAATTCTGAAAAGTTAGTTAGGAATGTATAACTGAGTAATACAAATTTACAATTATGTATCTGCATCTGCCAGTGTGTCTCAGTAAATTCAGGATTTTTTTTTCCACTGGCTCACTGTTGGCTTCTAATGCCATTTTAAGGTACCAATTAAAATCTTTATTCACTTACCGGAGCAAGCCTTAGCCTTAGTTTTGGAACCAGGAATTTGTTTTTAGGATAAGCTGAGGATGAAGGATGGGACAAAGGGAGATAAAGTATTATGTGTTAAGAAAAACTGACGGTCAACAAATCTTCAGTGGTAAATTTGTAAAATCTTCCTCTTTGAGAAATTTTTTTCAGCAAAAGTAACACAGTTCAAACTCTTCTTTTTGCAAGAAGAAGAGTTTTTCCTGCCAACCCCTTCAGAGGCAAAGAAGAGTTCTCTAAACAGAGACCTGGACCTAGAGCAGAGCAGAATCCAGAAAGTCTGCTACAGATTTTGCATTTACTATAACTGGGGATTCTGATTGGCTTCAAGGGAGTTAGTATTTTTTTGATAGTATTATAAAACTCTTGAGTTGACTATGGGTACTTCTTGGTGAAATATGTCTTGTTCAGTTGTTGATTTGATATGTGTATATGTGGGGGAAGTTTCTTAAGACACTGGACTTTAGAAGTTTGATTTAATGGAGGTAAGTTGCAACTATTTGTAGACCACTTGAGACAGCTGACAAGAATTTGAGTTAAAGATGTCTCATGGTTGCCTGGATCTTTCATGCTTTCCTATCTTAAACATAACTTGCTTATTTATGTATGCCGAAGTGGATTTCTGGGAAGCCCAAGCTCGCAGAATTTCCCATTCTAGCCTGGTGGAATGTGGCCTAGGCTCATCTAGAAGCACAGTCCTAAACCTGCTTGCACATCTAATTTTATTCTGATTTCCTGCTGCCAAGGGGATCTAAAAATTTGCTGGTTTGACAATAGATAGATTTAACAATAAAAACATAGAAATATTTTGTACAGTGTTTTCAGGGTTTTTTTTTTTTTTTGCTTGATTTCTTGTTTGTTTGACATATTTCACTTGGAATGCAGTTTTTGGAGTTAGCATTGGGGGGTCTGATAGTACTGAATATGCTGTTTTCTCTGCTTCCCTGCCTACACTCCATTTTTTTCCTTGATTTACTGCAGATGGAGTATTGAAGGAGGGAGAGGGAACAATTAAAAAAAAATCAATGGTCAGAATGAGACATATTGTCTTTGCTAATTACACTTTTTCACAGGTTCTGCTTTCTTGATATTACTGCCTTTCTGTATATCTTTCATTTAATGTCTGGTGATATTATCCATGCCTAAATGGTCTTGCACACTTTAATTTCTTTTTAAGGTTATGATAGTACATGCTTGAAGTATGTGTTGTCCATAAAGTCCACAAGGTTGATGATAGTTTCCCATGCTTTTCTGTACTCCCATAGTTTTCTAAGGAGATCACACATGGCATTTAAGACACCAAGGCACCAATGGCACAAGGCACCACTGTAGAGCAGTTGGAGGACCTTGGTATTTCATGTCCATGTGACAGAGCTTCTTCCAGCTGCATGTCTTCTTCCAGCTCCTATGTTCTCATTTGCCAGAAAAGCAATGTAATGAAAGCACTGTATTAGTTGAGATTTGTGAAATTGGGAAAAGATGTGTATGATAACAGAACTCAAAAATGTAAAGATAAAAGGGAATTATGATCTGCATGGAATTAGATAGTTTGGATAGTTCCAAAGTGACTATGCTGAATTAAATTATAACATAGCTAAGCTTTACTAGCTTATATGTTTTCTGTCTTCCTGCATTTCTGAAAAAATATTAAGTACAATTATATAAGGTACTTTAGCCATAAAAAAATAAGTACAAATCTTCAGTTTGATCATACAAAAGTTTCATCTAATATAGATGTGTTTCAGATCATTTACATGACTAAATGTCACAGGCAACAGGCAAGAATCTTCAATCAACTGTGGATGTTAATTTAGAAGGTGATTCAGTTCATCTGGGTGAGCTACAGTTGCAAATAAGGAGCGCTATGTGTTCTCTTTTATGTGTAAGTAGGTATTTCCTCTGACACAGATGGATGAAGAAGTCATTGGCATGATATTCAAACACACAGGTTTGCTTAGTTCTCTTATTTGGCTTCTCCAGGTTTATAATATGTGAACTACATGGCAAATTGATATTTGCTGGGAGTCATGGAGAGTACAATCACTTTTGCCAAGACATATTACTGAGACATGTTACTTATACAGAGGTATATCTAGCTGTACATACAGATGCACAGAGCCATACAAGTGGACATTTTAATTATTTATGTATTTATTTTTGATAAATGATAGAGGTTTTCAAATCTCGCTCGGATGAAAGCATGGGCTTAATAATTATGTTTTAAATTTAAACTAACTTATATGTTTTCTCGGTAGCTAGAGGAAATTTATTACTCCAGAAATAGGGCATGCCTCCAGCTCTTGGATTTTCTTATAGCTTCAATTTTTGAAGGGATGTCATTTGCAATTGCACTGTCTTTTCTCTTACGAAGTTCAGCACTATTGCTTGATGATGTGTAAACAAGCTTCACGTTTTATCTCCCATTAATGAAGCTGAAATGAGTTAATATACAGCAAAGTGAGAGAGCCAGAACATGCCAATATTAATTCTTTCTCTATTGCTTCTGGGACTGGAACAACGAAAATGTCCATTATCATCAATTTGTTTTCATTCTCTTCCTTTCCATAGTGACAATTATTTTTTAATCAAATAATTTGTTTAACATCGAAAATGTCTATAATTAGTACAGAAATAAAGATGTGGTTAGGCATAGGACATTGCAAGAATAGCCATGCTTTTTATTTCCAAAGAAAATGCGCAGACTTTGAGTATTAGTACAGGTTAGGTCAAGAAGAGCCTATGAGCATGTTGGTGGCTAGCATTCCTGAGTTTCTAAATTTTAGAAGTTTGACAATAATTTCTACAATTTTAATAGTAAATGTTTATTATCATGGCAGTTTATAAGAATGCTTGAAATAAAATGAGAAAATTAATGAAAAGATGTAAGTTAGCCTTTGACTTATTTTGGAAGGATTTTGTCAAAAGTTTTTTTCTGAATTTGTTACATGTCTTTGATTCCAACCTCTAATATTCCCAACTCTTTCTCCTCTGCCAGTTCAACCATGGCCCCAAGTCCTTTCCTGTGAGAAGCATTCACTAGACTATTGTGGCAGGCTACTTGGAGCAGAAATCATCTTTCTGTGTGAAATATGACTATGATTGTGAGCCATACTTTTGTGAAATGGCTGTAACACAAAGTATCCGCTCCTTCAGTAACACTGTGCATATTCCACTGTACAAAGTGTTAATTAAAGTCTAAAATAAAGAAACTTCAGACCAGGGAGTGCATGTTTCAATTGAATTGCAATCCAGATGTTTGTTAATGCATCTGTGCATAACTATGGATATATTCGCTAAATCGTTTCACTTTAAATGTGAAACTGTTCCAGTTCAACCTAGAAAACTAGGTTTGTATTGTAAAATTCTTACCAGACTAGGTTTAGTTTTTCAAAAACAAAACCAGAGATGAATAAGATCTTGTCTTCATTTTATTCAAAGCACAGAGGTTCAGGCAGGAATGAGGAAAGGAAGGAAAATAAAATAAAAGTGTTCAGCTTTGGCTTAGTGTGTTATAGCTTTTAGAAAATTTCATTTTAATCATTTGCTATGGGAAGAGTTAATATTATTCTGGAAGAATTATTTGAGAGAAAAAGACATATTTTAGAAAAGACTGCTCATCTCCTTGCATCTCTTCCCCCTCCTGTTAATACTATGACCTCTGAGCCTTTTAGATGGCACCTGTACTTTAGGAATGAATGTTCTTGCTCAGTCTTATTCTTATGGCAGCCAAAACCAATGTCAGAGTTGGGAATCTCTAACATAAAAGCTGTCTTGATACCAATATATATCCAGTTAATCCTACCGTCACTGTCATCAGAGGAATGAGATTGTAATTATAAATTTTAGTTTTGGTCAAGAAATAATTATTTTTAATCTACCCAACCTCCATTTAGTAGCTGTCTTGGGCATCTTAGTGAAAAATGAACAACTAGATGAGTTACTTTAGAGTGAATGCCTTTTGTTGGTGGGAATGATGCATTTAGAGCAGTGTAGCTACTTCTATGTGAATGCAAGAAAACTAATGATCTATTCATAGTACCAGTATCTTTCTGACAGCCACATATGTGCCTAGTTTATACATTTCCAACATGTATCACTTAAAGCATGTTTGCATTAGATAGTGCTAGAAGAGCACTTGGAAGAGCATATGAAAAGCTTCCTAATAGGCTGAGAGCTTTTAGAGAGTTAAAACATGTCTGAAACAGCATAAAATTATTTGAATGAAAATAAACTGTTTTTTCCTTATATGTATATCCAAGCAGTGTAAATAGTTAGTTCAACCTCTATACTTCATTTTTTTTGAAACATTGAAAGAGGTGACAGTGATTGATGAAAAAACTTTGGTATTAAAATGATAGTAAGTAAATTGGCCATGGTGGAAATGGTGGGGATGAAGCGTGCACTGAGATGAAAACTGAAGGAAAGCGTGGTTAGAAGTCTCTACTCCATCCTGCAGTCCTTAATGTGGGAGATTTCTTTTTCAGATCCTTTGGTGTGGATGGTAGTGGTGTAGTGTTCCTCCCAACTTGACTTTGTCAGTTCCTTGAGGTTGGAAGGGGTGAACAAGATGGTAAGAACAAAAACTCAGAAAAAATCTGGGATTTCTTTCTTTTCACTTTGATGTTTAACATTGCAGTTGCCCAGAGCCCCCAGTGAACCTTCAGTTTCAACTCTATCTTTAGCCCTTCTCCAAATACCACCTCTCATTTCTGATCTCCTCTAGTGCTACTATACAAGCGTGAAAAAATGAGAGAGTTTTCTTCACATTCTTCCCTGTGACCTCTGTTCAGGCTTTTTGTCACATAGTGTGCTTTCAACTTCTAGTAATATAGAAGTTATATTTGACCTCTTATTTGACCTGAAAGGTTTGTGAGAACTCTAATGCCAAGAAAGAACCCTGGTGGTTCTTTCTAGACAACTATTCTGTCTTCCCAATATATCTCTTTCTTTTGTGGGGAGATTTTGTTTTATGTTAAGAAGTCCTATGAGACTGACTTTCTTCCTTAATTTGATAACTAAATTTCTTAAGGGTGTTAAGTCTTCCTACCATTTCAAATAAAAGTGTGGTAAGGCAAGGCACTTCTATATAAGAGATTTTTTCAGCAATTTTCTTATCAGTTGTTGTGCATACAACATACATAAATAATAATTTTTTGTATTTCCATACCTGAAAACAAAACAAAGCTTAGCATGGTCACCATTTTCGGGATTTCTTTTTTTATCTAATATATACAAAAGACTTTATTCCCTTCATTGTTCCTACTATAAATGACAGATATTTAAAGAGCAGAAATACAAAAAGGTTTTTCAAAATCATTTATGTTATTGTGCACACAGAAAAAAAGTGGTAATTCTAGAAGCATGTATTCTTCATCTTCTCTTGTTCCATTAAAAAAATTTGAATGATGCCAAAATAAAAAAGCAGTTATTGTTCAGTAGTGCTATAAATTGAGTGTCAGAGTTGCATACAAAAGTTGTATTAAAATAACATTAAAGAGACTCTTCCTCACAAAACAAATGTGCTGAATGAAACTTGGTCATGAAACAAAATATAAAGGAAACAAATTTTTCCCCTCCTCCTTTTACATGCCTAAGAAAACAATCATAAAACTGCTGTTATTGACTATACTCATACTGGACTAGCATGATAAAAATTGCTACCATAATTTTGCAAAGCTGCAGATCTATGCCATCAAAAAATATGATGAAAGTTACCAAGACAGCAAATCAAGAACAAGAAAAGAAATAAAGAGGAAAATTATAAATCTAGAGCATAGTAAGTTATATTCTCCCTAGTTCAAATGATTTGAAACCAAAATGAAAATGAAAATTGCCCTTGTCCCAGCTCTGCTATTTGCTTCATGCAGAGGCTCACGAACCCGGTAGTTCTTCGCATTTCAGCAACATTGCAAAGATTCTGTCCTTTCCTCACTCTCATTCATGGAATACATAGATAGGTGAGAGATAGCATTTGGTCTGTTGATATTTTAGGAGGGCCTGGAAATAGTATTAATTGAATTCATAACTCCTAATCAACTCAAAAGATAGTAATTACAAAGATAGACATGCACAAGAAATTGCTTCTGTTAAATATCATATGATGGAGGCATCTGTTAAATATCATATGATGGAGGCATTCATCTTCATTCAGGAAAGCTAATATTGAAAGCAATCTTAGCTAGAGTTAGCCAATATATACCTATATAAAAACTCATAATGTATCCATGTTCTAAAAGACACCTACTTAGGGACCTCAGCGTGAATTCCTTCTACTTCAGGTGAAGACTCCCAGATTGACTCTTTCATAAGGAAAGATTTTGGTGTGATCCATCATGTAGCTTTGTAGTCAGTGCAATACAATCTGTTCTTGACTTGGCTCATATTCCAAAATCTCTCCTTCAAACTGAATTATTCAACAGCATTAAAGAAAAGCAACCTGACAAGAAGTCCTATCCCAATTGAATCTAATAAAGCCAGTGAATCTAGGTAAGCCAGTCAATCTGACAACTATACTGAGAAGTAGTATATATATCAGTTTAGCTTGTGTCATACTGGAAAGTAGTTCTGGTGGAAAATAGTTCCTGCTCTTATCCTATATCAAGATGATTTTTTGGCAAAGTTATTTTGGCAAAATTGATTGAATTTTTTTATAGAGACATATTTGAGATATATATGTATAGAGAGAGATATATTTGGGGCGAACAATCAGGGACACTGGTGCCCAGGTCATCTTCTGTTCAATTCTTCCCAGTGTTGATGGCAATACAGAAAGAAATCTTAAAGTATAGTCCTTCAATGCGTGACTCTGTGGCTGGTGTCATCGCCATAACTTTGGTTTCTTTGATAACAGGAAGCCTTATGGGGCACCAGGCATGATGGCACCCAATGGAGTCCATCTTTCTCATAGAGGGAAAAGGGTCAGGAACTAGCTGGGCTCATCAAGAGGGCTTTAAACTAGATTCGAGGGGGGAGGGCGGTATCCGAGAGATGCGATGGTGGCTGATGGCCCATCACATCATCCACAGCAGTCTAGTGCTGTGGCCTGTGAAGGGCCCTCTAGGACTAGAGAGTCCAAAGAGCAAAATATGGAAACTTCTGAAAGCCCCCACAGTCAGGCTGCAGCTGTCCCGACAAGGAGGAGAGGCACATTGGGAACCCCACTCAAATGCCTCTACCTAAACGCACGCAGCATGGGGAATAAACAAGAGGAATTGGAGTTGCACGTGTGGTTACGGGGCCATGATCTCATTGCAATCACTGAGACATGGTGGGACAGCTCCCATGATTGGAATGTGGCCATGGAGGGCTACAGGCTTTTCAGGAGGGACACGGCAGGAAGGCGAGGTGGCGGAGTTGCTCTCTGTGTGAGAGAGCAACTGGAATGCATAGAGCTCAGCATAGGAGAGGATGGAACGCTAGTAGAGAGCCTGAGGATGAGGATAAAAGGGCAAGCCAACGAGGGCGACACGGTAGTGGGAGTTTACTACAGGCCTCTTTAGTGGACGAAGCTTTCTATCGGCAACTGCAGGAAGGCTCCCGATCACAGGCCCTGGTCCTCCTGGGGGACTTCAACCACCCTGATATCCGCTGGGAAAATCACATATCCAGGAACAGACAGTCCAGGAGGTTCCTGCAGAACATTGCAGATAACTTCTTGACACAGGTGCTTGATGAGCCAACAAGGGGAAGGGCGCTGCTAGACCCGATCCTAACAAACAGAGATGGTCTAGTGGGTAATGTGAGGGTTGGGGGCAGTCTAGGCTGCAGTGACCATGAGATGTTGGAATTCACGATCCTGCATGGAGGTAGCAGGGCAAGAAGTAGGATATCTATCCTGGACTTCAAGAGAGCCGACTTTGACCTCTTCAGGGAACATCTTGGAGCAGTTCCATGGGTCAGGGTCCTGGAAGGAAAGGGAGTCCAGGAGAGTTGGCAAATATTCAAGCACCACTTCCTCCAAGCTCAGGATCAGTGTGTTCCCACAAAAAAGAAGTCGAGTAGGTGGGGCAGGAGACCTGTATGGATGGGCAAGGAGCTCCTGGGCAAAGTTAACGAGAAAAAAAGAGTGTACA
>JAUBOD010000531.1:29909-52938 GCA_032353885.1 Nothura maculosa
GAGCAGCTCATCCTAGAGAGAATCTCCAGTCATATGAAGGGGAAAAAGGTATTGAGGAGCAGTCAGCATGGATTCACGAAGGGGAAGTCATGTCTGACGAACCTCATAGCCTTCTATGATGCAATGACTAGCTGTCTGGATGAAGGGAGAGCCATGGATGTTGTCTACCTTGACTTCGGCAAGGCTTTCGACACCATCTCCCATAGTATCCTCACACGGTAGCTCTGGAAGAGTGGACTAGACGAGTACACAGTGCGGTGGATTGAGAGCTGCCTGGATGGCAGAGCTCAGAGGGTGGTGATAAATAGGGCCGAGTCCAGTTGGAGGCCTGTGGCCAGTGGTGTCCCCCAGGGGTCAGTACTGGCCTGGTGCTGTTTAACTTGTTCATCAAGGACCTGGACGAGGGCGGGGAGTGCACCCTGAGCAAGTTTGCAGACAACACCAAGCTGTGTGGAGTGGCCGAAACTCCGGAGGGCTGTGCTGCCATCCAGAGGGACCTGGACAGGCTGGAGAGTTGGGCAGCGAGGAACCTCATGAGGTTCAATAAGAACAAGTGTAGGGTCCTACACCTGGGGAGGAGCAACTCCAGACACGAATACAGATTAGGGGTTGAAGGATGCCATTCTTTGACTTTGCCACTGACTTTCAACATATGGCTGTAGAATTTGATTGGTATTTGCTACTTGCTGAAACCAGTAGCACTATACAAATAGAAAAAAAAAAGGATCTTCTGCAGGATTAATTATTTTTGCTCTTTAATGAATCTTACCAATGCCCTTTCAGTTCTTTGAATTAAGGCTATAAAAAGTTCAGTATCTCTGTGACTACTTAACAACATGGTTCATCACACTGTATCCATCTAATAATTTAAATGTCTACTTAATTGCTTAGGCTATACCTATGGAGAATCTCCAGTATTTTCACAGCCCAGCCAGTAGACGTTCATCTCAGGTAGGATAAATTACTATCTGGATATCTCTTCCAATGTCTACGAAAAGGCGCTAGACAGTTAACTTAAACTAAGCATATAACCTTTAAACATCATCTGAGGTAAATCCCATGCCCAGATTGTTTTGACTGCATTTTGTCAATACATTTGGTATTTATTTTGTTTTTATGCTTACAGACCATGCTACTCCTAGCAGATAAGGTTTTCCATAGTCAGTTGAATTTATTTCACTATTTTGTTTGAAATAAAATCTTCTTGCCTGAATTATTCACAAGATGAGGTTCAGCTCTTATGTAGAGGGACGTTGTGCCTTTCCTCTAGAACTGGATAAGTATTTAATTTTGAGTAAATGTCTTATCCTTCTGAAGGGCTTCAGCACACGACTTCAGAGTCAAGTCAGATGCAAATTACTTTGTTAATGAAGAATTCAGTGCAAGATAACTGCTTTTCATAGATTTGAAGATCTTATTATTTGTCAAAGAAAACCATGTGCATATTAGAGCCTGCAGAGCCTAGAAATTCATCTTTGCTTTAATCTGTTATTCCAGGTAATAAAAAAGTCAGCAGGTATGTTTTGGTTCTGTGGACTTCTTTGCATGTAAGGAAGAGCATACTGGACTCTAAGCATCATTGACATTGTTTTCATAGGACAAAAACTCCTCTCTCAGAGATTGAAAGTGTTGCTTGCCTCAAGATCCCTATTCAGAAGCTCACTCCTGTTTAAAAAAAAAAAGAAATACTTAGCACTTTTCTTATACCATCTATCCCTCTCTTTTACGACTCACATAGCAGCTTTTACCTTTTTCTTTCTTAATGATCTAACTCAAGACACTCATTTCTAAGAAGACCAACTTGTATCTTAGATTTAGTCAGAATTAATGTGATTAATGTTTAGGCTCCTGTTTTCATTATATTATATTAATTTTTAGTACTCTTCTTTCATTTTATTATATTTAAAACTTACAACAATAAAAACAATAAATGCCGTGTCTTTTGAGATTGGATGAGCTGTCCAATTTTACTAGCCTCTTTCACAAAGAGATCTAAAGCATAAGCTATTACCAGCATTATAACTATAAGAAATTTTAGTTTTTGTTTTTATGGTATGGTATGTTTGCTCATTTGGAGAGCCACTGTTAAATAAATTCATTGTGGTAATGTGGATTGACAAGCTTCATTTTGTCATGTTAAATTTAATTATAAAAGAACTAATTTGTCACACTGAAACTGCAGGGATACCATAAAGTACTTCTAACTTTGATGTCTACAGTAACTCTAGATGAAGCATAAAATTTAACAGTTTAAGTAGATCTTTTATTTCTTTAAAGAAGTATTATAGCTCACAAGAATTTTGTGAGCTATCTGTACAGGCAGGAATAAGCAAACACATATTAGAAGTGCAGAAACCATCTGATTTTGGAAAGGAGAAAGGTCAACAAGTTGCGTTATTTACCAAATACTTTAACCTGTCAATTTTGGGGTTAAAAGTCATCAACAACTATTGCAAAATAAGACTTATTGATAAAAAGTGTCTGAAATAGAACTCTGGACATCACTTGACAATTTGCATTTATTTTGCTATTTACTGATTAATATTTCACAATGTTCAATTATAACTAAATATATCCAGCTTATCCAGTTAGGAATCCAGAACAACTATTTGAGCAAATAATTCACAGTCTTATAGAACAGGAACATATCTCTTGGAATACTCAGTGCTTCTAGTAAAATTTTGAAACTTTACTGGTGAAAATGAACGGGATTTCTGTGGAGCAACAATTAAGTTACAACCGGTTTAGTAACTTAAGGTGCAGTATAGGTTTGTCCTGTCAAATCAGTTCATTCAACAAAGTGTTGGGTCAGGTGCAAAGCCCATATTTGGATTCAAAGTAGAAAATTACAAGAGATGTAAAATTTCACACAAGGGTTTGGGTCACTTTAGCATGTAGACTCAGCATGTAGGTCAGAATCCAATCTAAATCTTCCTCAAAGGTTGAGATTTTTGATGCTTGTATTTTGTTTGATCTGTCTGAATGAGACAGGAGCTAGCAGAAGTGTTTCCCAGGCAGAAGAATGATGGACAAAAAACAGAATTCAACTCCAAAGTTGAAAACCTATTTCCTAATGTAGCCTTGGAGATATACACATCAAGCTGACAGCCAAAGTAGTGTACTTCTGTCTCTAAGCATTGCTGATGACAAAAATACTGATATTCTTCAATATTTCAATAGCAGTTTCCCCTGAACACAAAACATTTATAGAGGATATTTGACGCCTCACCTCCAGTATTAAACAGTAATACGTCTGTGGTGTCTAGCTGTTAATGAAAGCTGGCAAGCAGTAGTATGGAGTGGTGAAAAAGTTGTGGGAAGTCTTTCCTCGGGTCTGCTCGCTCCATTCATTCTCTTGAACATTGCCATTCAAACATCATCTCATGAATTATTTATATATTTTAGAAAAAAAAATGTTCCTTTTCCTTTCAACTTGCCATGAGTAATCCTTGGGAATGGCTGCATAAACAGGAACCCATCCCACAATAAGCAAACATGTGATTCCAAGCTTTGTTTGAATTAGTAGTTCATTTTGAATTTGTTTACTAAGCAGGAGGATGTTTCTTTAACCTAATTTAGCAGGTGATTGGAGTGATTTAAGTACTCTATTTTTAAAGATTTTCCTGCAGGAACCTTAGGTTTACATTTAATCCTAGCATGTAGGGAGCTCGTTATTTACCATGTCTTGATATGCCTCCTATACTGTGCATGATAAGCTTAACATTTTGAAAATTCACCATGAAGAAATCATATCTTTTTGGAGATTGAGAGGGAACAAAGAGTCCTTTTATAGGCCTAGCTATGTCTTTATCATTCCTTCCAGTTACTTCCAGATCACTAGAGGACAAAACTCATTTTGGCACCTATAAAAAATCTATGGATCAGATAAACAGAACCTAAATTTCCTGAGCTGTGACCAGCCTCCTTTCTTCTTCTCCCACAAGCAAAATGGTGTTACTAGCGTTCTCAGCAGTGTGACTTGCTGCTGTTTTGTTTGTTTGTTTGTTTTTGTTGTTGTTGTTTTGAAATGTCATGGTACAAATACTATTTTCCTCTGTATTTGGTTGCAGATTTTAGGCTTTGATGTAAACTACTCCTCATCTCCGTCTTCATAATCTGCTCATATATCCTTTCTGTCCCCAACTGGGAGCACATTGGAGGTGAAAAGGAGCAGGAGGACAAAAGTAAGATTTATACTTTCAATAGCTTGGTGGGCCATATGAGTATGTACTCAGTTGTCATTTGCCTCACACCTTGGTGTCAAAAATAATACCTGTCTATTGAAATATTATATTGTAATCCATATTTTGCTGTAAGAGGAATGTCACGTGCCATGTATCACCTTTGCATTTACATTGTATTGCATTGCTCTGGTAAAAAAAGCACTAGGTCCTAAAGGTCTCTTCTTATTGGAATCATAGGAATTTTTCTTATGTCCATGTCTTCTGAGTATTGGAGCTGAGTGGTAGTTTGAGGAACTGTAGAATATTTTCATGTGTCAACAAGAGCTGCTGCAGTTGCCTTATGCTCAGTGTTGTTGTAGAAATCCAGCCTTAACCAAGACAGCCCAGTTAAAGAGAAAAGGCTCCTTGAAAGGGCCTTACATATTTTCTTCATGAGTAGCTAAGTGTGCAGAAGGCCTGGTTTATCTTTCTCTCTGTCTATCTCCATCTTATTTTGTTTTTAATTAATAAAATGGTGTTTGGGCACTTGTAGAGCTACAGAAATAATATTGATGACTGTGCCTAAGATTTATGTGAATGGTAGTTGCAATTCATTATGTCATATTTGACAGATTACATAGCTCTCCCTTCACAAAATATGCCAAGAACACTATACACAGGAATCCTCAGCCTTGTGTCTTACTTTATTATCAGATATGGTCACATTTGCATCAAACAGGAGAAATTAATATTCTATAGTGCTGACTGCAAAAGCAGTGAAAATAATGTCCAAAAAGAGTAATAATACTAATATTCCAGGGAGGGAAAAGAAGGATCATAGATTATCAAATTAATTGTTATGGCTTAATCCTTGTTGAACAGATTGCATTTTTAGTAGTAAAATGAGTTAATGACTGCTGATGATTATCTTAATTGTTTTTGATAAATGAATAGAAGAGCAACTAAGATTAAATGAGGGCAGATATTCTTATTCCTGCGATTAATAGTTCATTTGTACTATAGTCATATAAAGAATAGATAGCTCTATCTTCATCCATTCATATAAAATATCATGAAGTGACATTGACATGCAGAAAAGCTGAGGCCTTTTAGAGCATGAGAAACAGTCCACTGTAAGAAGTCAAGATTATTTTTCAACCTAAAAGGTTTCCTCTGTGATTGTGTATACTGTGATGCATTTGTGCTGGTCTGCACCTATTTGGTGTTTAACTTGACAGTCTCTGGCCAGCTTCACAGCCATTTAAATGACCACTGGATTAAGTCTGTTATGTCACAGAAAGTGATGCCTGTTTACATATCACACATAAAAAACATTTTTTCTCTTTTGCAGGTCAGCAGAAGGTGCCCTTGATCTATCCCTGACACACAGGCCCCTCCTAGCCCTCTGCCTGCAGCTTCTCCTGGGGTTCTCACTTTGTCACACACTTCTGCTTTTTCCCCTCAGAAGAAATGCTCTAAGAGTGCCACACCTCTGCAGAGGTCACTTGGCAATTAGCTTTCACTCCCGTGCAGCAAAGGATTTTTGTAAAAGTTTCTATCCAGGAACCTTTGAAAGGAGAGATTTAACTGCCTATCTGAGATGCCTTGAGCACAGCATTGTTGCAGCTGTAGCCTGAGGATAGCTTTAGGACTGCTATATTTTTGTGTCTCATACAAGTAAAACAGCTTTCTGTTTATTAAGTTCAGCTGTCATGTAGGTGATAAAAATGTGCAAAAAATACCAGAAATGTATCAATTCCCTCTTTCCTAGTAGGACTCTTCTCTTGGCTTTTGCCACACCTGCACTTTTTCATCCCAGGACCTCCCCTCTGATCCATCAACTTAACTTCTGGCTTTGTGCAGCTAGGTGAAGTCTTACTGTCTGCATGTGACTTACTTTGAAAGAGTTATATGTTATCTGAGGTGTAATTTTGTACACATGCAAAAAGTCGTTTATCCATACACTGATGGCAATGAAGAGGTGAGTAGATCTGGTGCCTGGTGATAAAGATGTGGCCCAAGACAAGAAGTGTGCAGCCTCTCAGGAAACACTATTACACGTGTGTGCAGCAGTAAGGGGTTCTAAGCATGGTGTAATCATCTACATGCTGTGGCAGTTAATGTCTTGATGGGAAGGGAAAGCAAAGTAACTGTGTTGGCATGGCTCAAATGCAGTGCTACCTCAGGCACACCCTTACAAGCTCTGTTTGCATGGGTGCTCTGAAAGCAAGATCCTTAGATAGACCCTGCACCACAGGGAGTCTCTGCTACAACAACTACTCGCTTACTCTAACTTTGTATAGTGCATGCTCATTCTACGCTATGCATTGGGGGCTTGCATGGGGATCCTCTTTGCGCAGGCCTGCTGTTTGACTGGGTTGATTTTCATATTTATATTTTGTTTAAGAATAGTGAAGGAGTTGAGAGGACCTGTCTGTCAGGAAAGGGAGGGATTGCTTCTTTCTTGGGGAGCAGAGAGTCTATGGACCAAGTGCAGAGCCAGGGAGTGCATTGAATGGTGGGACACAATGGGCCACTGTACCAATGCCAGCCACATCCTAGGGGCCAGAGGGAACAGAGCAGAGCTTGTTATCACTCAGAAACTATTTGAGGTTACTGAAGCCAAGAGTGGGAGCAATGACCTGCCTTCAAGGATGGTGGAAAAATGAGCTCTATAGCCACCTTTTATGTCTACTCTGTCTTTCATAGTCACTTTGAACTTTATCTTTGAACTTTCTCTGCTCTACTTAAGAAGTTACCTATTCTAGTTCATATTCTGATAAAATATGGCATATTTAAAGTTTAAAAGTCTTTTATATTCTTTGGGGATCTCACTGATATAAGATCCTGTCAGTCTGCTCTGTGACAAGATCATCGCATTTCAGGTGTGATATTTCTGGCTAAAAATGGCATATATTAGTAGTTCCAGATACTTATTAGCATAATATGTAGAAATTTAGACATAGAAATATGTTTATTGCATGGGTAATCTTCACTGTATGTTAGAAACACACAGATGAGTGGGCCAAACTAGTAAATTTCTTTTGCAAATTTATAGCATAGGGAGTAAATGCAAACTAATAAACTATGACTAAAGAGCTAATCAGATAAAAGTATTTTCTAAAAATTGGCAAATCTTATTATTTTACTTTGGGAATTTATATTTATATTATGAAATTACATTTAACTGAGATGTGTTTGATTGATAGTAGAAAAAAATAACATTATAAGGTGAAGGGATGGCAAAGAAAGACACACGACCTTACTAAATGCTTAGCAGTAGAATAGTATCAAAGAATCATAGAATCATTATTTTTGGAAAAGACCTTTGGAAAAGATCACCGAGTCCCACCATAAGCCCCTCAACATCATGCCTGGTAAACCAGGTCCCTAAGTCAAGGAGATGTATAATCTTTGCTAATTATATTGTGAGGCTGGAAAAAAAATGAGACAGGAGATGGAATTTGAAGATCAAAACAAGGCAGTCTGCCTGATCCTACCTGGAGGAATAGTCTACAAGTGCAAATCTGAGACCTCTCTGAAGTGATTAGTGTGTTAAATTGTGGCAATCTGCCTGTGTTAAAGTGTGTCAACCTGCCATTTGAAGTGATTGCTTTCCTGACTGTGAGTAGAAAAACTTTATAAAGGATAAGAGAAATAAAAACAACACCTAAACTATAAGCTTGATATAAAGGAATAAAATTAGCCCATAGTACCTATGCATAGATAAGGCTACAGTTTCTCTACTACTGTAGTTCTCCATATGCATTTAGGTGATTTTTGCCAGAATTATTTCCCTCTGAGTTATAGTTCAGTGAACTGTGGTTAATGATAAGGCACAATGTCATATCTCTTAGTGGATGTTAAATATGCATTGTTCAAGGTCTAGGGGATTTTTCTTCCAAAGTTTGTTTTGTGATGACTGCTGGAAGAGTAGCTGCCAACAATAATGCTTTAAGAGAATAAGTATAGATTTTGATGTTTACCCTTGGCTAGTGTATGATTGCTCATGAATAAAAGGAAATGAAAGGAAGTAAGAGAAAGTTAGCACACGATGTGAAGCATGAAGAAGTAAACTTATACAGAAGTCACTTATTTTCCCACTTTGTTGCAGTGATGGCCCACAAAATGAGCAGTGTCAGTGCTTCTGTCCCTGAGTTGTTGGTTGGAAGTAAGAGAGCTCACATGGATATTCAGGTAGGTAAGAAGAGTAAAGAGACATTTCAAAATCTGTTCTGCAGAGATATATATCTTGCTCTCAGGACTTTCCTTCTTTAACTGAGTGTGATGCAAGAGTTGATGAAAATATAGTACAAAGAAAAAAAAAAAGAGAGAAAATAAAAAAGAATCTCCCTCTTTGCTTGGGAGCTCCTCATTGCCAGAAACACATGACGTGCAAATAAAGACACCAAGTTGAAACCTGAGTGAGATGGAAACAAGGGAGTGCAACACAAGGAGTCTCTTGCTTACACAGAGAACTAATGTCAGTGATCTAAATTATGCTGGTCCAGGGAAGCTCCAACTTTTTTTGCAGTTGATAGCCATGAAACACAGAGCTTCGTCTGTGAGTTGTTTCCCTCTATGCTTTGATGTGAAAAATGTTTGAAGCTGTGGTGTCTCATATTTTAAAAAAAAAAAACCTCTAAAAAAACCTCTATTTATTAATCATCAATATGGTTCTGTCTAGGATTTTAATTCCTGAGCTACAAATGCAAGAATTCTGGTCCTTGTGCCTTTAGGGACATTTAACTTACTGAGATGAAAATGTGCCACCAAGATGGATAATGAAGCATTTAATAAAATTAGCTCCCTTTTTTATTTCTCCTCTACAGAGTATTTAGAACATTACAAATAGCTATAGAATGATTTTATTGTAGATACTTTGAGAAATATGGTTATTGCTTGCAATTTAGTGTTTGTTAATTATTTTATTGAGAGTTCTCTAGTTAAAAGTGTGTGTCATTTTCTAGCTCTAGTCAGATAATGCCAATAACAATAAAATAAGTTTTAATGAAAAGCATAGAATCCAATGTCCAGTTACTTTACCTCTCAAACAATGAGATAAAGACGAGCTGAGATAAACATTCACTCTGTTATCATTACAGTATGCCCAGAAGGACCAAAAAGATGAAACACCATCTGCTTAATTTTCGATTATTGGAGGAAGCATGGTGGTGACCCCAAGGTCACAGTAAAGAGAAGCAATAAGAAAAAAGTTAGTGCTCTTTTATTATTCAGGCGTAGCTCTTTCAGAACCTACAAAAACATCTCCTTTATTTGTATGCTCTTAAGGTGTAAATCTTAAGGTGCATTAGAAGCACAGGGAAAATGTGTAGTATTATAGAAAGGAAAATCCTCATTGTGTCCCTTAAAATACAACAGTCAACCTTTAGTTACTCTCATAGGCCACTAAATAAAAAGGTTCTCTTTCTTACTTTCTTTACCTCTTACTGAGGTGTAAAGTATTAATGTGTATTTGAGGAGCTGTGATCCTGTGATAAGTGTTAGAGGATCAATGGTTTGGACCTCATCATGCTCTGCCTCTTTTCTAGTGCTCAGTTTCTGCTTATTTTCCTCTTGCCTTGTTGTCTGTATTTATAACTAATAATGAGCTCTTCAGTTATATTTGGCTTAGTCAGAACATAATTCCAGTGGATATGGCAGGTACTCCTAATATACAATTTTGTAAGTGATCATCAGATCAAAATCAAAAACATTGCTCCATACATGCCTGGTTAAGGCAGGCATACATTTTCATTTCTGATCTGAAGCACATAATAAACCTCCTTTGAATCAAGGTCTACCATAGGTTCTAATGGTAAATTCCAGGCATACTAGAGAATAAAAATAGTGAGATTTACACTTCTCTAAAAACTTTAGTACTACCTGACATAAATCTGTGGGAGAAATGACTTTTTATCTTTTTCCTTCATGTAAGTATTTCAGTACTAGCATATTAATGTTCCATGTTTAATAGTTTTTTTTTTGTTTGTTTACCTTTCCTTCAGGCATTTATTTGAGAACAAGTTATATTCTGTTTATTGTTTTGTTTTGGTTATTTTTTACACAGTTCTAAATATGGATTTACCTTTATATTTTTCACAGTATGGCCTGCCATGTAATCTACCCTAACAGGAAGTTGTAGCTTTTTTTCAAGGTGAAAGAGTATGGAAACCTAGTCAGAAATCCAGAGTAAGAAGTCAGACATTCAGACATCACATAGGTAAATACCACTGACAGCACATTATATTTTCCATTTAGATTTGTTTAAAGATCAGTTGCAAAACTTCCTATTTCAAAAATATTTTGGAACACTGAGGATTAAGAAGCAGATTCAGCAAAGGATACTGAAGGTAATTAGAAAGAGTTGAGAAGCCTATACACAAAACTATAATCCAGCACCTATTCACCTGTCATCAAATCCTACTGATCTTGCAGAGACCTCTGTGATGTTCTCAAAAATTCCCTGGGTGTCTAAGGTGGAGTCTGTTCCAAGTAATCTCATAGTGAGCAGCAAAGTGCAATATCTCACCAAAGCCAAGACTAAAAATTAAGTGTTCCTTTGCAGAAGTTGTAGCAGGTGTCTAATTTGGATAAAATACACAGAACAAATGCAAACAAACAAAAAAAGTGTCAGAATACATATATAGTTCATTCAAAAAAAACTGGAAATCAAAGGAAAGGAAGAACAAGATATTGTTTTTCATATATATATTTTTTGTAATTCCAACAGCTAGCATATTAACAGGAAGAAAGAAACATAAATTCACATACTTTGGCCTAGGGAAGTTAAACCTACATTTCTCACATTTTTAGAGTGGCTAATTGAGCTATGAATTAGACTAAACTGCAGTGGAGAAGGCAAAGACTTTTCTCAATGACCACTCAGTAATTTACCTTTACCTTTTCATTTTCTCTTGCTGGCAGTCTGTATGAGTTGCAGCTGCTCATCAGATGTCTTATTTCTTTTCAGACACATTTTGTCTATGATTGTTTCTATTCTCATTGTAGTCTTGAGAGAATTTTCATTTCCTGGGGCCTGGATATTAAAGATTCAGTTCTTTTTATATACAATGCCACCCTGACATCTGTTTTACCAGAACAATTTGCATATTCATAGGAGACAGGTGAAGACTTTGGCCTCAATGCCTGACTCGTCTGATATTGTTAGATGTTAAAACCTGTAAAACTCTCTTTCCTAATTTCTCTCAGATTTTTCCACTCTTTTCCTTGAAAACTAGTATATGACTGACTTGTTTGACTGGTATATGACTGACTCTTTGTTTTTATCAAGTTCAAAATTCATCTGCTTTATTTTTATGTTTTTATGTTGGTCCCTCTCTCATGGCTCACATCTAAGGTGCAGTGCTGAAACTTTGATAGCATATGCTGAACATGTTTTGAAGGACTGATAGTGGTCCTTTTTACTGGTTTATTGTTAATGGTTTTCTGTCCTTGAGCATCCTAGTTAAACTTTTTACTAATGAACAAATTTCTTTGGCTCACTTTGCTCATATCACACTGATGCAAAATCTTCCTCCTGTTTCTTTTGTATCTTTATCATTAAAAGGCACACTTCCCTCATATTTTTCCCAAATATTTTTGGGATTTGATAAAGCATTAGCAGTCCCTTAATGTTACAGGTGGGTTGAATGATTTTCAGATCATTGCACCTGTATACCTGTACACCATTACACCTGTACACCTGAAGAGGAGGTCCAGTGGTCATGGAAATTGTTCACGTATATCTGAGACACTTAGATGAAATTATATAGGATTACTTGCAGCTTTTTATAATCTCAAATTAATTAAGGTATAGCCACCTATTGTATTGGTTTTACTGTTTGGTCAGAGTATTGGAAATTAGTAAGTATGTTTTACATGGTCATTTCAGTTAGTCATAATTGTAGATAGCTTTAGTAATTTTTTCTAATTTTACATTTATTTTCTTGTCTCTCATAGACATGTTTGCGTCATAAAATGAGAGAGGAGACTACATAAACCAAGGAGGGAACTTCAGCTGTACCTCAGCTCCACCTCTATGGACCAGGTCCATAGAAAAACTGTGCATTTTCTCTTGGTCTGCTACTCAGAGAACTACATGTTTCACCCACCCCAGTATGACTGTACTTTTTCATTGTTTTTTTTTTTTTTTTTTTTTTTTTTGCTATAGAATGCTTGTATTAGATTTGAAATGGTAAAGTCAGTAGATTAAATAGAAATGGTTAATAGAGTTCACTAAGCTTAAAAAATGGTTCACTAAAGAAAAACACTAGCTTTATCTAAAGAAAAACACTAACTTTATCAAAACTACTTGAACTTACTGTGCATGTATTGTACATGATTTTTATTCTGTAATTTATTCAGTCCTGTGGGTATTGTTGCATTCTATAGTTACAGTGTGGTTTTGATGGATTACAGGTTTATGATTTTCTCTCCTATAACTCTGAAGAATTAAAACTTTCCACTTCTGACCAATTCTATTACAATTTTACCCATGTCCAATCCTAAGTAACAGCATTGCCATGTATATCTCCTAAGGAAGTAGAGTTTGGTTTGCCGTTGTAATTATTGTTCCTCCCCTGTACCTTCCTTACTATTTAGAATGTCAGATTTTCTTAATTTTTATATTGTTTTTCTGTTAGAAATTTAGAAATTTATATAGCTTTTTGAATTGTTACAGTTATGGAAATAGGTTAATATGGAATCAATTCAAATTTTAAAATTAATGATAATAAATTGGAAAATTATTTTCTCAAGTCAACTTTCTAAAAATGGAGTTCCTAAAGATAAGTTATTAATATCAGTCTTGGGACTATTATCCAGAGCTGTAATGTCTATGAAAATAATTTAATTTAGCACAAGCTAGCACTCCCAGAAAGTAACAATATATTTATATATAGATATGAATTTACTATAATCAACTTTGAAATCCTTTAGTTTTTCTCTCCTAAATATTCTCATTATACCCCAAAATTAAAGAAAATATGACTTTGGAAAGTAGTTTTTACTTTTATCTTTTATCCCATGGCCATGGAAACCAAAATCCTATTGTTGAAAGCAGCTGTGCAGCCGATAAGCAATTTCAGCCCACCCTTCCTTAAACACTCTCCCTTTGTTTGTAGGACTGAAGAAAAGAATGAACATCAGAGGGCTGTGCTGCCCTTCAGAGGGACCTTGACAGCCTGGAGAGATGGGCAGAGAGGAACCTCATGAGGTTCAGCAAGGGCAAGTGCAGAGTTCTACATCTGGGGATAACGCCAGGTACCAGTACAAGGTGGGGGTTGACCTGTTGTAAAATGGCTCTGCAGAGAAGAAGCTAGCAGTCTCAGTGGACACTAAGTTGATTGAGAGCCAGCAATGCACTCTGTGTCCAAGAATGCCAATGGGATTCTGGCCTGCATAAGAAGGAGTGTTGTCAGTAGGTCAAGGGAGGTGATCTTGTCAGTCTACTCAGCTCTGGTGAGGTTATACATGGAATCACAGAATCACAGAATCCTTAAGGTTGGAAGGGACCTTTAGAGATCATATAGTTTCAACCTCCCTGCACACGCAGGGTCACCTAGAGCATGTTAGACGGGATTGCGTCCAAGTGAGTTTTGAAGATCTCTAGAGAAGGAGACTGCACAACCTCCCTTGGCAACCTGTTCCATGCTCTGTGACTCTCACTGTCGGTTAATTTTTCCTTAAGGTCCTGTGGAACATTTGATGCTTCATTTGAGGCCATTCCCTCTAATTCTATGGATGGCAACCACTGAAAAGAGGCTGGCCTCATCCTCCTGACTCCTTCCCTTAAGGTATTTATATACACTTATCAGAATCCCCCTCAGCCTTCTTTCCAGGCTGAAGAGGCCCAGCTCTCTCAGCCTTTCCTCATTATAGCCTGTGTTTAGTTCTGATTCAATACATATATGAACACATATATCTGAACACATATATCCTATGTTCAGTTCAAACCCTCATCTTTGACATCCCTTTCACCTCTACGACATGAAGTGGCAGAACAAAGAGGTCTTTTGGGACAGATTAGATTGGGAAGCTATCTTGCTTCTTTCCACTCTGACAGAAATCACAATTTTATCTGCTGTCTCAAAAAGCTATGAGGAAAAGAACCTTTGAGCAATACAATCTTTTCCTTCCTACTGTCTGAGTCAGAAGGTAGTACTGCTGCCTTTTTGAGAGGCTTTTCTCTTCTACCTTGAGTAATGCATTTGATTTCTGAGAGCAAAATGAAATAAAATTATACAAGTCATCCCTGAATCTAAATGATAAGTAGCTTTGAAAACTTCTAACACAGATAAATGCTTATAAAGGCTTCAATAAAAGTTAATGCTTCTGGTGTTTGAATTCTGATGGAAAAATATGTAAAATGCCAACCTTGTAATAAATGCACTAAAGGGTGAATGCCACATTTAAATAAATAAAGCCTTATGGCTCAAAAGCAAGAACACTAAAATTCATGAGTATATAATAAGAATATATTAGCCTGGTGGGCCTTAACAGCTCTTGCTCCAAGGAGTGTAAAATAGGAACATATCCACAGAGCTGGAGAGAGTTAAACCTGCATTAAATAATAAAGAGTAAGTGAAATGAGATATAGGACCCACAAGTTATTTGGACATCAGAAGTGATTTTCTTATTTTTTTTCTTTTTTTTTTCCAGCTACAGATAGTTCTTTGTAAAATGATATTTCTCTCTTTATTTTGTGGTTTATTTAAAGATATGCAAATGTGACAGTTTTTGCAGTATTGTGGTAGCACTGAAAAACCCTCAGATTTTTAGTCATGCCGTTACTTTGGCCAAGGTATGTGCAGTCAAACTGATAATGTAGAAGATATCATATTACATGTTAAAAGTTAATAACTACTCTCTGCATAAGGATCACAATCGAGTTTCAGGTCCAGCTTTATGGCGAACAATTGATCCATATAAATATATTAAGGGATTGAGGACTAATCTACTAGCATTATTGTACTACTGTACATATATTATTACATTATCTAACAGCATGATGATGATGAATATTGCAATGACATTTTCAGATGATATCTGAGGGACATTTAAATTTTCTGAACAGAATTTGTTTCACTCTTGGTTGATTATATGTTGCCCATCAATAGTCATGGTAAATGTCATCACACTGAGGTATATTTATTTCACTACTACAGTTAATATGTAAAAAAAAGTTGCATAAAAGATATTAATTTCATTTTTCTGGCTGTGGGTTTAAGTCCATTTAAGTCCACTACCAACAGCAAAAACTGACACATGAGCATGTAAAAGAGAGATGTGTTTTCTGGCCTCATAGACGAGGCTTTTATGATCTCTCTTTCCTTTCCACATTCTTCTTTGTGATCACTGAAAATGCTGGGGCCTATGTTCAGGGAGACTTACGTCTGAACGTAGCTAGATGCACAGTGATGTCAAATATTTGCCATATACAGCTGCATCCTCCACAGAGATATCCTCCTCCTATTTCAGCACTGGAGGAACTCTCATACGGATCCTGAACAACATATTCATAGCCCTTCCATGTTAATGTAGCTAATGTAACAGGGTTTTTATTGTTGCTTATTCTTCAGCACTTTGATTTTACGGTGAAATATGAGGCGATTGGGAGACTTTCTCTTCCCCTCAATCCTGACTCATCCCACCCAGGTCCTTAGAAGTTAAGCCTTTAAGGAGAAACAAAGGTCCTTTTGAGACAGACAGAAAGTGGAGAGCAAGCAAATGTATTCCTATAACACAATCTGTGCACTGCAACAACTTTAAAGTCATTGATGTATTTGCATATTATAGAGTATATAGAGTATCGAGTAATTAAACATAAGGAGTTGTGTGCAAAGATGCAAGAAAAGAAAAAAAAAGAGTGCCTCATGGATTTTGAGAGTGTGTGTTTGGCTACCAAATTAGCTGCTTTTCTCTGAGTTCCATAAAGCTGCCCATCCAAACTGTGCCCTCTTTTAGATGTTTCTTCTTTTCTCATGGAAAGGAGCTGGGCTACTTAATAGATTGCTTTCCCTCCTCACCCCTTCCCTGCTGAATTTCAAACCTGAGTTTTATGGCTTTTTTTGACTTTCAACCTGTTGACATGGCACTGAAGCTCATAAGGCAGAGGAGATTTATTGTATTACACTGTGATTTGTCAACGTGTGATTTTCCTTCTATCAGTTAGGTTACTTTATTGAGATCATAAAAGGAGAACCAGTTTTTCATTTCAACCTCCTACATGTTCCTCCTTAATTTATTGAAAGAATTTGGCAAAGAATAAAAGAGATTCATTTCCAGTGATTCTAGAATAGCAGAGTGTTTCAAGGATGAGGAAAAGTGTTTTACAATAGAGATGAAAGAAAGTTAAGAAAATGGGAAATTGAATACCTCCATAGTGTTTTATTGAATATATAAACTTTGATGAAGCACAAAGGCAGTTCTTCATATCTTATGTCAGGAGATAGGAAATTTTGAGAGACAAAGCAAAAGTCAATACAGAGTCATTATTTTTTCTCCTCTGATCTGTTGATGAGAGAGTGGACGTCATTAAAAACTGAACATTATCCATTCACTGTGATTAAATGTACTATAGTGTTTTTCTGCTATTCTCAGGCTTGGAAATAATAGGAAGAGTGCAGCAAAAATTAATACTATTTTGTGCCTAAATTAAGAGATTAAACTGTGGCAAGAAATGGCAGGTGATTATGTGCCCATTAAATAAGCAATGTATTATGCAAATGTACTACAATTGTCACCTTCTTTGTAATACAAAAGATTCCCATACATGTCTTCTTTCTGATGTTTTTGTATTAACTTCTATCAATAGGTGACATGTCAGTGTTCTCAAAAGCAGAAGGTAGATGGAAACTACTTGGGAACAAGGGTTGTTATTCTACTGTATTTGCTTGATGTCTAATGTAACGAGGCTGTTATTTGGCTATGGTTATTGCTCTCATTATCATAAACTGTAAACTAAGAGAGAACTACCCTCTTAAGTGTGTGTATATGGTCTAAATGAAAGAAATGCACTTGAAAGACAAACAATTCTTTAGCTTTTGGGAAACTGAATTAAAGATTTCTTCTGATGTAGTTTCAGGGTATGAGGTAAGGTTTCAAAGGAAAATTAAAATGACAAATACAATTGATGTTAGAAAAATCTCTCCAGTAGACTTTTAAATAGAAACATTTCTGAAAGCATGGCCAGATGGAAGGAACTGCATGATGCTGATGTCTACTGGACTTGAAGGAGACAGATGGCCAGCAACTTAAAAGCTTGAACACTTTCAAATATACGTGACTGAAAGAAAGAAATTGGGAATCTAGTGGACAAATCATGCTTGATGATCATAAATCTACAACTTATTTGAAATATCTGAGCCTTTTAAAAATATTTCCATTCAAGCTAAGAAATTTTCATGAGAAGATCCAAGGCTCACTAGACACAAAAGATGAAGGGAAGCTCAGCAGCCATTCATGACAATGTGCATTTGTAGATGAAGAGGACATGTTAAAAAGAATTTTAATGGGGTCACACTTCAGAGTCCTTTCCATCTACTTTCCAGGGTTTTAGGGTTATGTCTTTTTTCCCATACCCGTTCTCCTGGCTCAATCCCAATCTCCAAATCTTGCTTTTGATTTCCTTTATACCATTTTTGCAACAAGGGGAATAATTCGCCCTATATTTCTTTCAAAGCCTGCACTTCCCACCCTATTTCCGTAGTCCCCTTCCCGATGCTTCCTACACTTAAGGTGTAGACTGGGGGAAGGGTTCCATACACTATTTCAAAAGGAGAAAATTCTAAAATATACAGGGTGACCCGAGACCTGTAGAGAGCAAATGATAATGTAGTAACCCAGTTTTGCCCAGTCTCTTTTACCAGTTTTGCTAGGATTTCCTTAATTGTCCTATTCATTCTTTACACCTGTCCTGAACTCTGGGGATTATAAATACAGTGCAACTTCCAATTTGTCCCCAAGGCTTCAGTTAATTCTTGAATAATCTTAGCCACAAATGCCGGCCCATTTTCTGACCCAATAGTTATTGATATTCCATATCTTGGGATCATTTCTTCTAAAAGTACCTTTGCTACCACCTGTGCAGTTTCTCGTTTAGTAGGGAAACCTTCTACCCATCCTGAGAATGTATCTACCAATACCAACAAATATCGATACCTGTATTTTCCTGGCCTTTCTTCTGTAAAATCAATTTCCCAATGCCTTCCAGGTTTTCCACCTGTTTCTATTATTCCTTTATGTACCTCCTTTATCCGAGACGGTTTCATTTCTTGACAGGCCTGACACTTCTCTACTCTTTCCTGTATCACCTTCCTCTGGCCTTGGAACTTCAACCCAAACTTCTCAATGAGCATTCTCATCTTTTTCTCCCCAAATGTGGAGTATTATGTAGCTGTTGGACCATTTCCTGTCCCAATTTTTCTTCTTCCTGTCAGCATTTCCGTATTCCCCTTCTTCACCCTTCTGACATTTAATTCTTCTAATCCACTCTTCCTTCTCATGTATGTATGTTCTTTCTTCCACAGTATCATCTCTTACCAAAGATGCAGTGGCGGCTAGCACTGCTGATGCTCGAGTCCTTAAGGCGGCTTCTTTTGCAGCATTGTTTGCAGTCGCATTCCCTTTACGTACTGGATCCGTTTGTTTCTGATAATAGCTACTGCCTTAGGTTTCCGCAGGGCTGATAATAAACGCAAAGCTTCTTCCTTATTCTGAATTTCCTTTCCTGCAGATGTTAAGAATCCCCTCTCTTGGTATATGGCTCCATATATATGCACTTTCCCATATGCATATCTGCTGTCTGTATATATGGTCGCGCTCTCATCTTCTGCAATCTCCAAAGCTTTGGCCAATGCTAAGAGTTCAGTGTTTTTGGGACAGGTTCTATTAGGCAATCTCTGTCTCAGCGGTAAAGGGCTCTCAGGTATATACAAAGAGGAGTGCATTAGCTGTCTATTTGCTACATTTACTGTCCTTTTGGATGTCCAATGGTATAATTTATTCCCGTTAACCCCTTGAACTCTTGTTTTCTGTGTAGGTAACTTTCCCTCTGTCTCATTCACCGAAGAGTATTCTGCTCCAGTATCCACTAGAAAATTTATACGTTTCCCTTCCATTTCTAATTCTACCCGAGACTCGGGGAAGCTGAGGAGGTCTTGAATGGGCTTCTTGCCTTGCTCCTTCCAGGCCGCTTCTCTTGTCAATTGGTTCTGTTTGCCTTCTCACTCTTCTGCCTTTGCCTTCTGGAAGGGAAGGCGTTCTCCGTCCAGGCTGCCTTCCCTCCTGAGTCTTTTCAAAATGTGTATGTTGAAGGATCCCATTAGCACGCAAGAGCCCCAAGTCTAAAACAGGAGAGTTGAAGGTGCACTAGTCCACAGTGAAGAGGCGGTACGTACCTGTTGTCTTTGCTGGTGCTCAGCTGGCACATGGCACCTCCTTGCTCACAGGACGCTGCTGATGCTATTTTTCAGGTGCTAGTAATAGAGGAGTAATGATTTTGATTTGCAGATGGATTTTGAAGTTGTTTTCTGCCAGTGGAACTTGCAATCTCAAAGTGTGGAGTCCGTTTCCTTCTGCAGTATTGTTGCGAGTCAGAGACTTCATAGGTGAGGCAGGGAGTGCAGGGGACCCGGCCCCTCCCGCCCCTGCTGTCACCCTGTTTCTCTTGCTTCCTTGCTTGCTTTCTTGCTTCTTTATTTCTTTGGGCTGCCTATCTTGGTCCTTGGGGAGAGGTCTAGCGTGTGGGCACTTGGCATAGTGAACTTGGTCGTGGTTTTTTGTTTGTTGATTTGTTTGCCAAAAAGCTACTACATTTTAAAAGAGTTCCTTTTAGATAGCTCCTTGTAGCAAACCTGCTGTCGTAGACAACTTTTTCGAGCTATTCGAGCAGGCCAAGGAATGGGCTTGTCCAGAAAGATGCGGTTTTGAGGTAGGCTCAGCCAGGTGAATCCCAGAGAGCTTGAAGTGGCTGTTGCAGTGCCTTGCCTCGTTGAGTTTTTAAAGTCATGGCGCACTGCGGTCAGCAAATTACAAATCCCAGTTGTGCTCAAGTCCTGATTGCAGAAAAATGGAAGAAGTGAGTAAGGCTGGAGGCTGCTACGTGTCAGTGATGGAGACACTGGCACTTCATTAGCTTTGCCAGTAGGAAAGCAAGAGAGAGCTGTACTTTCCCTTTGAGCTCTCCTCAGCTAAGGCTTTGTTTGGGTGGCCTTGGGCCTCACCTTTTCTGCCCTCTGAAGGAGGAAATGACGGGGCATTGAAGCCACGATTTGACTTGCTTTCCCCCGCACCCAGCTGTTTCTCTGTTTCTCTCTCTCTCTCTCTGGTAGGCCAGTGGAGCCCTGGCCCCACGTGTTGGATGGCAGCTTCATCCAGCGCTTGCACAAAGCGCCACCGCCAATGCACGTGTATTCAGGGCACACAGAATCCCGCCAACGGCATTGGCTTGTTCACTCTTCAACTATGCAAATACCTGCCTCCTGTACTCCTGGGATGGGTCCCTTAGGCATTGCATAGACAAGGAAGGATGTGAATGAAGTGATTGTAGAGGTGGGAGGCAGGGGAGAGCACTGCGTGTGTGGGAACAAGGTGAGATGTGATTGGTTCAGGTCTATTTGTGGCCTGTATTAGTGTAGTGGTGCAGGTCAGTTCAGTGATAGCCTGAGATGCCCGTCGTGAGAAAAGACCCACCCCAGCAAAGTGTAAAGACACCAATTTGTGCAAGATGGGCAGGGGAAAGTGGTGCCAGGGAAGGGAGCGGAGCACGAGAGCTCTTGAGGTGGAGAGAAGTTTCTAGCCCCGATTCAGTCTTTGTCCCAAGCTTCCACGTGCTCAGTCAGCCGACAGAAGGTGGAAGCCACGAGGTAGGTGTTTCTAGGTATGTCGGTATGAGTAGGAATGCAAGGGGCAAGGATGCCCCGGATGAGGATGAGACCTCTGCAGGCAGAGAGGGGAAATGAGCAGCTGTGAGCATGGGAGGTCCCTGGAGAGCACGTCAAGGAAGCAAGCTGCAGGTGCTCTTCAATGACTACTGCTTTGTTGTTTCTTTGTAGCACTTGTTCCCTTTTATTCTAGAGGTGGTAGTCAGTGGAATTGAGTGAAGAGAATTCCAGCCCAATGGAATTTAATTTCTTTTATTTTTCTGCTACATTTACAATACAAGCTATTGACTATGCTAGGTGCTACTAGAAACTACTTAGCCAACTATGGGGAGGGGAAGCCTATTCTACATCCTAATAGAAACCTATTTACACTATATACATTGGCCCTGTGAGGGGCAGAGCTGGAGTGGCAGAGGCTGCTGCTGCTGCGTCCGGTGTCCGCGCTGGGAAGGGATCTCCCTTTGGCACGAGTGGGGCTGTTGGAGCTGGAGCTGTGGAGCCTGCTGCTCTTCAGCTCCAGTCCCGAGCCTACAGGGGCCTCTAGCAGCTTTCTAGGGAGCTGGTGTCGCTTCCTATGTAAAAGGTGGCGCGTGGGGCCTCGGTGTCTTGGGGCAGCTCGTGGGTGGCACAATCCTCTGCAGCGTGTGCGCTGTCTAAGCTAGTGAGGGAGCTGCTCCCACTGCCAATGTAAAAGATGGCCCTGCGTGGCACGGTCTGCTCTGGCGGTTGGCACTGAGGGCAGTTGCAGGCACCCACGTTGATCTCCTGGCTGTCCAGGGAGCTGGCTTGACTGCCAATATAAAAGATGACCCGTGGTGGCACGATGTCCTTGGCCTCTTGGTGGGCAGCGCAGCCTCCAGCAGCCACGTTGCTCTCCCGGCGGCAGCGAGAGCTTGCCTCGCTCCCAATGTACCGGCGTACGGCGGGGGCAACGGGAACGAGTGGGTATTGCTGGTGCAGCCAGCGCATGTACTGGATGAGGTCATCTGGCTGCGAGATGTCGGGGGTGCTGCTGCGCTGCCGTCTTTGGCCCCTACAGAAGCAGCCTCGCAGCGATTGCCACCATCTGCGCAGGCCTCTTGTGCGATGCTCCCTCTGCTGCGTGTGTGCCCCTGGCCCGGAGTCGCCAGCAGTTGCCGTCCTCAGCAGTCGCCTCCTGAGGCACTCCATGCTGGAAGGGAGGGCAGCAGGAGTGAGCGAGCTCTCAGCTCTGCCATCGCGAACAGCCTGTCCCCGTAGTGGCCAGCCCTGCCCAACTCGGGTAGGGTCCCCAGTGCAAGTGAGCAAGTGGAGCTAGTCAAGGCCTGGTATCAGCTCTGACTTGTGCCACAAGGGAGGTGGCTGCCCGCTCCAGAGGCAAGAACTCCCCGCAGGCTTCTTCCCTTGAGCTCCCGCCCTTGGTTGGTCTCGACTAGGTGCAAGCCCAGGAGCCGCAAAGAGCAGGAGAGAGGCTTGGGGCCAGCTCAAAAGCTGCCCTCTGCTCCCTCCCTCTCTCCCTGCCTTTCAGGCTGCGCTGAGGTGCTGCCCCGCTTGGCCCTTGGGGGACTTTGGGAGGCAAGTGCCCATCTCCCACCACTTCCCCAAATGCCCAGGTGCCCCCAGTTGCCCCCAGGGGAATCCCTGCCCCAACGCGGCTCCCTGCAGCCTCCCTGCGTGCACAGGCAGAGCAGGGAAGGATGAGGCTCTTACACTCTGCGGCTCGCAGGTTCTCGCTGCAGTCACGACTCTGCCGATGGCGACACACAAGGGATGACAAGGCCAGTGGCAACGAGACCAGTCGTGCTCTGCCAACACCACCGCCGGCACCGCAGGGACGTGCACGGCCCACTTTGCGGCAGTGCCCTGTTGTGCACAAGGCCACGTCCAGCCTTGTGACCTCACTAGGCGGTTCCCTAGGGAGTGACGCTGCCACGGTGACCTTGTCCAGGGCTCTTAGAACATGGAGGGGCCTCCTGGCAGGGTCCACTCACCTCACTAGGG
>JAUBOD010000531.1:56674-84152 GCA_032353885.1 Nothura maculosa
GCATTCTCTGGTAATGCGTCTATATTCTTCCCACATGGCCTGTCCCTTCTTCCATAAGCTATACACTCTTTTTTTCTTGTTAACTTTGCCCAGAAGCCCCTTGCCCATCCATACAGGTCTCCTGCCCCGCCTACTCGGCTTCTTTTTTTGTGGGAATACACTGATCCTGAGCTTGGAGGAAGTGGTGCTTGAATATTAGCCAACTCTCCTGGACTCCCTGAATAATCCTGGATAATGATTCTTGTTCCTTAAACAAGAAGGAGGAAGGGAAGTGTTATTTGGACCAGGCAATCAGTGTCATGCAATCAAAGTCAGAAGGCATCCAGTGGGAGTATGATAGTAGAGAAGTGAGTCTAGGATATGATTACAGAAAGTCCTCTTTCACCTCTCCCAGGAGACCCGCAGGCTTTATTACTTCCCTGAAATGCCTGTACACCAATGCACACAGTGTAGGGAATAAACAGGAGGAACTGGAGATCTGTTTGCCATCTATCATTATGATCTCATTGGAATTACAGAGGCATGGTGGGGTAGCTCACATGACTGGAGTGCTGTCATAGAAGGCTATGTGATTTTTAGGAAGGACAGGCTATAGGTTTCCTATAGGTTTCTGATATCCTGATATCCTGTAGGTTTCTGCAGCGTGTGGATGAGCCAACAAAGAGAGCTGGGCTACTGGACCTTGTAATAACAAATAGAGAGGGACTTGTTGGAGATATTAAGGTGGGGCTAAGCCTTGACTGCCGTGATAATGAGTTGGTGGAGTTCAGGATCCAACAAGGATGGAACAGAGCTATTGGTGACCTTGTAACCATGGACTTCAGCAGGGCTGACATGGCCTCTTCAGAGTTCTCCTTGGAAGAATCGCATGGGCTAGGAAGAGGGCCCAAAGAGGACCCCTGACCCCAAAGGTTAGTTTTCAAATATCACTTCCTCCATGCTCAGGATTGGTGCATCCTTATGTCAGGCAAGCAGGGGCAGGAGACATATGTGGATAAACAGGGAGCTTCTGACAAAACTCAAACAGAAGAAGGCAATATACAGAATGTGGCAAAAAGAACAGACCCCTTGGGAGGAATACAGGAATGTTGTCAGAGAATGCAGAAATACGACAGAGAAAGCTCAGGCACATTTGGAATTAAATCTGGCAAGAAATGTTAAAAATAGCAAGAAGAGGTTTTTCAAATATATCAATGGTAAAAGGAAGATTAGAGAGAACATGCGTCCACTAGTGAATGGGCTGTGTGCCCTGGATACACAGGGCTGTGTGCCGTGGGTACAAAAAAAAACAAAAACCAAAAACCAAAAAACCAAAAAAACAGAAAAAGCAGAACTGCTAAATGCCTTCTTTGCTTCAGTGTTTGCCAAGGGCAGCCCTCTGGAATCCTGGAAGTGAAGAAGCCTGGAGAGAGGAAGACTTTCCCTGAGTAGAGGAAGATTGGGTCAGATAGATCTTGATTCCCACAAATCCATGGGCCCTCATGTAGTGCTCCCCAGACTGTTGCATGAGCTAGTGGATGTTACAATTAAACCACTCACCATTGTCTTTGAAAGGTCCTTGAGAATGGGGGAGGTGCCTGAGGACTGGAAGAAAGCCAGTGTCATGGAAGTCTTCAAAAAAGGCAAGAAGGAGGACCCAGGCAACTACCCAGCCAGTCAGCCTCACCTCCATCCCTGGAAAAGTGATGAAACAGCTTGTCCTAGCTGCTATCTCTAAACATGTGGAGGGCAAGAAAAGAGTCAGCATGGATTCACACTCCAAAGGTGTGAGATAGATGAGTGGGCAGTGAGGTGGACTGAGAAATGGCTGCACGGCAGAGCTCTAAAGGTGGTGATCAGTGGCACTGAGTCCAGTTGGAGGCCTGTAGTTAGAAGTGTCCCCCAGGAATCAGTCCTCGGTTTGGTCCCGTTCGATTTATTCATCAACGGCCTGAAGGGATAGAGTGCCCCTTCAGCAAGTTTGCTGATGATACCAAACTGGGAAGAGTAGCTGATACCCTAGAGGCCTCACTGACCTTCAGAGGGACCTGAACAGACTTGACAACTGGGTGGTAAGAAACATGAAATTCGACAAGGGCAAGTGTGAGGTTCTGCACCTGGGGAGGAATAACCCTAGGCACCAGGACAGGCTGGAGACTGACCTTCTGTAGAGCAGCTCTGTAGAGAAGGACCTGGGTGTCATGGTGGATGACAAATTGACCATGAGGCAGCAGGATGCCCTCATGGCCAAGACGGCCAATGGGATCCTGGGGTGCAGGTCCAGCATGTTAAGGGAGGTGATCGTCTCCCTATACTCAACCCTGGTGAGGCTACATCTGGAGTACTGTGTCCAGTTCTGGGCTCCCCAGTACAAGAGAGATGTGGAGCTACTAGAGAGAGCTGAGCACAGGGCTATGAGGATGATCAGGGACCTGGAACATCTGCCCTATGAGCAAAGGCTGAAAGAGCTGAGTCTGTTCATCCTGAAGAAGAGAAGGCTGAGGGAGGACCTTATCAGTGTGTATAAATACCAGAAGGGAGGGAGTGAGAATGATGAAGCTATGCTCTTTTCAGTGATGACTCCCAACTGGAATACAGGAAGAAGCCACTAAATAAAGCATCAAAAATTCCACAGGAACTTAAAGAATTTTTTTACTGTGAGAGTGACAGAACATGGAATATGTTGCCGAGAGAGGTTGTGGAGTCTTCTCCTCTGGAGATTTTCAAAACCCACTTGATGTAATCATGTCTAACACAGAGTTGAGTGCATGTACAAGGAGTTTGAACTAGATGATCTCTAAAGGTCCCTTCCAATCTTAAGGATTCTATGATTCTATGATGCTCCTCCTTTTACTGGGTGCAGGGGCATCCTCTCATCACTGGACTGCGTGTGCTCTTCCTATAGTCTCCTTACTTGTGCAACCTTCTTACTAAAGCATATCTACAACTTGAATTGTCTGAGCTCTTCCGACTTTAATTCTTTGCAATTAAGGCTATTAACAAAGAAATTTCCACTGATCATTTGAATTAATATCCTATAAAAATTTTCAAGGCAATTTACGTAATTACAATGACTCTGTAAATTAAGACTTTTGCATTACAAGTACTTTCCTACCACACCTATTTGGATGCATGCTGGACTTTCTAATACACAAAATGACAGGGAATTAAGAGAAAGTGTAGCAGATGCCAAAACCTACCTAAGCACTAAGCATTATCTTCATTTTATATTAAGTGAACTAAAGAAAACACATTTTTTAGGCTTTGTCTGAATTTATTCTTTAAATACTTTTAATTTCCTCAATAATTTTAATCTCCTTGATATTCTTCTACACCAAATTTTCTACAGGTTGTACAACACAGCAGATTTTAGAGGACTCTTAGATTGTCACTCTAGGAATTATAGATGTACCACTACTTTATCTTTCTACTTCACTATGATTTAGTGTTATTAGTGTCTCATGCAGCTGGATTAGTTAGAGACCCTAGTTATCTTTGGTGAGTTTTGAAGATTCATCAGTTCTTTAGGGCTATGACAAGTTTCCCAAGCTGCTGCTTGCTCACTTGGAGTGTTAATTTGTCTTAAACTTGTTAAATGAGAATTAACAAGTTTAACAAGAATTAACAAGAATGAGATTTTGGGGTTTTGTTTGTTTGTTTGTTTTAATTAATACAGTACTGAAATCTATGTTAGAAATTACAAAGAATGTGCTTTTCAGAATTTCAAAATAAATTTAGCCTAGATATGGTAGTCTAGATAAGTCATGAAACAAATCCAGTTATTATATACCCAGAACAGTCTCACACTGCATTAGGACTGTAAAGAGTGTGAGAGTCAGACTGAGAGTCAGACTGGACAGAAATTGTTAATATACTGAAATGGTGACAAAAATGGAAGAAAGATGCATGGCCTTGATCCTCCTTTCCTTTCTTTCTAAGAAATAGACACTATGCTGGATTGAAGGTTTCATCTGAGAGGAACACAGTGCGATAATTCCTTCAGCTCTGATGGAGCATCCTTATTTGACATCCTTCTGGTCAGTGGTAGGTATTTATTCTCTTTGGCTGTCTTCATGCAATCTAATCATGTTGTAGGTTTTGTGGTGAAGACCTCAAGTCTGAGCCTGGTGTTGCTGTCCTGCACGGTTCCTCATGATTGCTGCAGGCACCTGCAGCTATCTCGGTTAAGGAGCCATTGTTATCTCTGGGAGTTACTCCTCTAGCATGTCCTCTAGTTTGCTGATTTATACAGCATATGTTTTGTCACTTTTATCCATGAAAGAATTTGATTTGCACATTTCGGAAGACTGTTACTAGCTGTTGTATATCATTCTGCTGCAGTGTACATGCTTGTTTTGTACTGGAAGTTTGCTTCTTCAAATTCTTTTCCCCCTCTACCTTTTCCAAAAGGTGAAGGCTGAAATGAGAACATGAGCTTATGCAATAACTTTTTGAAGTTTTTTTTCCACAGTACTGTTACAAATTGTATTTTTCAGAACTTAGCAATCATATCTAGTTCATATACTTACTTAGGAGATTAGATCAGCACTGCTGTTTTTACAGTTTTTTTGATTTCTTTTCAGTGGTAATGTAATTGAGAAGCACTGATAAACCTGTCAAATCTAAAATAAATATTGAGTATGTGTCCAAACTTATAGTCCACTTATTTCTACAGGTTGTCCCTGTGAAGGATTACTCTGAGCTAGTGGTCCCCTTGTTTCCCCTACAAGCCCTGTTCTAATGCCTCTGTCCTCTTACAGAACAGTGTGAGCAACTGCTCTTCTTGTGCATTTTCCAAAATGTCAGATTTGACTGTCTTCTCCACTAGTGATCTCAGTTTTATGTTTTACAGAGTGCCGTCTAGCACTGTGCTCTCTGCTTCCACTGAGCTTTTGCACGGGTATTCCTTTACTGGAATTTCTTTGCTAACAGCTATTTCTTTGTTGAAAAGCCTCCTGTACTCTATTTAGAATGTTTCTTGTCCTGGATGCCCCATAATAGTCTGGCTTTATATAACCTGGCTTTATATATATGTATAATTCTCTAGCTTTCTGATTGTTGTATTCAACTAAGAAAAGAAAAAAAAAATCTTCCAATGTTATTTGGGGTGACAATGCCAACTGCACAAATTAAATATAATTTTAGGATAGTACTTTCATGCTGTCTTCAGTCTTTCTAACTCTTTTTTTTATAGGTAGAGTGGAAAGTGATTAAAACTATTCTAGTTGCCAGCTGTGTTTCCAACACAAAGCCCTACAGTCTTAATAATTTTACTCTTGTTGCCACTTGCTTGCTGAGCTTCTGAGCTCTGCTTTGCAGAGTTGATGCATCCCCCAAAATACTCCCAATGAGAGTGCCATCTTTTTCTCACATGAACTAGTCTTGCTCACCCCGATGCGACAGTGTCCACTCCAACTACCCTCTTACAAGTATTATTGAGAGCACGTCAGGTGTATATGATAAAAAAAACAAATATTAAAAAAAAAGACCACTTAATGATTTCTGGTGGTAGTTGGCACTCAAAATCTCTCAAAAATACAAATTACTGTGCTCTGTTCTTCCCTTTAAATCTCCTGTATCTTGAGTGAGTAATCTCCTTCTTGTTGTTGAAAGTAGTTGGAAGTATCTTCATCTCTTCTAAAATCATTTCACAGAAATGAATGTTTAACAAATGAAAGCACTGGATAACTTTGAGCTGATCTTCTAATAATTTCATGTTGGCTAAAATCATTTTTGTGGTGCATAACTTTAATTGAAATGGATTATGCAGTTATATTGACAGCTCCCTGCATTTTCAATTTTTGAAGTATGATAAATGAGGCGGTCTTATCTACTTCATCAACTTAAACAGTAATCTGATGTTCACTCTTTTTTGCATTTATTTTGCATCTATTTAATGTTGTCCTCATGCTTAAAATGTAAATTGAGTTAAAAACAGTGGAAGCAAACCTTACCATGAGAAAATAAAAAACTACAATAATCAAGAAACAGTAATCAGGACTTCAGAACAAGAAGGACTTCAGTTGTCTGTTGTAATAAAGTCTCACGGAGACAAGACTGTTGTATAGTTGCCTCAATATAATTTACTGTCTTTTTTTATTCTTTGGCATATCAGTCTTGAAAATTAATTACAACGTAAATAAATTACAGTGATGACTGTATTCTCACATACCTACTTCTTGAAGGGAGCTCCTGGAAGATTAGATCAAGACTTTTGCTATGTATTGAAAGGCCTTTTTGATGTTCACGATAGTACACACTTGCAAATGAAAGTTATCACAGTACTTGAGAAATTCATTGTGGTAAGTGCAGAAAATAAATCATTTTGGCGGCAAAAACACAATTTTAGAAGTGTAAATTACTAGGCATTAAATAACTTTCCTGGAAAATATACTTTTTGTCTCAACTTCTTTTTAAAAGAACTTTATGATCTTATTAAATCTCCCCTTTGTGGAGAAAGTTTAAATATTTTCACTTTTTATTACTGATAGCTAAGTAATTTGTAAATGTTTACAATCCATAAAGCTCATCCATTAAATTATTTATTATCTAGTATAATTTCAGTAGGTATTTGTTTAATTTTTCATGTTTTACATACAATGCCATTAGCTCCACATAGCCACACAGGGCAGATTACTGTAGAGAAACGCACTATTTTCAAACAGAAGAAAATGAATGAATATTTACTATGCAGTGTAGTTCTGCTTGTCCCTTGTGCTTCAGTTTCTCCACATGCCCTGTTTATGTAATGTGACCTTGTAGTGCATTAACCACTGTTACAGATTAGCTGTGTGGAAACAGAATAAAATTTATAATCCTTCTAACAAGAAGGATTTGTAGTGGCCATTGCTAGCAAAGTATGTGGAGAATCAGCTCACAGGTGAAGCCCCATTTAATAAGGCATCACTTGTGAACAAGAAGGAAACCTATTTCATAAAATTGAGTTATAGCTCCAAGGAGCAACTGCAGGTTATTGGAAGAAGTGGGTGCTGCTGGTCAAATTGGTTGAAATATTCCTGTCCTGAGGTGTTTTTGATGTCAGAGCTTAATTCCTCCAAGTTGGTGGGGAGTGTTAAGTCCTAACTCTGTATAAGTGTGTGTATAAGTAAGCAGCAGCAAAGAAAGAGCGGTTTGGTTTTGGTGCACTGTGTTAGGTTACATGGGACATGATCTTATGAACTTTTTTAGAATAACATTTTTTAAGAAGTAACGTGTTATGCTAATACAAATTGGAAAATTTATGCACAGAGGTTCTGCATTGGTAACTGTGGTAAAGCTTTGCTTGGATGGGTTTAGTGTTGAACTAGATACTTCTATTTGGCTTTCACCCACTGGATTGACTGGTTTGATTCCATTTACAAGAATGTACAAGAGACATCAAAGATAATACAAAATATTTGGAATTTTACAGTAATGATGTCAGAAAAGTTTCCTTTGTCTATAGCTGATCAAGATAAGAATCAACTCTTCTGCTTAGCTTCACAGCTTCAAGTCAGTCAGAAATAAAAAAATAAAGTGCTGCTGAGATCCGTAACTTTGATGACTGAAAAGTACAGTACTTCCTTGAACTTCAGATTGGTCCATTTTTCTGTATGACAGAATAGAGAAAACTACCTGATTCTAAGAATTCAAAGAATGTATTGAATTACTTCCTATTATTACTTAAGCACCTTTAAACAAGCCTACTTCAAGATTTCATTGAAATACATCTCTTAAGTTGCATTTGAGGTTTATGTTTCATATGCACAAATGTCACTGATATTTTCTTGCTGATTTCATTGGCTAAATATTTTGTAAGGCTTTGGAACTCGTACGTTTATGTTTACTCTGTGGAATTGAAGGAAAGTAAGGTAGTTATGTCATTGTTTTACTTAATGATTCAACTTTTTTTCTTTTTATCCATTAATAATTAGCTTTGGCTACTGATTTCTGCCCACAACTCCACAAGCAGTATTTTGTCCATATAGTAGCTCTTGTGTGTATTTTATTGTTTATTAGGGTAGATAGAGTGATTTACAGCACAAACATAAAAAGGAGGGCTATACTGTTTCCTCTAGAATTGGGTCAATGATGTTTCCATCAAAATAAATCATTTCTTAAATTTTCTTGTGAAATCTTTCTCCCTCAATCTCCTTTTCATCAGTTGTTCTTAGCATATTCTTTAGTTCTGCAATCAAAACAATATACCAGGAATAAGTCTAAAGGAATGGTTGTTCTTTGTGATGATTTATAGTTGTTCACTGTAGAAGAGTGGTGTGCAGTAAAATGAAGAGGAAATTTTATTGACCATATTGATAAGTCAGTACTCTATTTCTTGTGTAAATAAATATCTGTAATATTTATATCAAATGTCATTCTTCCCTCCTATAAGTAGTACCTTATTCATGGCTCATTATATGAAGTGCATTGAGAATGCCCATGAAGATGAATTCTTAAATGATGAATTCTTGAATAAGTGCAAACATCCTGAAAACTTGCAGTGAATTTCCTAATGCAAACACAACATTTTTAAGGTAGGTATTAAATAATTGTCCTCAGCACGATGAAGAAATAGAGAAGAAAGCTTAGGCAAAGAAATCTAGACTCCTAGGTAGCAGAATGCTACTGTAGAACACATAGAATGTGTAGATGATTCTTAAATGTAATACAGACAAAAGAAAGAGGTCTAATTCTCAGGAGCGAAATTGTAATGCCTATAGAGGTAACTGCTAAAAAGTAGTACCAGAGTGACAAGAAATTAGCTGAAAAAGTAGCTTACTGAAAAGGTCAGGTATGTTTAACTATTCAATGTTAATTAATCAAACTGGGGAAAGTTTTAATGCTTGTCAAACATGATGAATGATAACACAGATTGGAAAAGTAATGTGCCTCTGTGCTGTTGGTGTGTGTTTGCTAATGACTGATGAAAAACACATTTAGTGTTGTAAAGTTGCCGTTCTATCATAAATAATCTGTGTATTACTGTAGCTGAAGTTCTGATTTTCTAACTGTCTATGTCTTGGAAATCTTTTGATAAACCTGTTTATTTTTCACATGGGAATCTCTGAGTACATTTCCTCTCTTTAGGTACTTGTACTAAAGAACCATGCTGCAAATTGGTTGTTACTGGAGAAGGCTTCTCAAAGGCAGAGGGTGAGGCTTTTAGTGTGGAGTCCTGAGCTGAAAAATAATATAATTGGAAAGCCTAGGCATGCTAATTGGACTGTCAAGGCAAAACAAATTAGTGAGTTTGGTTTGGAGCTCATGTGAAAATTGTTAGGAATTGCCAAATAACTTTTTTTTGTTGTTTTTTAAGTGGGAGGAAGTGACAGAAATCCTCAGCTTTCTTCTCTCATATCCCACATGCTCACCACTACCAAAATAATTCAAAAACATATCTAATTTTTGGCTACATGTGTCTATTTAGGAAATTGATCATTTGATAAATTATAGACCATAGAGTATACAAGAACTTTTCTTTAGCTTAAATGAACAAAGAAGAATAGTTTGGCATACAGGAAAATGAAATGCTTTTCCAAAATATAAAAAATAGTGCTAAATGTGAAATAACATTTAAAAATTGTAGCTTTATGTTGTGGAGATTTACTCTCCATCAAGGAAGTTACTTGTGAGATAGTTTTGAAAGCATCAAAACAATTTTTACATATCAAATCTCAAAAATGAGTTGTAGATACCATTTATGAGTAGCAAAGCTGTATATTTGCCCATGGGCATCATTGTGGTAGGCTAGTAGTATAAAACTTTAGTTAGCTTGTGTATTCTAACAACTCTGAACTGAATGTTAACTCTCTACATCTTGTAGGACTAATTTAAGAAAAAATTAGTAAACAAAAATGAATTTGGAGCCTGAAAAAAAATCAGCATTTCTGCATTCTTGACCTAGTGGATGACTAATAAAGATTTTATAAAACAAGTATGAAAATGAAATCCTTTTTAAAACATTTTATACATCTTTTTATAAGAATGACTTGAATGTATATAGAAATATTTTTGTCTCTGCTTCAGTACTTCAGTGTGTGGAAGATTAGCTTCAACTGCTCTTATGGATTAGGTATGACTGGCATGCTTATGAAGGTTAAATTCTGCTTGCATACATTATGACTTTTGTAGCTTAACAACCACATCTGAACAAGACCAGTTTAGACTTAATCCTTTTACTCTATGCAACATTCACTTGTTAAGAAGGTATGTTATTGCATTACTAGTTTAATATGTGTGCTTTCCAACCAGTTACAGGGAGATTGGACAAACTTGTTTGTATTCTTATGTATGCACATATAAAAACCTATATTTTCTATAATGCTTTACAAGAAGCAGTGTAATTGCTATCCCATACCACATTGGAATAGAGCTATTGTGAAGGTTCCAGATTATTTTATTTTTTTATCCGGTCTGGATAGAACTCCCGAGTGAAGGATTGTAAGTGGAGACATCAGTTAATTGAAAGAAGACCAGGAGCAGTGTAACTTCACCTTTATACAACAGAGGGAGAAAGCAGTACAACAGGCCAAGAAGTTTTGCAGCTTTTCCCAGAGTTTGTTTGAACTTTCTATTCAAGACTAACCTGAAATCTTTCATAGCTGTGGCCTAGACCTTCAAAAAGATCTGAGATGGGTAAATGACAACTATAGTATGTACTGGGGTTTGGGTCTAATGTTTTGTCATCTGACCTTCATATTATAGGGGAATTTTTGGCTCTGAAGAATCTGAAAAGCAGTGATGTAAGTGCAGAATTAAAAAGACTCAGATTTCCTTAGCTTGTTATCATTACTCTTTACATTTGCGTTCTAGTCCACAGTTTCTCTCAATTTTCTAAACTTAGCAGAAACCTTTAGGCCATCTTTGTTCATAACCAATTTGACAAATTCACAGAAAACAGTACATCAGTATTTTTCAGAAAAATGTTATGGGATTAATTTGTAATAAAGCACAATCAATCTTTGGTCTTCTGAACATTCACTGATCTCATTAAACGTGTGAATAGTCCATATATATGAAGAAAACCAAAGGAAGCTTTTGTCCAACTTTAACTATGTGCACCATTTGTCACAGTAGACAATGAAGGTCAATAGAGTCATTGAATTGCATGCTTGCATGAATTTTGTTGACTATTTTGCTAGTTTTGATTTAAAAGAAGCTTTGAATCTGCTCTGCATGCAAACATAATTTAGTTTGTGATGTATCCATATTATATATATAACATATGCAGAAATACACTACTCCAAATTCATCTTCAACTGATTCAGTTAAGCCTTTTGATAAACTATTGAAAATATTGTAGAATGACTTTGCACATTTCATTAGTTTCTAAGTGTTCAGTGATGAAAGATTTTTGTTTAACACTCATTCTTCAGAAAATTAACAGCTCTAATGCTCTTAAAAATGATGTGAATAACTGGGGCATAGCAAAAATCCAGTCACCAAACTTGCCCCCTCTGAATCCTTAATTGTAATATATCTTTTTGCTGAATGAACTGACAGCCTGGAGCAACCTTGAAATGCAGAATTATTTTAAGCTTCTCTGTATCTGAAAACGATGACGCTTGATTGCTGAAAGAGTACAAGGTTATAACAAACTCCTTTGGCAATTTTGTCATTCATAAACTGAGTTTTGCTCTACTAGCTTTTGACATCAGCAGGATTTCTCAAATGAGTTGTAACCTTGTGTGAGCTCAGTGAATTTCAAGGACCAGTCCTGCTAAATGCTCTTTAAAGGCCCAAGTTTTTATTTTTTTTCGTATGAGAAAGGATTTCATGTCATACAGTTTCTTAATGTCTTAATCTGTACAACACAGGATTTGTGAACAGGAAAAAAAGTCCTTTGCTTTCATCTTACAGATTTTGTATCACTTCTTTATAATGGCAAGGCAGCAAACATGACTTGGAAGAGTCTAAGGAGTAAAGATATTTTAGGCCACATTAGTCTCTTATTTTCAACAGGAAATAGCTACTCTACTTTCAAAATATACTTTGTTTGGGATGGCAGTATTTTCCAACGAAAAATAAACTCAGAATAGTCCAAGTGGATTGATGCTTCATGTTAGCTACTGATTTTTTACATTCACCTAGAAATCACTGGAATATCTTTCCTATTAACTGATAGAATGATCTTGGCTATTAGGAAGATACTCAATACTTTCTTTAATCCTACTCTTAGATCTTTACCATTTTTTATCATTAGCAGTATGTAAGCCAGTCTATTCAAAATAACATCAGTAAGGCATTTAGCTAGAGTGGTTAGAATGATGTCATTGTGTTCTTTAACAATGTGGTATCCTGATGCATAACATGCAACATGGCAGGGTCAGCTGAGGGTGGAGAAGAGAAACTGGCAGCTTTTTTGACCTTGTAGAAGTCAAATAAAATCACATAGGGCTTCATAGAAAAAAAAAAAACCTTCCATTGACATCAGGGGGTTGAATAAGCTGTGGAGAGAATGTGCTATAGCAGATATAATTTGACAGCATCTTCTGCACTGTTGGAAAGTTATGGTCATGACCTGCCTGTCCTTGATTCGCAAACATTTTTGTCTCCAGGGGATGTTGTCGTGAACAATGATAATTCTCCCTTTCTCTTTCCTCCTTGACTTTGTAGTAAAATCTTACTTTCTCTAGAAGACATCAAATGACACACACAATCATATGATGATGTCTTTTGAGGGATTTTTTTTATTTCTGTCTGTCATTTTCAATTGTTTCTACTATGCTTGGCTATATGCCACGTCTTCCTAAGCAGCTTTAGATGTTAAATAGCAGCTACATTTAGCCTGTGACTCTTAAGGTCAGGATGAATAAAAATATGTGGCAATCTCATGAAGCAAATTACTTCTCTTGGGCTAATTGGAGATCACAGGTCAACTCATTTCTGGTGTTAAGTGGGTTTTGTTCCCTTGCACTTGGCCCAGGTCTCCAAGCAATGGAATTGGTTCTCTGTATCTGCTTAAATTTCATTATATTTAAACTTCATATATTCTCTTTTTCAACAGCTTGCTTTTTCTTTCAAAGTCCTGCTTTCTCTCTGAAAACATTCCTTCATCTTTTTTTTTTCTCTTTAATTATTTCCCGTTGTCTGTTTCACAAATCTACATTCCCTCTGTCTCATGGAGAACATTATTTTGGATGAATTCCATAAAAATTGTATTTTCCTCTTTTCTATTTTGGCCATATCACAGACCAACTGAACAAATAGGAATGGATGGAGTCATGCCAAGGATGAAAATTTACTTGCAGAAAGTAACTCCTCTCTAGTGTTACAATATGCTGTTCTAAGCAATCTCTGAGTCAACATGGATGAACATAGTGTTCTTTTTGGAGCACACACAGTGAATTAATTATTCTAGTTGTTTCACTGTGTATGCCAAGATGTTTTCTCTGTGGTCTTGTTTGTAGTAATTGCAACCTATATATCTTCATATTTTCAATAACATTTTTGTGCATGGAATTAAGAGTCATCACACTCATGATCATTTTTTGTTTAAGAACTGGCTGATTGTTAAGGAGCCTGAGAAGTTTTTTGGTGCAGTTTTGCTGGCAGATAGTGTACTGTGTGCCTTCTGGCATGTGTGGGCTTGTGTAAGAATGGCTCTGTGGATCCTGAATGTTTGACAGCCTCAAGTGAATGGTAAGTTTCTCACTGATGACTGAGGCTAGAAGGAAAATGACTAGCGCTTGCCCCAGCCTTCAGCATTGACATTGTTGAAGTTTCAACACTCGTTAGAATGTGAATGCAGAAGCAGCTAAATAAAATCAGGAGTATCTCAATATTATGTTTTCCTACTCTTCTTTAAAAAAAAAGCTACATGATGGACAGTAAGTGAATTTTTCAGCTTAGAAGTCTTTGGGGATAAAAGAGTGCTGCTGCCATGCTCTTCTCCCCTCATTCTGTGTATGTATTTTTTTTTTTTTTAAGTTTCTCCATGGAGAATATGGGGATAGGTAGGGGAGTATATCAGCAGTTTCAAATATAGGCACACTTCCACCACCGCCATATAGCATGAAAGTTGCAAACTGTCAAATGTAAAACTGTAAATCCAAGATGTTAAAGATCTTGCATTAGCCATGGAAAGGCACCTGGTGATCAACAAAGAAGTTGGACTCTAACTACTGCTTGTTATTGCTTTACTCAGAAATGTCATAAGTTGAGTACTCATCCTTGTATGGGGACATACACTTCTAGACAATTTCCACTCAAAGATCAATTATATCATGACTCTGTTAGCTGTCATACAATGAACAAGGTCTGATAAAGAGAGTGGTAGAGAAGTCTGCCTCAAATGATTGAATAAAGATCTACTAATTTGATAACCCAACAAAACTGGTTTAGTAGAACCATTTCAAACCTAGAAGATGACCCATTTGGCCATTAATGCTATAATAAATACAAATTCCGGATGAATATTGCTTGTCTAGGGGTGACAGGCAAAGATAGCTAAAGATTTGAAGAGCTTTATATGAGCTCATGAAGCTGCACGGCAAGGGACATACAGAGCTGTATAAAGCCTGTGTGAAACTGAGATCATATCTGAAGATAATTGTTTTCTCAATTCAGATACAGATTTCAATGATCAAAGACAGACTCTGATCTAAAAATAAATTTTAAAAAATATAGCAGGATAAAAGTAGAATTTGCCTCCAAATCCAAGTCTGTGGTTCTTAAAAGCCTGTACAACATCTAGCCCTGAAGATGCTTCATTTTTATTAGCACATATATTATCTACCTATAATGTTCTGCTTTTGCATGTGTCCAGAGCAGTCCTGGATAGGTAGAACTGCTTCCTGCCTGTCTTACAAGATCTAGTTTTGGCCTGAAAACTAGAGTACAGCCCTTCTCTTAGCAAGAATACCATGCGCTGATGGGACCAAACTCTGTACAACAGGCACCACATATTAGTTTTCCTTTAAACTACTTGGGTTTAGTTCCTCCCAAGCCTGAAGGGACTAACACCTAACTCTCTCATCTTATACGAGTACCCCAGTACCCTCCCCCTCCTCTTTCCTCTCCTCCTACTGTGGCCTGAAATGGGAAGGCCTTTGCTGTTCTCACCCTTCATGTTCAATTTCTTGTATGTTCTGAAAATAACTGTGAATATAACACTGAAAATATCAGAGTAGAGAAAAGCAGAGAGTGCCAAAAAGAACATGTTTTATGTGGTTTATTTGTTTAATGTAAATGAGAATCAGAGCTCTTTATGCCCCAGTGAATAACAAATAAAAATAATACCTCAAGGATTTTTCCTTTTTAATAGTGGTATGTTCGAACAACTTCCGAACTCTGGGGTGTTTTCTGGAAGCACACCAGGGTCCTCAAGGAGAAATCTTGCAGGAATTTGCTTTCAGGTTCATAACATGAGAATTAATGCATATGTAAATGGAGATATTTCTATGAGGGGAATTCCTTTTCTTCTCTCACAGATGGTTTTGTTCAGTTGTTAGTCTTGAAATGCACTTAAATCTGCTCAGTTACTTCAGAACAGATAAGACTCAAATAGGATTTCTGTTGATTAATTCCAGAAACACATTCTTCTATAGAGTTCAGAAATGCTTACAGTTTTGCCTTTACAGAAACATAGTGCATGTTCAAATGAAGGTACTCTATATTTAAGGAAAGAGCACTAGTTATTTTTTTACAGATGTACTTGTCTGCTGGACTATAACTTTAGTTTTATACTGCAGCTTGGTCTACAGAGGTTGGTCTATGTGTTGCAGAGAATGAAATACATTGTAACATAAGTGCCACTAAACAAAATTCGTCTTCAACACATTTTGTGAATGTGGAGCAAGTAGGATTTGACTGTAAAATGCCCCTTCATTATATGTAAGACTCTTTCTTGTATTGTGTGGGCTTTTATGCCTATTGATAGTAGAACAGTCTGTTTATAACACTTTTGCTCACTTTAAGTAATGTTTGATTAAAATTAAATTGCTCACATTAAAAGGAAGCTCTTGCCCTCTTGATGCCAAAGGTATCATGCACTTTAAAAGCATTACAAATTGCAAATGCTTCTTAATTCCTTTTCTTTCTACTTTGAAGAAATTGAATAATTTAAGTATATTGCAGCAGATCTATTTCAGATTTCCTGTATGTGAATATTGTCTTGATTTGTTAATTATTTCTGAGGTGATCAATTGCTATTCAGAAGGGAAGAAAAGCAGAAGAGCCATGCAGCTGCTTGTTTATAGCTAGGTTCTACTGAATTGACAAAGGATGAGAGCAACAGGTTTTTAGAGTGCATACAGAACATAAAGAATTATTAGATAGCTATGACAGTATTTTTAAGGCTGCAAATGAAATGTAGAAATGTCGCTGATAAAAATAATCAGACTTTATGAGAATATTAAGATTAGCAAAAAAAGTTGAGGCATAGGGAGGGGATTGAGTTTTCTTCTTCATAATGGAAGAAAAAAGTGTGCACTAATCCATATAGTAATCTTTGTATACCTTTCAAAAGAGAAAATGAGAACAGATTGCCTGATCTGCATGCTGCACAGCTGCCAACTCCAATGCATTGGAGATTTTGTGGTTGTATCTGGGATCTCTAATAATCCAGGGACCTTAGTCACCTTACAAGTCTGGCTAACCTGTGAACTCCAGTTTCTAGGCTGTTCTCAATTAAAAACAAAAAACCAACAAACCAACTAACAAACTAACAACAAAAAAATCTGTGACTGTATCATGATTATCTGCAGAGGAATTACAGTTGAAGATGAATTCAGTAGTTAAATCTTAATAAAACTGACTTAAATGTATGTGGAAACTTGAAAGGAGTTATATAGGATATTGCCAACTATTACTCCTTAAGTGGTGATGTTCCTATCATTTTCCTTGCCTCGGTTATTTTGTTGCTTTTGTAGAACTGAACAGAAGTAAAACCTGAACTGTTGTTTCATTTAAGAAATCTTTGTGCATAGAAACTTTTAGACCACTGTACAAGAAACATAATATGTATGCATTTATAATATATTTATAATATTTAAATTTAATAAAAGATGCTTATAATTGAAGATAAGATTCTGCTTATTATGCTATGCACTGACAGCTGCAAGTGCACTATAAACTTAGACTGTCACAGAGATTACTGAATAATGAACATTTTCCATTGATAGTTAAATGAGGAAAATAGAGAGTTCTGTGCTTATTAAAAGAACAAAAGTATTCAATGAAAGCACAGATGCCCAAGATAAGCTACACTCCTTAGCTTTTATTAACTGAATGAATTTTGAATGGTTTGAATTTGCAAAATTTCTTTTGTGCTGCAAATGCTAGGTTTGTGACCCTGACTATATTGCAAATACGACAGAAGTAACCAGTAATGGAGTGTAATGCTAGGAGAAAAAAAGGGAGAAGTTTCTTTTGAGTAAAAGTTTGAAAAGACAAGCTTGGAAAATGAACAAATGAGAACTGTCCCTTTTTTTGTGCCTAGGTTCCTTGTAAAAATAGTGTAATGATTCAATATTTGTCTTTTAACATAACGTTCTCTTGCCTCAAGACAAGTTCATTACTGGGCCTACACAGCAGTAGGGCCTTGAGACAACGAAATAAATGTGTATATGTGTGCCTATCATCTATTTTAATTGTAATTTAACAGCTTTCTTTAATAGAGGGAGAAAATATTGTTTATAAGGCTTTCCTTAACATGAACAAAGCTTATCTACTAGGGCAAATAAGAACTAAAGGAAAAATATCCTGCTTTCTCTCCAGTACTTTCCTCTCTCATTTTTCTTCCATTACTCTGCTCCTATCTAATCCTTCCTTCTCCCACAGTCAAGGCTGTTCTGAGTTAAGCCATTGATTCAAACCACTTTGTGTGTATGGAATGTAAGGACTCTTGAAGATTCTGTGATTCTGTGACTCTTAAGAGGACGGAAATGAGGATGTGGTGCCTCTAGCATGGGAAATACATGCAGTTGTTGCCAAAAATCATAACCCTTGCTGGAGTGGCACTTGCTGCATGTTGCTGTACCAGTATACTACTGTCTTCAAACACACTTACAGCTTGGTGAAAAAGCATTATTTTGCTCTAGAGTTATAGCTATAGGTGAATATTATACTCTATAGTATCATCAACAAGAACTGTTTTATTGGGTTAATACTGATCCTACATTGGGTTAAAAATGATCCTACATTATTTAGAAATACTTTAGTGCAAAATGTGTTATGCCAGATCAAACAAAGCATGTAGGAAATATTTGAAAATGAAATTATTTAGACTTTAAGTCACTACATTCATGGCATAGAGACTAGTGAGAGAGAAGGAGAGAGACAACATGTGAGCAAGCCTGTCCTCTTGAAACTGACAAGTTCCCTTAGTCCCTAGAACTTGATCTAGGGATTGCTGGAGATGCAAAATTGAACTTAAATTATGGCATGTCTTGAATTTAACTGACATGTTGAAATTACTTTTGATAGCTTAGGAATAAATTTTCAGGTCTGTATTTTCGTAGCATGTACCACTTGCAACATGGCAAGTTATTGCTGTACGTGTGCCTCTGACACTCTCCATCCTACCCCTCTCATGCATCTGCCTCGTATTCTATAAAGGTACAAAACATATAGTCATAGAATCATAGAATCCTTAAGGTTTGAAGGGACCTGTAGAGATCCTTTAGTCGCATCCTCCTGAAAACATACTTTTCTGTTCGCCACACCAGCTATATAAAATCACTGAAGCAATTGAAAGGAACCAGACAGAAGCCTAGTACAAGAGATAACACATGGAATACAGTGCAGTAAATTATTTTCACATATATCCTATACTTATTACACAATTTTATATTCTGTTCACTTTGGGAGTCAGATATGAGAGTCATTATGTTGTAGTGGGCCCAAACACAAACAGATGCTTATACCCACAATACAGGTACCTAAGTTGTATACATATGGTATAACTACTACTAAGTCCACTAGCAAGTGGAATTAAAGCAAACTTAAATGTAGGTTTAGTGTAGTACACGATAAAAATTGTAGACATGGCAAATTTACCAAATAACATCAAGTCCAGTATTTCACATCTTAATATTGTTGCTTATCTGTTGTATATATTATATACATGTATACACACACACATATACTTATATAAAAGATTTCAAGGGAGGCAAGTCATGATGTAATCAATAAGAACTTCTCTGTTGCCCTCATCTGCAAGAGCTTCAACCCACAACCGTCAGTATCTATCTTGCTCTATCTTAGCTTTCATAAGCACTATTGGAATGAAGAACAAATATGCTGTTTGAGCAGCCATTTTTTTTATTTGATTCTTGAATTATTTGAAGACTATTGTGGTTTGAAGAGGAGCAAATTTGGTAAGAGATGAATCTCCTTTTATCCAGCTGTTCCTCAAACAGCTCAAGTCCTCAAAGGTTAGAGTGACTGCGGATATCTTGACTCATCTCTTAATAGGGTTACCAAATACTGCAGTAGCACTAAACCAGATTCTGGTGGCACAGGATTCACAGTCTGTCAATTACAGGTCCAAGTAACTTCAAAACACAAAGTCAAGTTCATGTATAATATGATTATTCAAATGCAACATATACAAAGAAGATTTCAGATGTCAGTATATGAAATTCTGTCCTACAGCGTGGGATTCTTAGGTAGCTCTAATGTATGTGTGCAATAATCACACACCCAAGAAGAGGGGAGAGGGCTCTCAACCTCAAGGAGTCTCTTCAGGCAGCATCCTGACCCAAAGGCAGGAAAGAGAATCAGCCTGTTGACCAAACCAGAAGTTTTAATGAAGTCTCTCCCCACTCCCCAACTTCTTTCCTCCCTAAAATCATAGAATCTTTAAGATTGGAAAGGACTTCCAGAGGTCATCTAGTCCAACCCCCCTGCACACACAGAGTCACCTAGAGCATGTGGCACAGGATTACATCCAAGCAGGTTTGAAAGATCTCCAGAGAAGAAGACTCCATAACCTCTCTGGGCAGCCTGTTTCAGTGCTCTGTCATCCTCACTGTTAAGAGTTTTTTTCTTAAGTTCCTGTGGAACTTTTTATGCTTCAATCTGTAGCCATTTCCTCTAGTCCTATTGCTGTCAACTACTGAAAAGAGGCTGGCCCTATCCTCCTCACTCTGTCGCTTTAGGTATTTATAGACACTGATCAGATCCCTGCTCAGACTGAACAGGCCCAGCCCTCTCAGCCTTTCCTCATGGGGCAGATGTTCCAAGCCCCTGATCATCCTCGTAGATCTCTGCTGGACTCTTTCCTGCCCCTCCACATGCCTCTTGTACCAGGAAGCCCAGAACTGCACACAGTACTCCAGGTTGTACTCACCAAGGTTGACTAGAGGAGATGATCACCTCTCTCGACCTGGAGACTCTTCATTATGCACCCCAGGATCCCATTGGCCTTCTTGGCCACCAGGGCACACTGCTGTCTCATGGTCAACTTGTAATCCACCATGCCGCCCAGGTCTCTCTCTGCAGTGCTGCTCTCTAGAAGGTCAGTCGCCAGCCTGTACTGGTGTATGGGGTTATACCTGCCCAAGCGCAGGACGCTGCACTTGCCCTTGTTGAACTTCATTAGATTTTTCACCGCCCAGTCGTCCAGTCTGGCCAGGTCCTTCTGGATGGCAGCGCAGCCCTCAGGGCTATAAGCTACTCCTCCCAGTTTTGCTATATGAGCAAACTTACCAAGAAGAGCACTCCATCCCTTCATCTACCTTGGTTCACCTTTTATATTTTTTTACATGTAAGTGGAGTCTGAGTGACTTTAGTCATACTTACTTTTGTTGCTGATTGGTGTAAAAGTCTCTTGCTTCATTTAAAAGTCAATTGAAAATCTAGAGAGCATGCTCATTGAGGAATGATCTGCTTTGGTGGTTGGTAACTTTTGAGATAGAGAAGTATATGGTAATAAGGTTATAATCAAGCAAAATCCATCTGAAGGTTCTGATCTGTCACCATTTGAGGCCCAGCACCAGACATTTTATCATACTTACCAGCTGCATGGAACAACTACTTTGCCATCTCTGCAGGGGGTAAAACAGAGTTTGGCATGGCATCTCTGTTCTGCTCCATTCTTTATTTACTCTTATTAGCATGTGCTAATAAAGAAGGCAGTTGTTGTTTCTGAGGAAATAGTGAGGAGTAGATTGCATACATACCATACCAACCATCCTGGAAGCAGCAACTGTCTTTCATCCCAAACAAGCCTCTGTAAAGCCTAGTTTTTCTCTTATTTCCCATTTTCAAGCAATTTTTCCAAAGATTGAATGCTCTTTAATAGCCCTTAATGATACAGTGAATATAATTTAAAAAAGCAGGTACTTCTAAATTGAATAGGTTTATTGACATTCGATTTGTACAGGCAGGGTACCTGAGGGTTTTCCTCTTCTATGGAGTAAGTACATTTGCTATGTAGATCTCTTTAGAGTAACCAAATTGCCTGCTAATTCAGAAGATTGGTATTGTCTTCCTCAGCTGTGGCATGTATCTCATCCTGATGTGGGCCGTGGTGTGGCCCCAAGTAGCCAGTGTTAAAGGATCACAGTCTCTCCTTTCTGCTAAAAAAAGCATGGACATGTTGGTACTGGTACTTCCAGAGCTCTGAAAAAATAGATTTCATGGAAATTACTATATTAACAAGGGAGTAATATTGGTGTATGTGGTGGGCGAGTAGAGAGTTAATAACCAAAACTACTGAAATGCACAAGCTTTGCCAGAGCTCTGCCAATGTGACAGATGATAGAAAAGGGATGGTCGGACTTCAGATAGTCTCACAACAAAAAAAAAAGAAAGTGGCAAGTCTTGTGGAGGCAAGGTGTTCCTGCTTTTGCTCGTGCTTTGCTAAAATTTACAAAGACCTGACTCACTAAGGAACTGATGCACTAGATAACACTAGGTAATGGACTGAAAATTGCCTGGAGGTACTGGAAGGATCACCTTATGAAGATGGCCATTGCACTGCCATATACCCCTTTTCTAAGGGTATGAAGACCAGTCTAGCATTTATGAGTTTAGGAGGGATGGGAATGACACGACCAACTGCACTAGTTGAACTGTGATTATCCCTCCACTACCCTTAGCCTGGGATGCTGAGCTAAGGACAAGACTGAGAGTCCCCTTTATGCTCAGGATGGAGGATGTTAGCATTTTCAGCTACTTGCAGGAGCACACACAGGCTGAAGTAACACTATAGCATTTTATTTTATTTTACTTTGTTTTGTTCTTTTTTCCCCTTGAGACAATGACCAGGAAACTCGATATGTGAATGGAGTGTACCCCATTTAGTCATACTAATTGCCCATTGATAATTACTAATTGGTAAACCCATCCCTATAACAACTGTGCCAATTACTGTTGGATGTTGTTATCACAAAGATCTTGTGCTGATGAATAAAATCAACTAACTGAAGTATAGTGGTTGCTGCCCCTCTGGATTATTTTATTTTATCCTTTAACAAGCTAGCATGACAATGTGAGGAGTAGAAATATGTCCTCTGAAAACTCTTTTCCTAAAAAAAGATAAACCATAAGCATTATACTTGAGTTATTGACTGTTGGCCATTCACAAAAGTAAAGTTTTCTTATCAGTGCTTACTCATGGCTTTGAAGCATGTCTGATGAAATGTCCCACCAAATTTAAGTTGCATAAATTCTAAAACATATTTTATATCTTAGAAAGAAATTCACTCAGTTGTGTATTCAGCTTTAAAGTTTTACAACAAAGAGAGATGAGGAAGCTGACCTCTCACATCATATATATTTCTCTAGAAAAAAAAGGAACTATATATCAAAATTGCTTTTTAAAATATCTTCCTGCTTAAGTGCAAAGGGATGTTTAAGTGTGCTGTAAACCTGAGTTCTGAGCAAGTGAAATGAGAAGATAGCATGACAGTGCAATGAAATTGACACTTCAGGGTAGATTAAGGATTGTGCATTCCATGCAGCAGGTGACAAGCACAAGAATAATACTTTGCTGGTACTAATTCTTTTACTTCTGCACTCAACATTTAGCACCGTGCTGTATCAGAAGAAACCACCATGTGTTTTAGCTTTATTCCTGCAAGAAGTTGTGTGTGAATGTAAGGAAAGACTTGGATATAGTTCATCAGGATTTGGGGTTTTCATAAAATGCTGTGAATCACTGTTTAAAGAATCCAGGAACCATGTATCTGCTCCTATAAAAGCTGTAAAAGAAGCCTTTTTTTAAGGCTTCTTAAAAAGCCTTCAGAAGACTTCATATATTCAGTACTTATATACTGACTGTTTCTGGTGTCCTTCCATAAAAAGTCATGTAAAGACAGACCTCACACGAGGACAAGTAAAAATTATAAACTTGTTTCTTATTTCACAATTCAAGAATGTCTTTCTTTCATTCTTTCATTATGGAAGTACTTGTTTTATGTACGCTACAATAAAAAACATTACCAGCAATATGTCTCAGATATGCTAGTTGTATATGTTAAAGAAAAGATGATACACCGTATAAAGAGAAGGAAATGAGAAGGTAGGTTTTTAAAAAAATGCAAATGAAGGAAGAATAAGGTTGACTTTATTAAAGTAATTAGGAATAGGTTACTCATTTATAATATAAATTATTGTTCACAAGTAGTTGGAAGAATCTCAATAATTTCTAACTGGTTTTAAAGCAAATTCCTGATGAGAAAGAGAAAAACTAAGGTAATATTTGCTTATAGAATCAGCAGCAAGTCTACAGTCTGTGTTATTTTCTTGAAATCATCCAAAACAATGGAAACTTGAAGACTGTTTAGGCAAAACCATTCCATAGGTCAGGCAATGCTTCCAATTACAAAACTGTGGTGACCTATGGAACACAGGGGGCATGGTTTCCATGATATGTAGTTTAAGGGTCAAGAAAAGCCAACAAGGCAGAAATGAGATATTTCCCGCACTTAAATTTCTTCATCTGAAGACTGACCCTGAAAAACAGTTGCATATTGTAGTGTCCAGACAGACTTGAGCGTAGTTTTGCAAAAGATTTTTTATTATTAGTACAGTTTTATCATGTTTTAATGGAGTATAAAATAAAAGCTGTGGAGTAGGTATATTCTGAATGGCACAAAGAGGAGTGAGATCATTTAAGAAGAACTCAACATAAAATACTGCAAATTCAAGCTTCATGTGCATAGTTATAGCTACAAAACAAAAACAAACCATAGGTAGGATATAACAGTGGGAACAGAATGACTATAATCAAGATCAGAAAAACTGAATTGAAAAGAAATGTTCAGGATATAGAGGATGAAGTCGTCATACAAAAATTCTATCAATGTCTTCAGAATAAATAAGATTACATCTGCAATGCTATTCTTGGTGCAGGAAAATGAATGTGTGATCAGTTTTCCTTTTTAACTTTACATTGACCAGTGTCTCAACGGCATGCAGCTTCATTTTCCCAATATTTTCTGTTGTCAACACAATCCTTTCCCTTTATGTGGCCATATTACCTTTGTTAAAAAAACAAACAAACAAACAAAAAAACCTTTCATCTCTCAAGCCTTTCAGGGTTCCTGACTTCTGAGCCAAATCCTGTTTCTGGCATCACATATTGCTTTTAAATAAAGGCAGAACTCCACTTTATACGCGGTTCCTGCCACTTGCATCAATCCTTTCATCTCCTTCCAAAAGAATTTATCCTTTAAAACTTGAATTTTTATTTTCTTCCTCCTATCTTAATGTAATACACTTTAGTCTTTGGCTGTATAGCATTCATCTAGGATGCTCTAATCCAGCTGATGTGAATACTGCACAATGTGAAAATGCAGCTCTGGGGTACAGACTTAGGCACTCAGGCCCAGGCATGATGGGATGGGATGGACAAATTCTTATGAGTTAGTTTGAAGCAAGCCTGTGGTCTGCATATGTTGAAGAAATGAAAACATATTCAAGAATATGAAAACATATTCTTGGTTCTAGAGAGGAAGAATATCCTTGCTAAACTACCCTAGATGTCAAATCTTAAAATAGAAGAGAGCAGTAATTCAACTTTATATTAATGAAAAAAGGTTTAAAACTTCTAACTGCTGCTTAAAGATAACTAAACAATTCTACTTTTATAATATTTTTTTCTCAACAGTAATTTCATGGTCTTCAGTATATATTGAATATAATACTTTAAAAATATCTAATAAGAACTTAATTTATTTTGTCCATGCTAGTAACTTCTCACATTCTTCAGTTCCCTTGCACCATTGTATATTTTTTGACAGAGCTGTTTCTTTCTTGATATAGCTCAGCAGCAGGATGGCTAGATTAAGCAAAGTGAAACAGCAGTTGTAACAGCAGCAAGAGTAGCTATTGTCATCTTCTTGTAACATTTGAGTTGCCTTATACAGATGATACTACTAAAGAAGAGAAAAAAAGGCAAAAAATCAGAAAAAGTAAGTACTTTATGAATACCAGACTAGAGATTGACTAGATATTTACAATGAAAAGTACTCCAGGACATATCACATACTATTTAGTCTCTCAGGTGTGTGTGTGTGTGTGTGTGTATGTTTTGAAGTGTCAAGGATTTTCTTTTTACCTATGTTTAATAGCTGACTGGAGCACCTATGCTAATATGAAGTAGCTGGGTTGGGAAACATGGGAAACATGTATGTTTGACCTTTCCATGTGGTTTTTATGTACAAAGTTATTTTATGGAAAAGCAGAAGAAATGGAAAATGCAGATACTACCTAAAGATTAAGTGCATCATGGTGAAACTTATAGTTATTGTTCATTATGAAGTTCTTTTTATCTGATTCTATTCGTGTTAATGGTAAATGTTGTCTTTGGCTTCTCTTTGTTCTTAATGCCCAAAATATGTCAGAGCAAGTGAATTCCTGGTTTCAGATAGCATTTACATAAATGTTATCTCAAATACAATAATTGCTGTGGTTCATGGTTCATTCTGTGATCAAGTGTCTTGAAAATTCTGCTTATAGGACTCCAAACTGCTTAAAGCATTAAGATAGTGTATCCACTGATTTGTTTCCTTGCCTTCATTCTCTGTTCATTCTCTTAATGCTTTACGTTTGTCAGTAATCTTAAATTTTGGTGCATCCTGTTGTTTATGCCTCAAAAAAATCTAGCAACTATGTCTTATTTTGAAAGATTTTCAAAATTTTTTTTACATTCAATGTATATAATCACTAATAGTAAATCTTCAATCTGACACCTGTCATGAGTTCCAATACAAATAGTTGTTTAGAACTTCAAAGATTGTTGCAAAAGTTATCATAAGAGAAAATGCATTATCTTCAATATAGAAAACCTCTTTTTTGGCTTTTTTTCCCTCCTTCCCATTCCTTTTTTCCTCTATATTACCAGACAGAAGCTCATAGTCTATGGAAGCAAACTCCCGCTGAACTATTAATGGGTTGATATTCACATAACACATTTCAAGCTTTCTAGTTTCATTTTGAAAATGACACAAAAAATTTCAGCCACCCAAAGATGAAGAGACAAAATCTTAGTATTGTATCAGCAAAAAGCTGCCTGGAGTCAATAGGGCTTATTGTTCATCTACAACCTACAAAGGCAGCTGACAAGCTCTTTGCACCTATTTTCCATTTTGTGAATTTGTTGAATCTTTTCACCTTCTGTTTTGTGTGTATTTTCCCCCTAAACTCCTTCTCACACCAGAAGCACAAATGAGGCTCTGTATTCACTGTTATTCGGTGATCTCTTTCCCAATGACTACTTTCTATGGTAAGGACTTTCTTTCTCATACCTTTGCGTTATTTGCATATGGTCAAACTTCCTTGACTTATTAAAAAGTGAAAAAAAAAATTGATGAGTCTTTCTTAGAGTGGTTTTTAATGCTCTATGTATCTTCCCTTTTGTTACTGTTACTTAACTTTTTTGTGATTCCCTGTATGTTTTTACCAATTTTAAAATATTATGTGTAAGAGTTACTTTGAATGATGAAAATAGAGAATAAAATTAACTTTCTTGATTTGATGATAGCTTTTCTCTTTCAGATCAGTCAAGAAACTCTACATCATTTTATACACTTTGTTGATACTGTATTGTGTTCTTTTGCAAATATGTATTTGCAAAATATGTAAAAAGAGGTTAACTGATTTGTAGATATGAGGCTGAAAAGTCATCAGCTCAGAATCTTTTTTTAAGCAGAAAATATGAATGAAATCAATTAAAACACTGTCGTCAACAAGACTACTGAAATTCAAGCTAATAGAATGATCCAAGTGCATTGCAGGGGAGAACTTGTTCTTGATTCACTTCCTTTGTACTTAAACAAAAGTGACAATTTGTATATTCAAAAGCTGTGAGAGGTCTATTTTTCTCTTACAAGAACTGCTTGCTTTCAGAGCCACATGATTCTAAACACAAAATATCAAGTTAATTTGCTATAGTGGTTCTTATTTTGGCTGTTGATAGAAAAAGAAACAAAAATATTTTAGAATCATGGAATCATAGAATGCTTAAGGTTGGAAGGGACTCAGAAAGAAAGAAAGAAGATTTCAGATGTCAGTATATGAAATTCTGTCCTACAGCGTGGGATTCTTAGGTAGCTCTAATGTATGTGTG
>JAUBOD010000532.1:18971-30273 GCA_032353885.1 Nothura maculosa
AGTAATCTTCTTTATAGCTTAGTTTTTTGTTTAGAAGCAGATAGTCAAGATTAAAAAAAAGCTATAATTGATATTAGAGTTTCTGAAACAGGTTGTTTTAGATCTTGAGTTTCTACTAAGATGGTGTTTTAGGCTAATAGACTTTCAATGGTGATAGAACTTAAAAACAAAATCTTGTCTGGGACTGCTTTTCTGATATTAAGACTAAAGGTGTTTTTATGAGCAAAATGCTAACTATGAATAGGTGAAATAAGCTTAAGAATAAACTTTTCTCAACTACATTATTTTCATTTTACCATAGACTCTTGTATAAAACAAGGTATGTTGTTTGTTTTAAGCAAGTGGTCTTCAAGGCAGTTGGAAACAAAAGTTGCACTGTAGAAATTCCTTTTGCTGTATAAAAAGAGAAGTCAACTTGGGGAGACTAGTGTTTAGGTTCAATTAGTCCTAGATTACACTTGTTGGAGTTACTGGAAAGGACCCATGTGACTTGGCAAGAAACTTAAGTCTAGGAGACAATGGTTTTCAAAAGATCATACAGGGTTATCTGTGATTACCTAATAAAATGAGGATGGATTTTTTACACTAAGTCAGCAAGCTGAGGGAGTATGCGGTAAGTAAATAATTTGCAGTAAATAAAGCTAGATATTTCATTCTATTACTATGTATCTCAGTAACTCAGGGTTTGATAGACAAAGACAAGATATGGAACTGGAAAGGAGTTCTGTCTTTTGATAAGAAAGCCAGTGAAATCTAATCATTTTAGTTGCCTTTTTTTTCCCCCCAAATGGTAGAGAGTAGCTGTAGCTAAAGTTTGGATGTGATGTCCTACCTAATAACATTAAGTTGTTCTTCGTGGCTTCTCTTTTCATGTACTCAGAGTTAAACCATTTGCTAGCCACAGATTTGGTAGGAATTTTCTCTAGACTAGTGCAGAACCATGGTAAATATTTTTATCCTTTTCTGCATATGTGTCCCATTTCTACGGGGGACTTCAATATAATGAATATTGTGCATTAAAAGTGCCTGGCAGTGACTTCAAATCTTCTGCTTCTATTGTATGGCACTAGCCACTTTACCAGAGGCTTCAAGTCTGCAGCTGTGCTGGGAGGGTTCTTGTGTATGGAACCCCTTAAGGACACTTCTAGGCTAATATCTAGTAGGTGATTATAGGGGATAAGTGTGATCTGCTTGTTTTCTTATAAACCCTAACAGCTGATGAAGGTTCAGGCTAGCAACTACCACTTCTCCACTGCTGCTGTTCATGCTAGATGTGCTTGGTGTAGCCCAACAAAAAGAAAATGGTTATGTCTGTAGCTCTCAAAGCTGAATTTAGGCAGTGATGCAAAGCACCAGCTCAATTCAAGTCATTCACTGAATAACTTTTTATGCTGCAGGAGTTTGCAGATTGGGCCTGTAGCATGACTCTAGAAAGTGTTCAGTGTGAGGAGAAATAAATGTGGCAGCAGCCAGGGCTGAAGGAAATGTAGGTATCATCAATCTTGGGAGGTCTTTCTGAACTTAATTCCTTCTGAGGAGACAGACTAATATTGTCCAGAGAATGCCTGCTGCAGTAGCTCTGAGATTTGTGGCTTTTCTGGCAAATCGATGCCTGTTGGATTGGGGAAGAACTGAATGAAGGGAGGCAGCTGCAGGGGAAGATTATTAGGAAAGATCTGATTGCTGCTGGAAGTGGACTGCTTACAAAATATTAGTGCCAACCTGGTCTGGCACCTGGCCAGGACCTCACAGAAATGGGAGAGGTAGCTCCAGCACACAGTGGCTCCTGTCTCGGAGTGAGATAGGAAAATAAGGCTCTGTCCTTCACAGTGACCTTGGAAATCCTCCAAGGACTCTGCTAGCCTGGTATACAGAAGGGGTATAGAGACCTGAATGATGGCTAGTGTTGTAAAACCTGAAAATATAGTTGTAAAAGATCCTGCAGTGTTAAGTAAACACAGTTTTCTGTGAAAGTGTTTGAGAGATTTGTGGGGACCACTTCTACACTGAATGGATTGTAGAGTCTTTAACATAAGGAGTCTCTCATCTGGTTTCTGACCAGAGCCCCTAGGGAAAGTAGCTACTTCCTGGTGCTACTGAGGATCAGCATTAGCTCATATCTACAAACAGTGTGAGGTCTTAGCTAAACAAAAGAGCACAGTGTAGGACCAGATCTTGAAATGTGACCTATGTGATCCTATGCAAAACCTCTCTGACTGAAGTAAAAAATGGGAGCAATGTACAGCATTGGGGCAGTCTTTTGCCATGGAGCAATGAACAAGCACCAAAAAGATGTATTTTGGTATCACAGCATTACAAGTGGTCATTGACAAAAATAATCATTATTGGTAAAAGTGGCAAGAATTGTTTTGCCCTGACTTAACTCATGCCCTAGCGTTACTGCTGAAGCTGTGGATTGTGCAGCAGCATCTTGACTAGAAACCATGGCTGTAAACTCATCACTTGATTACTCCTGTCAATGAAGTTGTGATATATTCCAAAGCCCACCAAAGTCAACAGCTGGAACCTGACTTTCTTGGGCTTTAGATCAAGAGCTGAAAGCATTGTGAGAAATGGGAGTCTAACCTACCTAGACTCTGAAATTCCTAAGCCTTAATAAAGTCCTAATTGTCCTACTCATGGAGAAGTGTAGGTCAGGGAAATGTTGCTTAGGAAATACTGCTGGTTAGACTGATCCAACTTGAGCAGTTGTGGTACTCTAATCAGTGAATCTCTTGTACTCATCAGGCTTCAGGAGAAATCCAGCTTCCTTGAAGGGCATGAAGTGACTGGATGTGGCTGCAGTGACAATCTTCTTGGAGGGAAGGGCAGCTATCCATGAACTCCAGTATCCTGTCTCCTGAGTCCTTGTTGTAGATTTGTGCTTCTGGGGCCGAGAAGGCAAACCCAACTATGGATGTGCAGGATTCCAGGTGACTACAACTTGTCGAACACCTTGCTGATATTAATGTGACAGTGAATAGTCCTTAATACTTGGAGAGAAGTCAGTTTAATGGGAGCAATCCTGACTAGGCCCTGTTGCAGTGCAGGTAAGGTGAGAATCTCCTGCTCTGGGCTAAGTGGGAATTTAGTCACTTTGGAGGTGTCCCTGAAGGGCAGAAAGCAGAAGTGACCAGCACAGATCACCATACATGGGCTTTAGCTTGAGGTAAGAAAGAAAGTGTGAGGTAGTGTATGGACTGTCACAGCAATCTTGTTTCCTCAGTGTTGCTACATGCAGATGTAATAAGATAAAACTGTGGATGGGGGCAGAGGGGAGTTCTGTATGACACCATTTTTGTTGTACTGCTTTAGTTGAGCAGTTTATTTTCTTGAACTGTTCATCTACCCAGTCCTGTGCTTCAGAACTGTCTCTGAGTATTCAGCACAACAAAGATCTGATACAGAAAATATTGACTGCTCTAGTCACAATGCTCAATACAGTTTGACTACTTGTCTCTGCCATCTGCTCAAGTGAATCATGCAGAGCACTGTAATCTTGTCTGTCTTAGGAATAATCTATTATTGCCCTTGCACAGTAGGAGGCTTACTTAACTTCAGTGGTATACTTAAAGTGATGCAGCTGCTGTGCATGAACTTGCACCTTCCTCACATGTCAATGGCTGCATCTGTGGAATCAGATTTCTTGAACCTGTAAAATTCTGGATAATGTTGTACTGATCATGCAAAGGACATTGACAGCACTTATTCTTACAAGTTTTTTTAACCCAATATACTAATGCAGTCTATTTGGCCCTTCTCAGGCTTCCTATCACTCTTCTTGTCCATTAGAAACAGCATTAAGATTCTCTGTGCTAGCTCTTAGTACTTGGATCCAGGCCTGGCTTGGCTGAGTGCAGCCTGGAAATGTGTGTTGGAAGAGAACAGCTGCAGTGTGCTATGGAGATGGAATATCTGTAATCCAGCTGTGAGGAGGAGCAATGAAACTCCTGCAAGACAGAGCAAGTGTAGTTTGTGCATTGTGCATTACAACATGCACAAATTTAGATGGATTATATTCATGAGCATAGAAAGGACACATTTCCTCAGTGTTCTTCCTGGGCCAAACTGCAAATCCTTTGCCTTATATGTCAGAATACTGAAACCTTTGAAGTCTCTTCAACTTCTAATCTTGGTAAAACTTTGTTTTGGGAAATGAGTCTTGTGGCACAGGGGGAATCTTGCATAGAGGTAGGCACAGCTCAGCTAGGCATGTAGATTAGTGAAGCCTTGGTGTCCATCTTCCGTAGACTAGGCAGCTTGTCATTAGTATCTTAATTTCTGAACTATTCCAAACAGTGGGAAGGTATCTGGAAGTATGGGAAGGGGGTGAACTTTGACCATAAATTCATGCTGGAAAATTTCCATGTTTTTCCAGAAACACTTGCTGTCCAGCAGCTGGTAGGTAAAGTGCAGCCTAAATTGCTGTCTGCCTCCAGGCTGCATGTATGGACAAGTGGATTCTGCTGTGCAGTTATTCAGTGCCCTGGGTCCCCTTCACCCAGCCCTGGGCTTCTGTTTATCTTTTGTAATGTAGCATGCAGACAAGGGAGGGAATAATTCTCCTGCACCTGAACTCTATGTGGAAGCTTTCTGCTCATTTTAATGGTTAAAGGAACAAGAGCATTGTGGCCAATAGAGTTAATCATTTAGCACTCAGGTTCCACTGGGCAGCATTATATTAATCAGGAAGTTCAAGTAAAAGTTGACTACAGGCAATTAAATTCAATGGCATTGTTTGATATCTAGTACCTTTGTTTAGAATAGACAAAATATTGCAAACTTATGTTCCTGTATGTCTGAGAAGTCTAAGAATATATAACTCTCATCTTTCAATAGCAAACTTGAGAGAAAACTAGCCAGTCAGAAAAATAAAAACAGAAGTTAATTACATGTAAATATTTTTACATTTGAAAGCTTCACTATATACTAAAGACATTATTTAGAAAACAAAAACAAAGACCTAGATAAAACAATCACTTGGGGTTTCCTCTCTGCTAATTAGTTGGTATCCTGGCAAACTGCTTGCAATCGTGCTTGCCCACAAGGAGCTGTAGTTGTGTATCCAGCTTCTCCAGCAGTGATACAAAGCCAAGCAAAAGAACTCACTTTTAGGATGACATGGCAAGACTTGGCAGAATTGCTTGGTGGCTTCTGGCAGGCAGGTTAGTCTCTACTTTCTAAAGAAATACTCATGTCCCAGGTAAATGGGGTTTTCATATACAATCCAGCTGCCTTTCTCCACCAGATAAATTGCACTGTTTGATGCTGGACTAGAGATAAGGGTTGACACTGCTGCATTCATAACAGCACCTTTAGGACTTAATAAAAATGATCTGCAGTACAAACACTTGAAAAGAATTGTTAGCCCATCCTGGTACAGCTGTTGGATCAGGATACTGGGACTTCCACTTCCCTGTCCTGTTTTTGGCAGCTGAGGTGAAAGGTGTGAGCAAACACAAGGGAAGTGCTCTTCTGAGCTCCAGGTGGATTTTGTGCTTTGTCTTCTTAGTAATGTGTTTTTTTTACTGTATTTACCATATGGAACACTTTTCTTTCCCCCTTTGGGTTGCTTTTGCTGGTAATGAATACAAAGGAATTGTATAATTATGGATTGGGGTCTGCTTTCAACTGGTGTGAATGCTTCTATGTGCCAAATCTGGCCCAAATTCTGGTGAGGAATGTGTAAATAAGTTCTGTTTGTTGTAGCCCCTCCTTTGCCTGACAGCTATGAAATTCAGTGAGCCGGTGGTTTTGGTGTGGGTCAGTGGATTTCTCCTTCCTTATTCTTCCTGTGTGGCTTACCTCTTGCATATGTTTGTCCTGTAATGCTCAACCCCTTGGTTAAAAGAAACATTTTACTTCCTTAAGTATGTTATCTGCTTTATTCTGGAAATGGTTAAATGTGTCTTTCATATGATGATGCTGGCTTTTGCCTCTTGTGTATTTCCATCAGAAGTATGTTAGGAGGAAATGGTGATAAAAGGGAAGGCTGCATCATCTGTGGGAGGGAATCAAACTGTTTTTAAATGTTTATCAGTGTCTCTGGATCTGTGACTAATATTGAAAATCAGTTTGGATCAGTCAGTATGTTTTCCTTCAAGTCTGCTCTGAATTTCAAGAGGAGAGAACTGCTTGCAACTGAGTTTGTTCCCTAGCTAAAGCCAGAAAGACTTGTTTCCATGCTAAAGCAGAACAGTGCTACTATGCTATGGAAAATCTTATTCCTTCTTTTTGGAACTTGTCATTTGGCACTTTGTGTTTTCTTGCTGCAGGGCTGAATCAAACCTTGACTTGTTCTGATTACCAGCATCTCAAACCCAAATCTTAGGCTCCTAAAAACAGGCTACTTTCATAGACTATGCAAAGCTGATTATACAAAAATGTTATATCCTCACTAGGTGAGGCCTCACATCAAAAGGAATGTTAAGAACATAAATCTGTTTGGGGAAACTCATCCAAGCATGTGAAGACATTGTCAATATGATTCATCACTTACCTTGGCATGATCTACCAACATCTTGATAGATAATTTAAAAGAGCTTTTTTTGCAATTATGTTCTCTGCCGCTGACAGAACAAATGTGTGTGTGGCTGTGTGAAGGGAGGGCAGAGGGCAAGGTTTGGGAGGCCCAGGCAAAGCACACCTTTGCTCATATGGTTTTAGACCAAAGATGAGGTATTTGAGTGCTGTGGCAAGAAAAGATGGACATGGGTATTTTCTGAGAGGGAAGTACTATGTTAGTGTAATCTCATGATCCAGTTGGCTTCTCTTAGCTGTCATTAAAAACCTACTTTTGAACCACGGAGCATGCAGGTGGAACATTGCTGCCATGTACTGTAACAAGCAGCTTGGCTGTTATCCCTAAATGATGGGGCTACAATATGCTCACTGCTTCCAAACAGGCAAACAGATGCTACTGTCTCCTTTCATATACCCAGCCCTAGCCTTCTGAGCAGTCTGTGCTACCTCAGAGCCTTTGCTGTGGCAAATTGTTGTTAATAGTCCTTAAAGAGGCTGAATGATGTAAGGAAAGAACAAACTTCTATTAAGGTGGCACAGGAGGATTTCCCACCGAGTGCATTGCACCTGGACCTGTAAGCATTTTTAGCTGGCTGGCTCTGCCTGGCTGAAAACACCTTCCATGATCCATGTGAATGGCAAATGCTGTCTCATCTGCAGGGCCGTGTGGTTATGTTCAGATGACTCTGTGTGGGGAAGAGGAAGGCACTGGCACTTGTGAAAATGAAATTCACTGTGTTGTCCTTATCAGGATAGCAAGACTTGTGGGTTGCTCTTCTTCACTCCATCAGTGGCCACACAGCCTTACCTATAGCAAGGACCAAGTCAAAAGTGAGCTCCCTTGGTGCTCTCAACTGCCAGAATAACACAGCTATTCACCTATTTGTTAAAGTCTTATTTGCTTTATCATTAGTCAGTGAACAGCAACCAGTCAAAAGATGTTAATCCCTTGCTCTGTGTAGCTGTTTAATATCTCCCCCTCCAAACACTACTGTTTTCTTCTTCTGTTCCCGTAATCAATAGCAACATCTTCTTCTTTCCATTCACCACCACTATAATGGTCTAATTCTAGAGCTTGTTGGCTTTCAAGAGGTCTGGATGATGCAATATCCTACAGGATAAATTTTGCTGGATTCTTGGCTACTGGCTGCTACCTACTGCTCTACTGGACTTCTTTGCAAGGAGAAAAGAGGCTGAATAGAGACTTGGAAGGTGATTGATACTCTGGGGAGGAGCCTGTGCCAGGTTCAAGATGGTAGATGTGCTGCAGCAGTGAGCTCAGGCCATGGAGAGGTGAGAACAGCTAAATGAGGTTTCCACAGAGCCTTCAGTTAGGTTGTAGTTCTTGAATGTGCAAAGCTGTAGTAAGCCTTTGCCTTGGAGTGGTCAGACTCAAGTGGGCAGATGTTCACAGCAACATGGTTTTACTTAACTGTATGTTTTAATAGGAAATTTGTCCTATTAGACAACAGACTATTGTCTGTTTAGTCCTTAAAAAAAAAAAAGCTGTGAACTGAAAACAGGCTTTGTGGATTTCTAAAAGACTGTTTTAATCCATAAGTTTTTGGAACAGAGGCTACTTTTTAACTATTTTCCAGGCCTTGCTGTGCAGTGTATTCTAACATGCCTGTAAAAAGGGTTAGTGCCTGAGAACCAATGGGTAGAAGGAAAACAGTTTTGCTTCACAGATGTTTATTTTTCTTGAGCATTTCTGCATTAGGGTACAGGAATATCTCCAAGGCATGGGTTAATACAGCATTATAACATGTGATGTGCTTTGGACAGCTGTTTGCCTGGCTCAGGCTAAGCTGGAATCTTTAATTCCATTTCTTTTTGTTTGCTAAATGTGTAAAAGGCTCTAGTGGAGCCTCTCTGCACTGAAATTCAAGTTATATGTGTCCCTTACCAGTGAATGCTTCTCTTGCCCCACACAGTCCTAAAACTTGTCTGGAAGCAAATAGTCCTACAGAAACAGGCCATCCTGTGCTCAGGTCCCCAGGCAGAGAGGTGAAAGGAGAAAGATGTGAACCCAGCTCTGATTCCAAAATGCAGTTAGGATGTGAACGAAGGTTGTGACTCCCTTGAGGAGATGGATTCCTCCTAGGCTGCTCAATGTGGATGCAACAGAAGCAAACCCCTAGAGACCTGTGAATAGGGAATAGCTAAGACTCAAAAGAAGGAACAAAACAATATAGCACAGTGCTTTAACAAACTGCTAAAGGCATCACTTGGCTCACCTACAGCTAGGTGCTACACACAAAATGGAAATCCTTGTTATGCCTCAGCTTGATCTGCATTCCTTTCTTTCAGATGTGTTCCAGGTTTCTCTGGAGAGATTCCTTGTTTTGTTGCCTCTGTAGTTCCCTGCAGGATGCAAATGTTAATAAGCACAAGCACAGCATGCAGGGCTGAAGGAATGAGGAGAGAGGGGGGCCTGCCCAGTGATCAGCTTCTGTCCTGCTGTGTGACATGCAGTGCACATGGAACTTGGAGGTGCAGGGGAGCTCCTTAAACCACTCAAATATCTGCTGTTGCTACAAGGAATGTTTCTACTCCCTTGTGTGCCTAATTTGTGTCCATGCTAGGCTAATGATCTAACACCACTTTTTTCTTAATAGTTCTGATTGTCTTTTTAAATAATCTTCAACTGTTTTTTTCTAAGCGTGCTGGCAGTGAATGTGTCTTGCAGTGAGTATCAGTTGAGAGTTGTTTTTGTGTGTGCGTATTGAGAATATTCTGGGAATGTGACTTTCCGGCTCATGAGTGACACAAGGATGTAATTAATGGTCATGAGTGTCAAAATCAGGATTGCTGTATGTAAATTAGCACTTTGGTGAAACTTCTTATGCCATACAGAATTAAGATGTGCCTATAAAGGTTTTGTGGATTTTGGGTGGCCAGAGGGGCTACTTGAGCTGTGATATTTAGAGATGTTATTGCAAAAATGTCTTGCTGACTTGTGTGAAACTCAGACCTACTTTGTCATCCTGCTGCTCTCTTTGGGTCAGTGACTCAAGGTGCTTCCTGTCCTTGTTAGTTCTCCTTGTTGAAGCAGGGTTGGTCTTTTTATTTGCTGATGTTCTTTGGTACTTGAAGCCTTAGAAGGGAAGAAAGCCAAGGATCATGTTAGGCATGCAAAGTGCTCCTGGGCATTGGATCAGCTGTGTTAACCAGTTGGAGGTAAAGGGTAGCAGTATCAAATTCTGCATGTTATTTTTTCTCATTTTTGCTGCTTTTCGAGAAGTGGCAGGGAAGAAATTTTGCTAATAGCACAATCAACCTTTGTGCAAGTCTAAGTATTAGTTCAAGCTTAGAACAAACAGGTGCTTGTCAGATGGGAAGGCTGAACCTACTACAGAAATGGGTAATTTTACATATATAATGTTACACCTCAACCTGAGAATTACATACATGTCTTGTAATTATCATGAATTTGAGCCTGAGCTAGACACTGTTTCTGGGATGCAGTGGGAAGATGCCTGTCCCTGGGATGGGCACAGAAGGGTTTATGTGATCCTTGTTACATGTAGCTGCTAGAGCTCTGAGGGCTGTAATGTGCTGGCAGTGCTGGGCCGGGCAGCTGCCCCTGTCCCCTGCCCTGGCTCTGCAGGGAGCTGGGGGGGAATGTGCTCACTGTGCTTCCAGGCGTGCTCTGCAGCTCGTGGGGCGGCCAGCATGGCAAAGGGGTGCAGGGAGAGGTTGAAAGGGTGAATCCAGCGATTCTGGAAGGACAAGAATGCACAGGTTAGTACGATTTTGCTTGTTACTGTTAATGAAAACAGTAGCTTTAACCTCTTAAACTGATTAGGACTTTGGAAAATTAATTACCCTTAGTCTCCAACCTCAGCAAATCATTTCTGTTCCCTTCTCACAGTGCGAATGAGCTTAAGTCCAAGCTTAAAACTAAGCAGCATTACCTGCTGAAATGGAAACTGGAGATCCTGGTAACAGTGGCTTGGCTTCCTCTTCAGAAGATTTATAACCTTGCCACCTTATGACCATCAAGGAAGTATCCCAACCAGAGACAGGTGCTAGGCAAGTGTAAGATTACATGAGTTCCTTGTCTTGAGAATATCAGGATATGAACTGAAGCTTTTTTTAAAAAAAGAGTAGCTAGAAAAGCTTACAAGAAAACCTCACTCTTCTGTAGTGTGGTGTGTGCTGAGAAGGAATGCTCCTAAAAATATCCTGCAGTGGAAGTTCATAGGAAAAATAAAAGGATTTGTGCCATAAGGAGCACAATAGTAAAAATAGAGTATAATGTTCACAGCAAAGGCTACCCACTGGAGCAGTATGCAAGATCCATGTGCTGAAAGAACAGGTTGTGAAAGGTCCTAAATAGGATTGGATGGGATAATTCAGTCAGGAGAGGTCATGACCAGGGTTCTTTCTGATATATATAATCATTGAGTTACAAAGTGCAGCTCTAGCCTTTTTTGGACACTGGGTGGCAGTCCATCATTAATAGTAAGATTAAATGTAATTAAGTATTTTATAAAGCCTCAGAAATGCTCTGAGGTACATGTGAATCACCTATTATAGTCTGATTACAATTCCACAGCAGCTTTTAATGATGGCTTAGAAAACAAACTTTGCATCACTGAAAATAAAACCTACCTACTCCAGCACAAATGCTCCTTTGTTAAATAGCTAGGTCATACAGTAAAGTATTCCTGTGACTTTAAGTTAAGAATTAATGATTATAAACCCTTCTATGGTTTTAAAGGGCGATATACCTAAACCCTGGACCTGCTTTTACACAAGCCCCTGTGAAGCAACT
>JAUBOD010000534.1:49747-62649 GCA_032353885.1 Nothura maculosa
GGGGCCGGTTCCGGTGCCGGGCCCGGGGCCGGGGCCGTCGCGGAGGCTGAGGGCCCGCAGCAGCGACCCCACGGCGCCGCGGGGCTTCATGGCGGCGGAGCGGGGCCGGACGGGGCCGGAGCGGGATCCGGAGCGGGGCCGGACGGGGCCGGAGCGGGGCCGGAGCGGGATCCGGAGCGGGGCCGGAGCGGGATCCCGAGCGGGGCCGGAGAGGGATCCCGAGCGGGGCCGGAGAGGGATCCGCAGCGGGATCGGAGCGGGATCCGAAGCGGGAATCGCAGTGGGACCGGAGCGGGATCCCGAGCCGGTCCGGAGCGGGATCCGCAGCGGGATCGGGATCGGGATCGGGATCGGGATGGGGCCGGGTTCCGCGCACACAATAAGTCGCTTCCCGTGCGCCGAGGCCGCCGGCGGGGGGGGGCCGAGCGGGACGGGGGGGCAGCGGCGGGGCGGGGCGGGCGGGGCGCGCTGAGCACGGGCGCCGTCGTGACACCGGTGACCCCCCCCGCCCAGCCGCAGTTTCCCCCCATCCCGTTGGGGTCGCCGTGGAGCCGGGGGGCCCAGGTGTCCTGGCCGCCCCCCAGCTCCTACCTTCATGGCGGCGGGACGAGCCCAAGCCCCGAGCGGGAGATGCTGCCGCTGCTCCCGCTCCTCCTCTTCCTCCTCCTCCTCCTCCTCCTCCTCCTCCTCCTCCTCCTCCTCCTCCTCCCTCCTTCCTCACACCCTCCCTCTGCTCGGTCCCTCCTGCTGCCCCGGCCCCCGCGGCCCGTTAACTCCTGTGGTCCTGCGGTCCGGGCCCTATAGGTGCCCTATAGTCCCGGCCAGACGGGCTCTATAGGTACAGGATAGAGGATGACAGGATGGGATAGAGGATGGAGGGATGGGGTAGAGGATGATGGTATGGGATAGAGGAAGGAGGGATGGGATAGAGGATGGAAGGATAGAGGATGAAGGATGGGATAGACAATGGAGGGATGGAATAGAGTACAGAGGGATGGGATAGAGGATAGAGGGATGGGATGTGGGACAGAGGGATGGAACGAAGTCTGGAAATACGAGGGACAGGCTGGAGTTAGGAGGCAGGGAGTGGGCATGGGATGGAAGGATGGGCTTTAGGATGCAGGGATAGGGCACAGGATGGAGTGATGTGGCACAGGGTGGAGAGCTGCGGTGGAGAGATGAGGATGAATGTGCAGGGCTGGCATGTGGGATGAAGGAATGTGGTGTGGGATACAAGGGTGGGCATGGGATACAAGAATGGGCATGGGATATTGGGATGGTTACGGGATACAGGGATGGTTCGGGATGTCAGTGTCGGGCTCTGCACCAGCTCCCCTATTCCTGGAGGATTCTCCCCCTTTCCCCACCGGATCCCAGGCGGGAGCTGGAGCCTGGAGCGCAGGACGGGAGCTCTCGAGCCGCCTGCCCGGCTCCGCCAGGCAGGAGGGCCCAGGCGTCCGGGCCTGGCTCCGGCTCCGCTCCAGCGGCTCTTCCTGGTTCCGGCTCCGGCCGCACTCAAATCCCAGCAGTGGAAAGGCCGGAGCCTCCCGGCCCGGGCGTCCCGGAAGGGGAACGGGATGGTGACGGTGCCTCCGAAACCACAGGCGGCATCGGCCAATCCCGGGAGGCAGAGGGATCGGGAGAGGGGGCGGATAAGCTGGGAGCGGGGCGCTTTCCTGGGAATGGGGACGCTATCCTGGGAGCAGACAGACCCTTGTTGTCCCCCTTCCCGCACGGGGGGACCCCAAAACCCACCTGGCTCCCCCCCCATGACCGTCCCCTCGGCGTCGGGGCTGCGTCCAGCCCAATCCCCCCTTTCCCGCCCCGATCCCGGTTTTCCCGGGGCCCCTCGGGGACCCCCGGCCGCTCACGCACCTGGGGGGGCAGCGGGGCGGCCGCGGGGGGCTGGGCGCAGCACCAGGCGCCTCCTCCTCGGCCCATGGCTCCCTCCGGCCGCCGCGGCCCTTCGTATTTTTCCCGTCTTTTCCCTCCCCTTGGAGCGCTTTCTTTTTTTTTTTTTATTATCATTTTCCCTCCCTTTCCTCCTTCTTGGCGATCTTGGAAGCCGCCGTCCAGACTCCTCCTCCCGGGGCAGCCGGAGCGGCGCCAGCCCCGGATCCCTGCAGGTGCCACCGGGCCGGGCGGCGCAAGCGGAGCGCGGGATAGGGGAGGATGAGGAGGGGAGGCGGGCGGGATAATGGGACACACGTTATGGGATAGGGGAGGATGAGGAGGGAAGGCAATCAGGATAATGGGACACGTTGGGGTTCGTCCGGATCCCCCAGGATCTCCACGGGAGGCGGCCCCAGCATCTGGGATGGCTCAAGTTGGTTGGGACTTGAGAGCTGGAGCGGGTGGGAATGGGAAGGGAACGCGGTGCCGAAGGCAGGAGCAGCGGGAAGCAGGACACGGGCACCCAGGTTTAGGGCACCGTTATGGGGAGCAGAACCAGGATCCAGCTCCTGTCCTGGTCAGAAGATTCCCAGGAGCCTCCAGCCCCTCCGGCACCAGGGAGCCCCGGGAGGCTGGAAAAAGCCGGAGCTGGACAAGGCTCCGAGCGGGAGCACAGAGGCCGATTGTGGCCAGCGGGAAGGCGCCGCCTCGGGTTGTTTTTCCCCTCTGGAGCAACAAGGCGGCCGCTGTTCCGCGGCTCCGGGGGGGTCGATCCGGCGCCGCCTCCGGATTCGCGCTGGCCGGAGCCGCCCCCGGCCTCACGGCGCTGGGATCCGCGGGGAGGAAGCCCCGAGGCCCGAGCCAGGGAGCGGATCCCGGCTCTTCTCTCCAAGCAGGGAGCCGGGGGTTATTCCAGGACTCTCCTACCGTCTGCCAGAGTCACCTTCCTCATGCAGAGTCCGGATGGGCGGGCGGCTCCCGTGGGGATCTGCAAGGAGGGATGGATGGGAACAGGGCCACCCTTGGGAGGCAGCAGGAGGGGGAGCTGCCCCTCCGGGACCCAGCGACCTCCTCCGGGCCGGAGCGAAAGCGGCTCCAAGGGGCCGGGAGCAGCGGGACGAGGAGCGCGAGGACAAGCGGGGACGTGAAGGGCTGTTCTCAAGATTAGCTTTATTGGAGGAAACAAACCAAACAAAAACCCCAAAATAATCCGGGGGGGGGGGGGTTACATCATAAAACGTCTCCCGGGGCCACCAGCGCTTACAGATCATTGCCCTAGGCGACAGTTTTGTACAATTCTACAGGTCAGCTCCGGAACGTGGCAAACGCACGGACTGCGGGTGGCCCAAGGGGCAGGAACCGGCGCGGAGCCCAAGGACGCAGCCGTGTCCGTGTCGGCGGCGCCACCTTCCCATCACCTGCTCCCATCACCCAACATTCCCAACAGGGCCCCCGGCGCCCCAGCGGCTCCCGCGGGACATGAGGCTGCCGGTGACCCCGGCCCTGCCCTGGCGCTGCGCGGGACCAGCACCTCCCTTCTGGACCCCCTTGGCCCGTGTGAGGTGCAGGCCGAGCTGCCGAGGGGCAGAAATTCCGCTAAAATGGCCCATTTGGAGACGGTGCCAAATCGGGGCTGCTTCCCGGCGGGTTGGGGCAAGAGGGGCTCCAGGGGCGCCCTGGAAAAGCAGGCGCTGGATGGGGACAGCGAAGGAGGGAGCAGCAAGGAGGGAGGAAGAGGAAGGAGGAAGAGCAGGGAGAGGAGAAGGGGCCACCCATGCCTGGGAACTGCTGGGAATGGCTGCTCTGGGAATGGCTGCTCTGGGAATGGCTGCTCTGGGAATGGCTGCTCCATGTCCAGCTGGAGGACGGGGATGGGCAGCGAGGCCCCCGTTCCGCAGCCTGGAAACACGCACGGGATTCGCAGCGCTCCGCTCGCTCCCGAACGAGGCCCCAGGCGCTGCCCATCCATCCCAGGAAAACCATCCGGGAAGGGGCTGGAGCAGCCGAAAAGCCCCGGCACAGGGAAGGGCTTCCCAAGGGCAGCGGCTCCATCCGGCCCTGCGCACACCGAGCTCAGCCCTGCGTGGGATGGCTCCGAGCAGCTCCAAGAACCTCACACTCCGAGGCCCTACCTTCCAGGTGATCTTTTATTTAAGGTAGCGTTGCAGAATTCATCCATTTTGTGTTTTTTTTAGGCTAGCAAGAAGATGAGGGAGAAAAAGCCGGTTCTTCCGTGGCTGCCCTATTGCTCCAAGCGCTCGCGCCTCTCCGGAGCGCCCGGCTCCCGCGGCGGCGCCGGGGCCTCCAGCCACGCGGGAGCTGCTCCGAGTCCTCGGCTCCGGAACGGGCCCGAGGTGCCTTCCTGTGAAACAAATACCCCTGCGCTTCTCGCTACGTTTTGTAGAGGTTTCTCCAGTTAGTCCAATACTTTAAAGACTGCAGCAGCATGCAAGAGGTTTCCTGTTTTGTACTTTGCATTTCGTGGGTGGGTTTTTTTGACGTTTTTGTTTTGTTTTAAAAAAAAGTTTAAGAAAGGTCTTCAGGAGCTGTTGAGTTTTAGGCTTTATTTCGCTCTGCTCTGGCTAGAGGTTTGGTTTTACTCTCCGAACGATCCCGGGCGGCGGCTGGTCGGAGCAGCGCGGGGCCGGCGGGTTCCTACTCGGCGCAGTCCTCGTCCTCGCCGTCCACCAGCAGCGCAGCGTACTTGCTGGCGTGGCTGAACTGCTGGAAGAGGGGCCGGGGACACGGGCTCGGGTCACACAGCGGCCCCAAAGCCCTCGGCGAGGGCTCGGGCAGCTCAGAGGGACCCGTTGTGCCCCACTCGTGGGTGATCCCAACCCAGGGTCACACACGCACAACCCAACGTGTCAACACGGGACAACGGCCATGGGGGAGCTGGGACCTGCTCCATGGGGGAGCTGGGAGCTGCTCAGCCCCGGGATCTGGGCTGCTCCTCCCCGCGGTGCCGCTGCCGCCCACGGCCGCCCTCCGGAGCCGCGAGGTCACTTACGGAGGCCGGGTTCTCATCGAGTTTCTTTGGCTCAGAGGCAGGTCTTGGGTCATGATCCTTTCTGCTTTCTTTCCTGCAAGAACCACAGGCTGGTCAGCTCGTGGTGCTCCTGGAGGTGCCCGCGTTGTTCATGGGTGGTTCATGGGCACGGGTGGGGTGAGCACAAGGGGACCCTGCAGCTCCCAGCAGCTCCCTCGGCGGGGTTTAGGTAGTCCAGGTCTTAATCCAGCCCCGATGTGCGCCCAAACACGCAGCGCTGTCCTTGGAGCAGGGCAGTCCCCATGCGCAGAGCAGAGGGGAAGGGAAGGCAGGTCTACGTGCAGCCCAGCCTGGGCACCCGGGGGAGCTGCGGCTGGGCCGGGCTTGGCCGTTCCCTGCTTTCCAGAGTCGGGCCTAACGAGCGAGAGGCCAGGAGCACCTACCTATCGGAGTCTCCTGGTCCAGGGCCGGCGCTCCCACTTCGCACCTTCGAGCCTCCCTCCTTCCCGCCGTCCGGCTTGTTCTCATCTCCTGCAGGGGGAAAGGCCCCGAGGTCTCTCATTGTCCCCTGCAGCCGCCGCGCGCCACGGGCCGCACGAAGCGAGCTCTGCCCGCGCCACACGAGCGGGACCCTCAGGCCGCCCCCATGTTCCAAGGGATGGAAACCAGCCCTGAGTGGCCCTGGAGCAAGTTTAGGATCAGTTTTGCCTAGAGAGCCTCCAGTCATGCACCAGCTCCTCCTAGAGCCAGGAACGTCCTGCGTTCCCAGGGCCGAGCGCTGCAAATCCCTCGCCCGGGCACGCTGCCCCAAGCCCGTCTCACCTTTCCTGTGGGCACTCTTGGGAGGTATCCCGTCTTCCACGGGCAGGCTCGGTGCTGTCTGGCTGCCACTGGGAATAGAGAGCGTAAAGCTCAGCCTAGGCAAGCGGAGCACTAACCCCCCAGGCCAGCCCAGCCCGTGGGGGCTGTAAGAGCAGCAGGAATGGGCAAGGCCAAGGCCCGGGACGCGCTCCCAGCCCCGCACTGACCTCTTCGGGGAGTGCTGCTCCGAATCCGAGCTCTGCGAGCGCCCGGGGGGGTTGCTGCTCCGCTTCACCCAGGCGTTCTCCTTGGGCGGCGGTGCAGGCATCACCTTCAGGGGCTGCTTCTCCTCGCGGGCCTTGGAGGTGGGGGACGGGGCGTCGTCCTCTTTAGCAAAGGTTTCGTTCTCCAGAGATTTCTCGCTCTCCCTCCTCCGTGTGGCTGCGGGGCAGAGCGCCGGCGTGAGCAGGGACGGCAGGGCCGCGCTCGGCGCCGCCGCGGCCCCCACTTACTTCTGCCCGTAGGGCCGGTTCCTGCACAAGTGCCGGGGGGGCCGGAGTTGCCAGTCTGCGAGGACTCGCTCCCTGTCCGTGACCGCTCCTGGTTCTCCTCGCTTCGCCAGCTGGGATGCCTGTGCCGCAGGGACGGGGCTCACCGGGTGCTCAGGAGCACATGGAGGGGAGCATGGGCACGGATGGGGCTCCAGGGGGGTTCAGAGCACCCTGCGAGAGGGCCCCAGCACCAGGAGGCAGGAAAACCACAGCACAAAGGCAGAAACAAGCCCCAGTAGCAGCCACCTTTTGCTTCCCACACCGTGCAAGGGGCCACGGAGCTGCCTGGACATCACCCCAGCACCCAAGGGCCCACCCCACATCCCACGTCCCTGGCACAGCCACCCCGCTCCCTGCCCACCTCTCGCGGGGCCGCCGCTCTATCCTCTTGTCGTCCTCCAGCTGCCGCTGCAGCTTCTCCTGCTCCTTCTGCAGCCGCTCCTCCACCTCCCGCTCGCGGGCAGCCGTGTCCACGGGCTTGGCCCCCCCGAAGATGGAGGCGGCGCGGCTGGACTGCGGCGCCGGCGCCACCGCCGCCTCCTCCTCCTTGGGCGCGCTCCTGGGCTTCAGGTTCAGCTTCGGCCTCTGAGTGGGACCTGCGAGGGCGGGCAGGGGGCTGAGCGGGCAGGGAGCCGCCGCACAGCTCGGCCGAGCTGCGGGGTCTCCCCTCCGCCGCGCGCGCCCGGTGCCGCCGCTACCTCTGTCCTCGCGGCGGAAATCGTCGCGGCCGTAGTCGTCCCGGGAACTCCACCTGTCCATGCGGTCGTCCCGCCGCTCGTAGCGGTCCTCGTAGCGGTCACCCCCTCCTCGGTAGTCGTCATCCCGGCGATAGCCGCTGCCAAAGGCCCTCCGGCCACTGCCTATCCTCGAGTCGTAGCCTGCGGAGAGCCCGGCCCGTTGTTCCCGCCGTTCCGCCAGCACCGGGGCTGCACGGGTGCAGGGAGCGGGGCCCAAGGCTTCTGCACAGCAAGGCCTCCCCATGGGAAGCCCGGCCTCTCCCGCTCCACCCGCGGGCTCCGGAGCCCCCTCACCTCGGTCGTAGTCTCTGCTGCGGTCGTCGTAGCGGTCCCGGCCCCCAAAGCCTCGGTCCATGTCCCGCCGGGGGCCATCCCGGTACCGGTCATCATAGCGATCCCGGTACCCTGGAGGTGGGAGAGGAGGGTGCAGGATGAGCGGTGCCATCCCAACGGGTCACCTAAGGGCTCCCACGGCAGAGCCCTCCTGTGCCTGCTACCAGCACGGCCACAGACCCCTGCAGTCTCCGTGTTTCCTCAACAGACCCATCTGCCCTTCACCACCTCAACAGAGAACTTGCAGCACCATAAAACACACCCGGACATCAAGATAATGCTGCTTTTCAGAGCAAACCATGGAAGCGAGGAAGGACTAGCCCTGCAGGAAGCTACAGACCCCTTCTGGGCTGCAGAAGCAACCACAAAGTGCTGTAAGAAACGTGCTTGCCAGGGAAGAGGAGGAGGAAAGTGCTTGTGATTCCGGACGACCTGATCGGACACCAGGCAGGGGACAGCGGGAGCCCCTTCTCGATGCAGAATCCTCAGGAGTTCTCTGAAGGGGGTGCAAATCCTTACACGGAAGCAGTACCCGTCACCCTCCTGCCTGCCCACGGGATTCCCTGTCCTTCAGCTCCCTCGGGACGGGCCCAAGCAGCTCGGGTTAACACTCTGCATTAGCAAGAGAGCCGAGAGGCGGCGCGGGGCCAACTCACTGTCCCCAAAGCTGTCGTCGCCCCTGCGGGGCGGGTAGTCATCGAAGCTCTCGGTGTTGGCCGGCCGGGCCCTCCAGTCGCTCTCGAATCTCTCCGAGTCCCGGTAGCGATCCCGGTCCCTGCCGAAGCCGCGATCGTCCCGATCTGCAGGGCAAGAGCAGCCGATTGAAGCCTGCAGGCAGCGCTGAGCTGAGAGCGCCGGCCCGAGCTCAGCCTGGGCCAGAACCCGGTGGCTGAAAACGCGCTGAGGACAAGGCAGACTCTCTGACTTCAGCACTGTGCTCTGCTATTCACGTTATCAGCAGGCACCGCCAACGCTTCGAAAAGAAAACAGCCCTCCATTAGGGAGATAGGGACAGCACAAGGGTGTGGGAGGCACCAACACTACATTATTAGATAAGTCCCAGCAGGAAAAAATACCCCAGCTGGGTCCTTGGGCAAGGCAGGCGGGAGCTGAGCCCAGGTGCAGGCTTAGGAGAGGCCTGGCCCCAGTCTGAGCCTGACGCGAGCCCAAACCACACGTGGATTTGCTGCAAGGTTAGGCTGCCAGTTAAGCCGCCTGTATCTTGAGCCCTGAGCAGACCACTCGTGATTCAGCTCCCTTTAGTTGGGAAAATCAGCCCAAAATGCAGCTACCGAGGCAGCCCCCAAGGGAAGGTGGAGACCCAGGGCGACACTCACCTCTATCCTGAGCCTGATCAGCAACATCCACTCGTATCCTTCTGTTCCCTAGGGACTGAACACAGCAGCAGCGAATCAGCCTTGCAGTGCACACAGCTTTGAAAACTCGGGGGGTTTTAAGGCCTAAACTTTGGGAGTTTTAAGGCCTAAGAAGAGCTTTTTCCCCCACTTAGGTCCCTCTGCACCAGGTTCCCCTCCGCAAGACGCATCTCCAACACGCAGGGCTGCTCAGCGGTGGGGCCCCGTGCCCGGGGTGCAAGGGTGACCCCCGGGGACCTCGACACCCCGGGGCTCTCCCCCCAGGTTCCAACTCACCTCTTCATTGAGGCTCAGTGCCTGCAGCAAGGAGTCGATGTCTTCAAACTCAGCGTATCCAAAGCCTTTCAACCTCTCGGGATTGGTGGGCTCCCGGGGCAAACGCACAGCACTTATCTGCAGGCAAACACAAGGGGTTTTCACCAGGTTTTGCCTCTCTGCTGTTCAGGCGCCGCTTCCAGCCTGCTGGAAGGATCAAGTAGTGCAGACCAGGGAATGCATTAGGCCTTTGAAGGAATCCCCTCAACATGGAGCAGGGAAAGGCAGGACTAACTCCTTCAACCACGCTACAGCTTCCTTTTAGGCTGGGCTTGCAGGGGACACGTGCAATCCCCGTCTAGTTGCGCTCCGAGGCCTTACTCACGTTGAGTCCTCGGAAGAAGTCCTTGATGGATTCTTCCGTCACGTCATAGGGCAGGTTTCCCAGGAAGGCGGTGTAGGGGGGGGACTTCGGGAGGCGGCTTCTGTCTATGTTGGGCTCCCGGGCGGCCCGCGGCGCGGTGGGCAGCAGCGAGCGGTCGATCGGAGGCGCCCGGTACACGTCGTCGTCGTTACTGTGCCAGGTGGTGGAAACTAGGAGAGAAAGCGGGCAAAAGTCACCCAAAATGAGTGTGAGGAGCGAGCAGCTCAACGCCACGTCCTCCCCGGCCCACACGTGGACAGCTCAGCTCTGTGCAACCCAGGAGCTTCGTGCCCAAGCCCTGTGGCCGATCCGATCTGCCTGAACCGTCTCACAGCCCAGGAACAGAGGCAGCAGGGCTCCACGTGTGAAGGCTGTTTTTCCCCCATACATGCACAAAAGTGGCACAAAAGGCACAAGAAGGTGCAGCCAAGGGGAGCTTCACTAAGGAGCAACCAAGACAGCGCGAGGGAGAACAAACGTTTAGCCCAGCGAGCTGCTGGAGCAGCAGGACGGCCTCCCATCCTGCTGCAGTTACTGCACAGCTTTGGTGAAACACCCCAGCTCACAGTGTCTGCACAGAACCGCGGCTCTGAGCGCCGGCCCGGCCCCCTCGCTGCCCTGCCAACCCGGGCCGGGCCGCGGCTCCAAAGCTCCCCACCCGATCCCGATCCCGATCCCGTTGTGCCCACGGGGCTGCCGGCCGCGGTGCCACCTCCCGCCCAGGCCATCCACTCTGCCCTGGGCGAGTTCTTAGCTTAGCTTAATTATTAACCAGGAAAGAAAGCTCTGGTGAATCTCATGGGCTTCAGCGTTTTAGCTTGGACCATGGGCTGGTAAAGGACACGCTCCGCTGCCTCCCCACCAGGCCGAGGCCGCCAGCAGGGCAGTCCCCAGCGTTTGACACCCCAGCTGCCTAAGAGACAGGGAGAATCCCGGGGCTCCGCACGCCCCGGGAGCCCCAAGGGACAATCGCCTCCGTTCCGCTGCAGGCCAGGGCGGTTTTCCCTCGGGTTTTAGTTCCCAGAGGTGCCGGGCGCGCTGGGAAGCGCCGGTACCGTCTCCTTCCAGGTCGTCCGTCTCGTCGGCCCAGCTGACGGGCTTGGGGATGTAGGTGGGCCCCCCGCCGCCCCCGCCGTCCTCCGCCAGGAAGTCCGTCAGCGTCAGGGTCTTGCCCTTCTTGTTCTTCTTCTTGGCTGCCAGAGAGAGGAGAGAGAGGGAGGTGAGTGAGGGCCTGGGAGCCTCGTTGTGCCCCGGGGGGGGAACAAGGGCAGCCCCAAGGGCCCCGGCGCTCCCAGCTGCTCCGGGCGGGAGCGTGTCCCGAAGCAGACGGGATCGGGAGCAGCGGGAGCTCCCGGCAAGGCTGCACCCCATCCCAGGCCAGGGGAACGCCACGGGGGCCGGACGTTGATCCTGCCCTGCGATTCCCAGTGGACACCGGCTTCCCCCCCTCATTAGGAATGATGGGCCTGGCAAAGGGCTGTGATGGAGCAGGATCCTCTGGAGAAGACGGGAGCTCCTTGTGGATCCCCATGACCATTCCCAGCCCCGCGCACTGGAGCCGGCTCCTTGCACCGGGAGGGCTCCGGGCTCCAACCCCACACACATCCCGATGGTCCCACGCTGCTTCCCAGCTCCGGACGGGCTGCAGCCGGCAAGGACACCCACGGGCAGGACCCACTGAGCTGCTCCAGATCCCGCAGGATCGGGGATATTCCGGCTCGGCAAGGAATCACCACGGCTCCCTATGTGCTTTTTGCAAGCGTGTGAACACAGCCGTGCGCAGCGAGAGGCTCCGACTTGGAGCGGCTCCGGAGCAGCCGGGCTATTTTTAGGAAGCCGGGTGCGATGCCGTTACGAAATTCAGGGATTTTCCTTCTGGGAAGCGTTGCTGCCCCCCCGCGGCCGGCACCCGTTTCCTCCGGAGCGCTGGGGCAAAGCCAGAGGGGGATGATTTGGGAAGAGCCAACGATGCAGCCTGGCACTTTTGGCCATGGTCCGGGTGCCCCCTGGCAGCCTCCAGCAGGAGAGGCGGAGAATCCACCGGCAGCGATGCCGCAGGGCTGCTCATTCATGGAATAATGGAATAACGAGGGAGCTTTCCAGGCTCCTGGGTGTCCGTCTGGCTTTGCTGGGCGCAGGGAGGGAGCGGGCAGGTCAAACAGCAGGTAAAGGTGGCACCACGAGCACCAGTGACAACCAGTAACTACCAGGAGTCTCCCCTGCACGAACTGGGCTGGGAGAAACGGCGGCGAGGAGCGGGATTGGCACCTTCCCACCTCCCTGTTGGGGCTTCTCCTGCTCCGGTTTGTCCTCAAAGGGGAGGATCCCGCAGGGAAGCCTCCCGCCGGGCACGGCCAGGGGCTACCGCGCTCGGAGCGTCTCCAGCACCTTCCAGAGGAGGAATTCCCGCCGGGAAGCGCCAGGGGAGCTGGGGGACGAGGAGAAGGGCAGCGGCCGCAGGAGCAGGGGGGCCGAGCGCTCCCGCTCCGCTCGCACCTTCCTCCGGCATGGGAATGGGATCGGCGGCTCCCCCCGCTTCAGCAGGCTCCGGGGGGGGGCCGGGGGGGCCCTTCCTGCGCCTCTGCCCTGGGAATGGGCTGGAATCACCGACTTCAGCCCAAACCCCCCAAAACAGCGGCTGCTTCCTCCATAAGGCCCAGTCTAATACAGATATTAAAGGGATCCTATTAAAGATGGTCCCCCTGTTTTATTACAGATATTACGGATCGTCACAAAGCCGCATCAGGCGGCTACCAGGACAGAGTGTTGCCGGCCGGGCAACCCTTTGGAAAAGGAACTGTGGGAATGGGATGTCAGGCCCAGATCAAAGCGCCAGGAGAGCAGCCAAAACGAGGCCAAATCGCTGGATCCGAGGGGCCAGGCGGCCTGGGAAGGGCCAGGAGCCTCTCCCGACACCTCCAGCCTGGGGCTGCCTCTGGGCTGGGCTCAGGCTGAGCCCAAGCCCAGGAACAGGCTGCATCCAAGTGCTCCTTTCCCGGGAAGAGGCTGCATCCAGCCGCTCCTTTCCCGGGAAGAGGCTGCATCCAAGTGCTCCTTTCCCGGGAAGAGGCTGCATCCAACCCGCTCCTTTCCCGGGAAGAGGCTGCATCCAACCCGCTCCTTTCCCGGGAAGAGGCTGCATCCAGCCGCTCCTTTCCCGGGAAGAGGCTGCATCCAGCCGCTCCTTTCCCGGGAAGAGGCTGCATCCAGCCGCTCCTCAGGAGCCTCCCGGCAGCGCCCGCCGCCAGGCCGCGGCGACGCGGGCAGGATCCAGCGGCACAGCCACATTCCCTCTTCCACGCTGCTCCCCGTTTCCAGCTGTTCCCTGATCTCCTGGATGTTCCCACAGGGAAATCCACCTTCCCGCAGCAAACGCGCAGCGCGCGGCTCTGACCCACAACCAATAAGGAAGGGATGGAAACCCGGGAACACGTCCCGGGATCCGGCGCTGGGCAGAGGGCCCCTATGGCTCCTATACATTGAACCCCCCCGGGGGGGGGGCCGCGTGCGCCGCGCACCCACGTGGGTGCCGCCCTGCCCCCC
>JAUBOD010000535.1:19713-29919 GCA_032353885.1 Nothura maculosa
CTGTAATTGCCCAGCTCCTCCCTCTTGCCCTTTTTGAAGACTGGAGTGACGTTGGCTCTCTTCCAGTCCTCGGGCACTTCCCCTGCTCTCCAGGACCTCTCGAACATGATAGAGAGAGGCTGAGCAATAATCTTGGCCAATTCCTTCAGCACTCTTGAGTGCATTCCATCTGGGCCCATAGATTTTTGGGTGGCCAACTTGCCTAATTGATCCCTAACCCAATCCTTCTCAACCAGCGGAAGGTCTTCCTCTGCCCCGTTAATTTCTCTGTCACTTGAGCCCTGCAATTCATGGGGAGTGGCATTTAGCAGTAAAGATTCCGCAGCCTACTAACATTTTCCCTCATCTTCCTGTTGCTGCTAACGTACTTATAAAAACCCTTCCTGTTAATCCTGACATTCCTCGCCAATTCTAATTCCTCCTGGGCTTTGGCCTTCCTCATTTCACATCTGCATTCTCTGGTAATGCACCTATATTCTTCCCATGTGGCATTTCCCTTCTTCCATAAGCTGTACACTCTTTTTTTCTCGTTAACTTTGCCCAGGAGCCCCATGCCCATCCATACAGGTCTCCTGCCCTGCCTACTCAACGTCTTTTTTTGTGGGAATACACCGATCCTGAGCTTGGAGGAAGCAGTGCTTGAATATTAGCCAACTCTCCCGGACTCCCTTTCCTTCCAGGACCCTGACCCAGGGGACTTCTCCAAGGAGTTCCCTGAAGAGGTCAAAGTCGGCTCTCTTAAAGTCCAGAGTAGCTACTTCTAGCCCTGCTTCCTCCACGCAAGATCGTGAATTCCAACATCTCATGGTCACTGCAGCCCAGACTTCCCCCAATCCTCACATTACCTACTAGACCATCTCTGTTTGTTAGGATCAGGTCTAGCAGCGCCCTTCCCCTTGTTGACTCATCAACCACCTGTGTCAAGAAGTTATCTGCAATGTTCTGCAGGAACCTCCTGGACTGTTCCTGGCTATATGATTTTCCCAGCAGATATAAGGGTGGTTGAAGTCGCCCAGGAGGACCAAGGCCTGTGATTGGGAGGCTTCCTGGAGCTGCCCATAGATGGCTTCATCCACTTCCTCGTCCTGGTCAGGAAGCCTGACCAGGAGACAACAAAAGTATACAATCAGATTAATTTGGATAAAACTATAGAAAAAGAAGAAAAAAATGTTTGCCATAAAGGAAATATATTTCGAACATTGGAGTCTAGAGGACTAGTAATCAACAGGATAGCTGTTTTGGACATATGAAGTATTGCTTGAATAAATAAAATCTATTATTTCTGTTTGATAAACCTCTGCTTAGACAGTTAAACTATAGTCTGATCTCTTTTGAAATGAACATATCTTAGTTGGATACCTGTTTGGGGATATGCCTCCTTAAAAAAAAACACAAGATAAATATAATGGACAGAAAAATATATATATATATAAATAAGAAGACTCTCAGTTATTAATTTAATGCAAAATAAGCTGTTTCATTTATTTTTGGCGTAATTTGCTAAATAGCATCTATTCATTCTTTTGTTTGTTTTTACATTCCATGTTAAAACTACATTGCATTTACATATTGAGCTAATTACATACTTTCCAGAAATGAAAAGCAACCAAAAATATGGAAAAGATGTTTTATGTTAATCTTCCTGAGAATTTATCTTTTGCCATTATACCACGGGTTGCACTTTAACATGTATGAAAAATAATTTGCTTGAAGGATTACTTTTGTTTGCTTGTTTGTTTGTTTTTTTTCCTTGAATACAAAACCAAATAATGTCAGCACTGGAATAAAGTTACTTCACAATTTAATATCAATTCACTAGAACTATCAACTTCACAGAGTGAAGCATCTGCATCCGCAGAATACAAACTGCTGGCAATGGAAAGACAGAGGGATATTTTTATTATTATTTGTTTAGTGATCCTTCAGATTCAAAGGCCCTTTTTTTCTCCCTTTTTCTACTACATCTTAGAAATAAGCCTAAGCTGATTCTTAATAAGGCAAAGCAGTTTAAGAAGAGTAAGGAAAAGGTAGATTTCATGCGGAATCTGACAAATATTTAAAGGAAAAAGAATAAATGAACATTTAAATGTAGAAAATATTATTTATTTTATAATTAGTATCTCTGTGAAACTACCTTATGTTTTTTAAAGAAATTATAGAAAATTCATAAGTGTCAGACTAGTGATTTGCAACCTGAAATACCTGCACATACAATAGCAGAACCACTGGGAGCATCTTGATTGTGTAATGATGATTCAGCCTTCTTAAAAGACTGGGTTATCTTCACCAGTTACTTATGAATACAAATACTAGGATTCAAAGAAACAAAGGCATTTATTTGATTATGCCTAATAACTAGGTTTCTTTTAGTTTTTCAGTGCTTGCTTATTTCCTTCCTCTTGTAAAAAGTCTTCTTCTTTGTTATCCTCTTTGTACAAAGACCTTTTCTTTATCTTTCAGCTGATATGAAATTTAAACTGTGAATAGTGCTTCTCTTCAATGCTACCAAAAGTATTTGACATTTTCTTCCTTAGACTAATTCACCTTTGAGAGTTAGACAAAGAACATACGCTTTTAAAAGTTTTTTCCTCTGAGTCAGTTGAAGCAAGCGGCATGTGATGCATTTCAATAATCACAAAACATAAGTGAAAAATATTTCTTAAAAAGCTAGAAGATAGCTAAATAGAACACAGCTAGATAAAGAACAATAAGAAACACCTCAATTCTCACAATGATTTTGAAAATAATATAAGTTTAAAATGGACAAAAAATCATGAGTATAGTGAAGAAAAATACATTCTACTGTGATGGTGTCATGTTTCCCTTACTCATTCCTCATGGTACCCAATTTTCATTGACTGTCATGAATTGATTCTTTCAACCTGTGCTTGTGGTCATGATTCTGTAGCTGACAGACAAGAGCAATAACTTCATATGCTGATGCTTTTGTTTTTCCTCCCTTTCAAGAGATTTTTTCCAAGTATATTTTGTAAACTGTATATACTTTTTTATGTTACACTGTTACTATTTCATTGAAGTTGAAGCAATCTGCTGTTGTTTTGTGAAAAAAATATACCAGTCAGGAAAACAGTAAGGAGAACTTGTTCCAGTTTGTGGCATCCACTGCTTATTCACAAAAATAAATCTGTAATTTCCAACTGGAAAACCACAGTCTATTTACAACACTTTACTCTTTTCTTTCTAAAGTAGTCTTGAGGACACACTGCACTACGACAATTTAAAACAAGCTGCATCCCTCGCTCTGCCAAACAGTATTACAGAGGACAACATAATGGAACTCTTAAGAACCTAAGAAAATGATAGAATGAAATGAAACTTAGGAGATGACACAAACATTCTCTCCAACACTTCAAGAAAATTTCATGTAAAATAGACTTTCTTGCAAAGCTTTGAGAAGTTTAGGGTTTTCCTTTTTATTCACTATCACTATATTGCTACTATAAAGAATAGCATGTGCCTGGTTAACCAAGAAATAAATCATGTGGCATCTTCTTTGTGTGCTTTGTGTTGCTCTGACTCAATAATAAAGTGTGTCTCACTTGATACATACTTTCTCATGCAATAAGTTTCTACCTCTTAGTGTCCTGGAAGTAATAAGCAGTAATTACCAGGTCAGTAAGAAAGTATATCTGTAACATAAATACCTAGTGAAGGGCAAAAAGTAAAGTCCAAATAATATGGGACTAATTGAATCTCAGTATAAAGTACTTGAACATTTCTTTCAATGCTTACAGTCTCACAGATATGCATAACTGATACTCCGGACTGTGAACTCTTCAGGAAAAGAAGTATATAAACTACTGTGCAATTTAACTTTCACCTGGATCTTCTGCATATAATGAAATGAATATTAAAAAAAAAAAAACACAAACATACAAAAAAATGACAATACAAAAAAGGTGAAAGATTTTTCCCTGAGAAAAATTTCAAACATTTAAGTGGAAAGATTTGGACAGGAAGAAGTAACATTTTGTTTTATAGTGATGTGTTGAAAAATTACGTTTCATGAATGTGTTCCTTGACTTTTTTAGTCTTTCTTATAGTTCATTTAAAAGGTTGTAGTAATGACAGACATAATAATAAAAAATAAGTATGAGTGATTGCACGAGTTTTACTTTCATGGACCCACAGTTATGCAGCTACTTTTCTCCATGTTTATGTAAAACAATCATGCTTTACACAGAAGAAAACTAGCTTCAAATGAAACTTTGGAACATACTGAATATGTTAGGTATTGGTGAGTTGGCTAAGATTCATTTTATTCTGGTCAAGAATATTCTGAAATATTCCTATTCATCAGGAATATTTTTGTTATCCTGAAAATGAAGGTTCACTGGAGCCAGTAACCATCTCCTAAGGACCATCATCCATCCTAGTAAAATCTAGACTCTGGTACTGCTTTTAAACATAATTAACATTACAGACTTAAAAACAAACAAAAAAAAATTTGGCAATAGGATACATACCCATTTCAAAGGAGAATGAAACAATATCATTTTAATATGCTGATAAATATCAAATAATATACAGCTGAATGGATTTAATCCTTCAGAGCTATAAACTAATAAAATGAAGCTTACAATTGTCAAGTTGTAACCATTAGGAAAACATTAGATACATTTGCACCTCAGAGTAAAGTGTCATCTAATGGATGTATTAATAAGCCATTATTATGATTGTATTTTCCTTGGAAAAACAAAACATCTCACAATACATTTGGCCTCAAAAAGGTATGACTCATATCATGATATCATGACTGCTGTCTGCCTGAGAAAATAAGTGGCCTTTATTCCTTTCAGACGTCCTATGTTCTTCCTATGTTATTCAAACTATGTCCTATGATTCAAACTTACACTTTTCCCTAGTTTTACATGTCATATTTAGACAACATTCTCCTCTGGCTTCATATCTAGACAGATAAGGCAAACCTATCACAGCCAGAGTTTTTGTCCTTGAATAACACTATTTTACAAAATATTCAATTTATTCATGCACAAAATGGACTATGCTGTTTAAAAGTAGGAAAATATTTATAAAATAATGTATTTAGTTAGTATTAACATTGTATCTGATTTATGTACACAGAACCTGAGACTATAAGAGTGACAACTTTAGTTTATACATTTTGAACATAACACCTCTTTGAAAAAGGACTATGCCATATATCAAATTCACAGTTTGAGTCCAAACTCATCTTCCACTCATATTTTTTAAGCATAGATACTAATAAAAATTAGTTCATAAGTAAACTGTAGGTAGTTCTTATTAATCATTATAAATCTTGACATAGGTTGATATCTTCCCATAACATGAATCTCATCAGGCTTTCTAGCCCACATATCGTAAAGTCAGGCAGACAGGCTTTCTATATATATCATGTATAAGCAAAGAGAAGATCAGGGTGGCCATAAAGATCTGAGAATATTAAGCACAGATAGACTTTTGATTTGATCAACACTTTTTAAATGACTTTATTGACTATGTATATAAACAAGAGTCTAACACTAAACCTATCAATCAAAACAACAGAGCTGCAAAAATATTAAACAGGTTGTTACAAAAGGGTACCATTATAGGGGCTATTTATATTCAAGGGAAGTTTCCTGTTTGAAATTTTTGTGAAACAAGTCATGGAACTCACAGATTATAAGATAATTTTTTCTACTAGATTCTAAGTGGCAAGGGATAAACTACTGTCTTAAGATTTCTTTATTACAATTATTTAGACAACTTCAGATATAACATTAGAAAAAAAAAAGGTTTAGTGATTACATGTCCTTATCTTTTAAACATGTTTTTAGATAAACCTTTATCTATTTTATAGTATTCTGTAAGAATTCTGACATACTATAAAGATGGTTCCAACAACTCTAAAAAAACTGTGCAAACTAAATAAAATATCAAGTATGATTGCTTCAGTTATAGAGTTTTTCTTTCCACAGCACTTATGGCAGAACTCTTTTTTTTTTCCTAAGAAATAAGGAAAAATCACAGAATCATAGATTTGGATTTATCATATCTTTTATCTTACTTCTTAACTATTTCAGTTTTTCAGTTTTTAACTTTATTTGTAGCTAAAAAGAAAATGAACTTTTGTCTAACAGAAGAGTGAAGTCCAAAGTCTTGTCAATACAAAGATACTCCCTTATCACTTTTAGTAAAGAGACTTTTCTTTTATTATCCTATTAATTAACTTTCAGCCACTACCAAGGAAAAAATTCTATTCACCTCTCTTGATAGAAGTAACATTTCATATATGATTTTCCAATGCGACTTTGAAAAAATTCAGGTTAAAGTGTCAACTAAGAGATATGTAAGATAAAGTAAAAAATCATATACTTTTTCAACTGTTCAGTACTGAATCCCAACAATTAGCTTAAAAAATGGCTATGCTTCAGACACAAAATCCCTAATATTATATAAACAATTAAATAACTATGAATTACTCTTTCTGATTTCTGTGGAATGATTCTTCTAAACCTTAGGGTGCATTATTCCATTCCTCACTAAAGTTCAAACTCTATCATTTCTGACTGCGTTGATAAAACACACAGGCATTATCACATTGTTCAAATAAAAGGATAACTTCAATGGTGTCTGAATCCTTTTAATATAATTTGACTTTCAAAACATAAAAGCCTATTTTTGGCAAACGGGATTACATTTCTTCTGACGTGTTTTTGAATAGTAGCAGTTCATCAAATGCAATTTTCATTGGCATTACAGAAAATGCATCTTTTTGCTTTTGATCTGAAATCAGTTTTATTTCAAAAGAAGAAATGTTTGCAGATAAATATAATTTTTAGTAACTTGTTTCTTACCCAACTATTATGACTTGGACATATCTGTATAACAAATTCACTGACTATCACAAGCCATGCAGTAGCTGATTCTGCAAATCCTGGAAAAACATTTAACAGCCAACATATTGTAACCAGTAAGTGTTATGCCTAAATAACAAGAAGATGGAATAAACTTGCAGATGACTGAAAGGAATCATAGTAGGTTTGTTTCACAGAATTATTTTTCACTCCTCCTCCAGCTCCCAACCTACTGGCAGTTTTAATTATACAGCAGCATCTTTGCAACAGTGAAATTAATAAAAAAAAATCCAACTGATTGCATGTAACATTTAGTGGGGAAGTGAAAGCTCCTATACATTTTTAAAATTTCTCTGTATATGTATATATGTATATGTGTATGTGTGTGTACTGTATAGCCTACAGGTTCAATGGTATTTAACAGACAATCAGCACATATATGGGGAAATACCCTCAGAGTTATGCAGGCATTTCTTCTCCCATTGCCTCTCCTCCATTTTTCTATTTTATGTTTAGTGATTTTCACAGTACTTTGTAGAAGTGATTCATTGAACATCTTACTGCCAAAGTCTCTTGTAGCAGCAGCTAATGGTACTATTTTTGGAAAATCTGCTAGAGTATAAGCTGACTCTTGAATTAAATGAAACACCTACATTTTCTGTGTCAAGGCATATACTGCAAACTTACATCTCATGCAAAAAAGAACCATTTGTACATTGTACATTGACAAGAGTCTCTCTTGACCTTTCTCTACTTAAGGCAAGACTGTCCTCCTTCTCAGCCTCTCCTCTTATGACAGATCCTCCAGTTCCTTTATCATCTTTGTGGTCCTTTGCTGGAGTAGTTCCGTGAGCTCTATGTCATGTCAGATAAGGCCTCATTGAGGCTGAAGAGAAAGGAAGGGTCAACTTTCTTGACTGCTCATAATCATCTGCCTAATGCAGCCCAGAAACACTTGGACTGCCTTTGTTATACTGCATATTGCTGACTCATGACCAACTTGACCTCCAGTACCTCCAGGGGCTTCTCTGAAAAACTACTCTCCAGCTGGTCAACGTCCAATCCTCACATATTGTTGCTTGGGGTTGCTCCTTCCCAAACACAGGATGTTGCACTTCTCTCTGTTTATATTTGTGTAGTTCCTGTTTGTCCATTTCTCCAGATATTTGAAAAATGGTTTTTGATCTCTCTGAAAAGCAGCACAACGAACTGGTCTACCTAGCAGTCCTCTCATTTTTGCATCATCTGCAAACTTGTCCAGGATGTACTTTGTCCAGGCCATTAATGAAGATATTAAATAGTATTGGTCCCAGTATTCTCTGTGGGATATGGTTAAGGACTCCAGTTGGACTTTGTGCCGCAGATTACAATTCTCTGATGTCAAGAGTTCAGTCAGTTTTCAATCTTCCTTAGTGAACAGCCCATATTTCAGCAGCTACTCTGTGAGAATGTTCTGCGAGACCATGTTAAAAAGCTTGCTAAGGCCAAGCTCAACAACAACATTCACCATTCTCTCTTCACTCACCAAACCAATCATCTAATCACAAAAGGCTGTAAGTATTGGAAAGCATGATTTCCCCTTCAGAAATCTAAGCTGATTATTCCTAATGACCTATCTGTCCTTCATGCATCTGGAAACAGTACCCAGGAATAATTACTCCATTACCTTCCCAGGGATTAGGATGAGGTTGAATGCCCTCTAATTCCCAAGATCCTCCTACAGGCTCTTTGAGAAGACGGGAACTTCTTTTCAGTCTTCATGAATCTTCCTGAAGATATAATCTTCTACAATCTTCCAAAGATAATTAGGAGTAGTTTTGCAATCATGTAAGAAGTCAGGTCTATCTCAAATTGTTCAACTTGTCTTGCTCAACTTGCAGCACCCCTAGATGTGTATATGTCTAGGTTGTTTAAGCATTACCTGAAGCTCCTCTATCCTCCTTCACTGCTCTAGATTTCTCCACTGGTCTCTGGACTTGGCATTCCTACAGGTCAGTGTCACCAGTAAAGACTGATTCAGTACCTCAGCGTTTTCTGTATCCTTTGTCACTAGGGCTCCCACACCAGTAAACTAGAAGGCCACTTTTCCCTAGTTCTAGTTTTGCTGTTTGTGTGCATGAAGAAACTCATGTTGCCTCTCACTTCCTTAGGCAGCTCCAATTCCAGGTGTGCTTTAGCAATCCCAACACATTCCTGCACACTTTAAGAGATTTTCTATAGCCCTCGTGGGTCATCTCTCCTTGATTCCATCTCTTTCATAGAATCATAGAATGCTTAAGGTTGGAAAGGACCTCAAAGGTTATCTAGTCCAACCTCCCTGCACACACAGGGTGACCTAGAGCACGTAGCACAGGGCTGCATCCAAGCGAACTTTAAAGATCTCCAAAGAAGGAGACTCCACAACCTCTCTGGGCAGCCTGTTCCAGGGCTCTGTAACCCTCACTGTCAAGAAATGCTTCCTGAAGTTCCTGTGGAACTTCTGATGCTTCAGTTTGAAGCCATTTCCTCTAGTCCTATCGCTGTCTACCACTGAAAAGAGGCCAACCCCATCCTCCTCACTGCCTCCCCTGAGGTATTTATAGACACTGATCAGGTCTCCCCTCAGCCTTCTCTTCTCCAGGCTGAACAGGCCCAGCTCTCTCAGCCTCTGTTCATAGGGCAGATGTTTCAGGCCCCTGATCATCCTGGCGGGCCTGCGACGGACTATCTCCAACAGCTCCATATCCCTCTTCTACTGGGGAGCCCAAAACTTGACACAGTACTCCAGGTGTGGCCTCACCAGGGCTAGGGGGGGAGTAGAGGGGGACGATCTCCTCCCTTGACCTGCTGGAGACGCTCTTCTTAATGCACCCCAGGATCCCATTGGCCTTCTTGGCCACCAGGGCACATCTCGTGGTCATCTTGTCATCCACCATGACACCGAGGTCCCTCTCTGCAGGGCTGCTCTCCAGCAGGTCAAGCCCTAATCTGTACCGGTGTCCAGGGTTATTCCTCCCCAAGTGCAGGACCCTGCACTTGCCCAGTCTGTCCAGGTCCCTCTGGATGGCAGGGCAGCCCTCTGGCTATCAGCTACTCCTCCCAGTATAGTATCATCAGCAAACTTTCTGAGGGAGCACTCCATCCCTCCATCCAGGTTGTTAATGAATAAGTTGAAAAGGACCGGACCGAGGAGGGACACTGCTAAGTACAGGTCTCCACAGGTCTCTGGCTGGACTCCACACCATTGAGTACCATTCTGTGCACCCTGCCACCGAGCCAATTCCTAATCCACCTCCCTGTCCACTCATCTATCCCACACCTTTGTAACTTGCCCAGGAGGATGCTGTGAGGGACAGTGTCAAAAGCCTTACTGAAGTCCAGATAG
>JAUBOD010000535.1:32259-49594 GCA_032353885.1 Nothura maculosa
CCCTAGATGCTCTCTGACCCACTCTTCCTCTACCCAGGGCAAGCCTTCCTCTCCTCAGCTCTCTTGTGTCCCTAGGGTCTGGGATTCTAAAGGGCTGCCCCTGACAAACACAGAAGCAAAGGCAGCATTCAGCAGCTCTGCTTTCTCTGTTTTTTCACAGAACCAAGGTACCGACCCCATTCACTAGTGGACCCATGTTCTCTCTGACCTTCCTTTTGTTGTTAATATATTTCAAGAAGTTTCTCTTGTTACTCTCAATATCCCTTGCCAGATTTAATTCCAAATGCGCCTTAGCTTTCCTTGTAGCATCCCTGCATTCCCTGACAACGTTTCTATATTTCTCCCAAGGGGCCTGTTCTTTCTTCCACATTCTCTATATTGCTTTTTTCTGCTGGAGTTTTGCCACGAGCTCCCTGCTCATCCACACAGGTCTCCTGCCCCCTCTGCCTGACTTCTTATGCACAGGGATGCACTGTTGCTGGGCATAGAGGGAATGCCGCTTGAAAACTAACCAGCTCTCCTGGGCCTCTCATCTTTCAAGAGCCCTAGCCCATGGGATCTTTCCAAGCAGCTCTCTGAAGAGGCTAAAGTTGGTCCTCCTGAAGTCCAGGGTGGCAAGGCTGCTCACTGCCCTTTTAACACTTTTAACTTTAAGAAGTCCCACTGACTATTCAATAAACATCCTATATTGATTACAAAAATTAAAAACAGAATCTATCTCTAAGACATTTTTCTCCACCTCCATCATGTTTTCAAAGCACTATAATTTTTAACTATGCCAGTTCATAATTATACATATAAACAGAGGTATTTACAGTTATTATGAGAAGCTATTTTACAAATGTTTTTAAATTACAGAGATATTATTAATAAAGAAAATAAGAAAATCAATGTAGCAGACAGGTTGTAGATCAAAGTATTAGCTAGACAGTCAATGAAGAATTGACTTTTGCTGCACCTTTGTTATCACAAGAAGTGCCAACCAATAATTCTACGGTGCGCAAAACATATATTACAATAATTTTTAGTGGCATTCATTATTTGCTTTATAAAGATAATCTAACTATCTGAGCAGCTATTTTTTCGTTTAGAAAAATATCTGCAAAAACTAAAGATTGCTTCAATTTTTTTCCTCTCTATAGAGAATACTTTACATGATTCTTTTTAGGCCATTTAACTAACACAACTAGAGGATTCACTCAAGATCTATTTCAATATCTAGGTTGTACATCTTCATTTTTCTGTCTAAAAGGAGAACCTAGTAATACAAACTGAAGACTAAATGACTTAGCCTGGTGTAATCAAGCAGTAGCAACCACAGCAGCATGAATTTTACTGAGATATGAACTCTGAAGCTTTATTATCAACCAGTCATCACCAGCAAGTGATGAAATGCAAGTAAATTTGAGTAAATCTGATAAATCAAGCAAGTCATATTATATTTCATTTTGTCAAGACAGTATTTCAACTTGGCTGAAGCAGGAAAAATGAAATCAGTTCTGGACTAGCCTCATTGATTTTTGGTCTCCTCGTTTAGACCTATCTTCTTTTTGCATTCAAAATCCTCCAACACTCTTCCATCCACCTCACTGCAGTTTCTTCAGCCAAAGCATAAACTTAGAAAAAAATCAGGCATACAAAGTTTTAGAACTGCAATGTTACACAAGCTAACACACTGACTGCCTTGTGGACTGAAAACTCTTACATGGTAAAAAAGAAAAAGAAAATAGAACTGTTATAAAGTTCAATATTGCCTCCTCATTTTGCCTCACTTCTTGTGAAGGGAAGTGACAGGTAAAATATTTGTCTATTAAAACTGAAATAAAAATGGCACTAAGAAAAGAAACATAGCAACTGTTGGTCTTGAGAGTATTTTCTGGAATATAAATAAAATCAGTTAAGATCAGTATATATGCACTCCTGCAGGTATCCCACTGATGTAATGAAAATATTCTCATTAATCTAGAATTTCTCCCATTTCGCTACATAAAATGCCTTGGTTATGTCAATATCAATATAACAGGGACACTATTAGACAGAAGGCAATTAAATTTGCTCTCTACTTAGGTGTTTGAAGTAACAGCTACATGTATCATGCAAATGACATCTGCTGCAAAAACTCAGTGATTTAGTTATGATTGCCCTTCTTGCCTGACTTGGGTAATAGTTTGAAACTATATCTAAAAGTTAGACTGTTGGCTATACTTTTGTTGGTAGCTGATTTCCTTAGAATTAAAAAGTCTGTCCTCATAAACAACATCATCAATGACTAGAAATTTACAATAATCCTAATGAATAATCTCATATAATCACGTGCCTTGGTGGGCTGTGATTTAAGATCTTCAATTGCAGCAAATTATCATTGAGCTACTTTTGTGCTAAATAAAAATGTGCAATCTATTACTGTAAGACGTTATATAATTTTGAGAGACAGAAAAACAGCACTAGGAAGTATATATACACAAAGAGACATATATGGCTTAAGAAGTATCAGATAAATGCATATTTAAGGATATTATATGCTTGCAAGACTGAAAAAAGATTGTGATTGTTACCATTAGTTATTATAAAGTTCTGCATAAGCACTATAATATGAGATCAAATAAACTATTTTTCATCCTGAGTATACTACAGAAGTAGACATTTAAATGTCTGACTGTACCCACCTTAAGTAAACTGCATTATCATTAACAAACAATTAATTTTGTAACAAGAGCTCTCTTCACATAAAAGCATAAACATCCTGGATGACTTATAACCCCTAAGGAATTATTTTCTTCATTGACCATAAGCTAAGGATGCAAGACTTGGAAGTTCACTGAGATGGTCTCACTGTAGGTACATAAATTGCTTCATTTTATTAAGAAAACAAAGAGAGATCAGTGCTGAAGGTCTAGTCCCATGAGGTTGACCCTTCTGTATTCAGAAACCACATAACTAGGGGACATGTCAACTTGTGCAGTCAGACTCTCTCAAAAGATGATGTTTTTTAATGATGCAATATACCTAGACAGATACTGCAGTTTTCAAGGAGAACCCTCAGATACCTCCAAATAGTGGACAAGATGACTTTTTAGTCCTGGAGACAAGGATGTTAAATACCTACCATGATCTCATAAGCAAGTGACCTTTCCTCATGGGCCAGAAACATCTTCACAGCGCATAAGGTCCAGGACTCCCTTCTCCCTGTTTTCAGGCACTTTGAATCCAATGTCTTTATAACCAACCAGAGAAATACACAAACAGGCCATATGCCTTTTGAGAGACCTAGTTCTTCCCAGAAAGTATCTTTAGTATTGGAAAGTCCAATTAAATACAGCTGAGACTGTATTTAGCTAAGGTAAGCAAGCTTACCTTCAGAAACACCAGAGGTATTTCTGGTGCCACATGGTGCCCTATGATAGAGCTGTAGGGGAGCTAGAATATTTATTTTAACAACTGAGGCATGGATCAGATTTCTTCAAATGTCCTTTTGAAAATGTAACTGGGGTCTCGCAGACCACTCAGGTGCTCCTGCCCCTAGGTCAGGGCTGGGTCTGTTGGAGCCATCTGGAACCTGCTGTAACTGGCCCCAAGCACCTCCAGCCTCTGCCCATCCATGCTGGTTACCTGTGGAGGTTCCACAGAACTTCCTACAGAAAAAGCCTACCAAACCAAACCTCATCTAGTGTATTTGTGCTAGCTAAAAGAGTAGATGTCTATTTATATTGAGATAATGATATAATCTTCATTTTTTTCTTTTTTTTTCTCTACTAATTCAATATGTTTCTTTTCTAGTAAAGAGAAGAAAAATTTTACTTGGCTGAGATTATGCTGCACTGCAAAATGAACCAGTCTAAATTTGAAAAAATTGAATAGTTTTCTTATTACTCAACCTACATTACCTTCAGTTTTGACTCACTGACTTAATTAATTTTATATTCCACAAATAGTTTTCTTGTGCAAAATTTTAAGCTTATGTCTGGAATAAATTTGAAGGATTTCTCTGTGAATGTTGTTGTGTCATACACTTATTTATTTTTTTTCAGTGAATATGTCTTCTGATAAGCCTCCCCAAAGAGAATTGGCACTTAGCAAACACAGAAGGGTGAGCCTATCTTACAGGAACTGACTGAAAGAGCCCAAATTGTCTAGCCTACAAAAATACAAGATAAGAGCATAGAGGATTGTTCTCTATAAGTACATCGGGAATAAACACAAAGGGTAAGGAAGGACTATTAAAACTGAAAGACAGTATCAACACAAGAACAAAAGGTATTGCCTTTGTAAATTTGGCCTAACAATTGCACTGCAAATTGGAAGATGATTTCTAACCATCAAAAATGAAGTTATGAAGCAGTATGTGAAAGGAAGAATAAAAACTAGGAATGTCTTTATTCAGGTATGATGAAGAGGTAAGTAGCGGAACAAGATTATATGATGAGTCTTCTGAAGTAGTAGATAATGACTCTGTAGTCACTTCCATTCCCGTATTTTTCTCTCTTAAGGCTAACTAAGTTTGTTGGGAGCAAAATGACCAGTCTCAGGTCATTTTGACACTTATTTCCAGTGTAAACACCCTTTTCTTCTGGCTCACCAGAGGCATCATGAAATAGCTCTCAAGCATGAAACAGCTGCAGCAATATAGAATAAATCTTCATCCTCTCTCAGTAGCTGTGGAGCAGTTTTCAGACATGAGAGACCTAAGTCGTTGTTTTAGGACACTCACTGTTATGTTTTAGATTTTCTGTTGCTTATAGTAATAGGAAAAATTTATTACAGTTGTTCTAAATATAGCTGTACATGGTTTCACTTTCGCGTTAATCCTTTTGATGCTGAAAAGCATTTTGTTATCCTTTAAGTACACAAACCTATTTACTTATGCTCCTGTAGGCACTTTATTCATTCCTTTACACTTTCTTTGTCTATAATAATACTGTGTCTATAATAATACTTTGTCTATAAAAAGACAGTGACAGATCAGATAATACAATGTGATTTGCAATTAGACCTAAGCTTGAGCCAATTATGTACCCTTCACACTATTAGATTATATCATAAGTATCAATAAATTAAATATCGGAAAGTTTCTGTTAAGAAAAAAATATTCTGTTTCTTGAGCATGTCAAAATGTCATTTCAGATATTGATTATGATTTTGCTAAGGTCATTTGTTTCATTTTTTTCAATTTTCAATTTTCAGAATATGTTTGGAAATAGATTTTTTTTAAAAAAAAAGACATATCTACCAGTAAAATTCCAGTCCTTAATACAGTAAGTTCAATAGTAAATCAATGATGATTTACTATTGATTTACATGGTTTCCCATGACCTCTTTTGTTCCTTTTTGCCTCTGCCCTATCTTCAAAACTGCACATGTAATGGTACTTTATACATGACAGCAGATCAGTGTTACATGACAGCTGCTCCCAAAGTTGATTTCAGTCATTCCAAATCTGCTCAGATAATGACTACTCTTTAAGACTAGAAGGAAAAACGGCATTGAGTCAGGGTAGATATTTATCCCTATTGCAGCACTGAGGATAATCAGTCAAAAAGAACTGCAGGTTGTGTTATCTGTTCAATTGTGTATTTCCCCCCTTCCCAGAAAGATGTGATGTTTGGCAACAGATGAGATATTCCTACCATTTGAACATCCACTGCTATTGTTACTAGCCTCTACTGAATGTACCCACTGAGCTTCTTTAGTCCACAGGAAATTAAATTTCAGTGGTATTATTTCCCCTGAGAAATAAAATGTCCATGGATTCTTTTATACAAGAAGGTGGCAGGGTTAAACAAATGTGAATTAAGTTTAACACATCTGTTTTCAACAATATGAAGCTTTCCCTATCAAAATGGTAGGTTATACTGTTTATTTATCACTACCACTCTGAGTTGTGCTGAAGTGAAAACTCAAAATCCAACCACAGAGTGACAGAGATTGTAAAAGTATGTATATATATATATAATATATATGTACATAAAAGATATAGTGTCTTTGTTTCTCAAGAGTTTGATGTGAGTTTTCAAAAGTGTACAACTCTCAGTTTAGTATAGATATTCAGAATTCAATCTTTTTAACAGAAGGTCATATTGTTTTGTAAGTCTGAGCAGAATATTATGAGTAGAGTGAATTTCTGAAAATCTACTTCTAAATTTTAGTCTCTTGACAGAAGAGAGAGGTAAGAATATTATGTACTAATACTTTAATATATTTATGTGCATATATATCTGTTCATCTTTTTATAGATACCAAGAGGAAGAAAAATATAAAATAAATAATTATTCCTCTTATTTTGTAAAAGCAAGAAACAATTTCCAAAACAAGTTGTTGTTCGATAATTAAGTTCAGAAATCTTAAAATGAAAAAATCATGAAGCCATTATCAATTTTATTTCTGATCTTTTGTTCATTATGGTAAAGTACACACTGATTTCTGTCAAGCACGTACATACCTTTCTTCCCTTTCATTTTAAGGATTTTTTTTCCATGTAATTTTGAAGAAAATCTATCATCATATTAATCTGTTTTGTAGTTCTGATGGTAATAATATCTGACATATAATAAATATGTTTACAAATTTTCCTATTGATTTTTAATAATTACACTAAATAATGCAGAATTTGACACTTCTTGACTAAAAGTGGAAGAAATAGCTCACTTTATATTAGAAGAAAATATTATGTTAGCTGACAGTTATTATATTATCTGACTTTATATTAGAGACCTTACAAATAGTATTTGCTGTAGCACCTGCTCTCTCAGCAACAGCTGCAAAAAACATCAGCATTCTTACAGTATGAGATTCATAGGTATAATGAGTAACTTAGTTCAAAACAGTGCTCATGCATATTTTATCCTAAGTCAAAGTGATTGTAAAAAGCAACAGATAATTCATCTTCGGGGAGCACTAGTCCTTACAGTTTTAGATGCAGTAAGTTTTGTATCTATCTTAAACAGTCATTTTTATTTGAGAATGCATTTCATCCACATCTGACATGGTTAGAATTTGCACTGTAAAGAGTGTGTTTAGTAAAATCTCCCCCTGCTATAGAGTAGGAAAAAATGCAATGCTGATAAAGTTTCCAAAAGTTGCTTGAAATTGAACTTTTTTTTTCAACACCTACAAGTTATCAAATCACGATAGATGGAGGTCTTTCTATCCCCATGTGCTTGTTCTGCATGTCTGCTAGAAGTTATCAGCTCATACTGTTCACTAATGCCAGTATAAAACAAAGCACAGTGGCATTTTAGGACCATCAAATCATACCTGATGAGATTTACTGCTGTGAGTCTGTTTTATTCTCTCTTGCAAAACTCTTCCTTTGGAGGTTAATATATGACTCAGATAAAATACTGACATGAGCACTTACTTATCCTGATTTAAAGTTCATTCAGATCTATAGAGATTGTTCCACTGACATTAATGGGCTTTGTATTGGACCCTTTTAGCACAGTTGCAAGATCTCCAGGCAAGACTCCAAGCTCCTTAAAAGGGCACAACAAGCAGTCTTACTAAAGATATGGTATAAACACTACTCATCTGAGACACAAAATTCCTTTTTTAAAATACTGTTTTAAAATTTACTGTTGGTACCAAAGAACATTGCACTTGCTTATGATAGATATTAGAACAACCAATATGTATGAGCCTGTACACCTGTACAGCCTCTCCTTTTTTCCACAGCAGTTAACTGTTTCCCCAGCAGCTGAGCAGCTTTTTTCCCTATGCATATCTTCAACCTCAGACACTGCGGTGCAAAACAACAAACAAATAAAGAAAAATAAATCAAACCCTGAGCTGAGTTCAGCAACAAAAGGAGTTCCACTAATAGTAGTTGGAGTAACGCAAAGCACTCTTAAAAGGATTCATGATAACTCTACCAGTAGTATGAAAGACTATAAGTACATTTCTAAGCCAATGGCAGAATTACATTGCAGCATGCTTCTCAGATTACTGAAACATGGATTCACCTTTTAGCCAAAATGTTAAAATTAAGACTGATTGATTTAAATTTTCTGTGCATGTGTGTGCATAAATTCTTTGTTTATCTACCCTGATATTTAAAATGCTTTGTTTCATTTGATATAAAAGTCACGTAATAGAAGTGGCAAATTCATGGTCAGGTGAAGCAGAAATTACAAGAAAAACTGTTTAAGGTTTATGACAGATAATGCTGTCAAATCAGCTTTTTAGAGATCAACTAAGTCTTCCAGTTATTATCTCAATCACAGTGTTTATCACACACAAAAAAAAAAAACAAAAAAAAAAAACAGGAGGCTGGCAATTGCCAGTGATTTACACTTGACAATTGTAATGTGACAGAGAGCAACTTTAAGAAACTAGTAGAAAAATAGAAGTAGAATAGAAAAAGGAAGTCAATAAACCACAGGCAAGGCAGTCTCTTGTGTTGCTGAGTGAATATAGTTTTAAGTTTTGTGTTAATACCTAATGCAGAAACAAAGCCCATATGGATAGTATTGACTATCTCGTTAGCCAAAATGTAATAAAAATTATTCAATGAACCGTGGCAGACTTCCACAATCCTGTTTTTCTATACAACCTGTATAGAACATTTCAGGATCAGTCAAAAAGACTAAAATGAGGACAAAGAGATAAAGGAAAAGTCTAGTAAAATGTTATTAAAAATGGGGAAAAGCCATAATTAAAGCATTATCTTCCGTCTCATCTTCTTACCTAATTAAGAAATCTAAAGTCAATAGATTAATATATCCTCATGAGTTTCAGAAATGTAAGAATATGTTATGCATGAAAGTGATCCAACAGAGCACACAGATCTGACAGCATTCCCTACAGAGCTCTTTTAGGACTTTAAAACTCTGTATTTATTTAAGATCACATGTGAGAAAAGCATTCTACAGAATTTAGAGATGTGAAATGCAACTCAAAATTCAACTAAAACACAAGAAGTGTTGGTCAGATAATCACAGATGATAACTAATTAAAAAAACTGAGTGTGACAATGATTGAAAAGATGTTTAAAGCAAAGATTATAAAATATATGAAAGAAAACATAGTATTTTAATAATTGAAATCTTAACCTACTTAATAATAATATTTTAGGAAATGTTAAATGTCTTTGAATTAACTGCAGAAACTAATGATTAGATATTATCCCTAGTGTAAAGGACTACGAAATGGTTGCTCTGGGCAGTAAATATGATTGTACATGAGAAAAAAATTTGATCTTGCTCTTATTTTTGGATTAAAATCACAAAGTAAGCTGTGTGGAACTTATCTTGTTAATATAATCCTCAGTTTTTGCTTTTGTTTTTGTTTTTAAATCCAGGGAAAAAAAATTTAGATTTATTATTGGCCAAAGGTGCAGACTCCTATAAATTAAGATGAGCCTACAGAAATTAGCAGAACTAAGATATTTTCCTCTGCTAAGCGTATCTCTCTATAGAACAAAGCAATATTCTTTGAACCATAATAGAGATTCTTGAGAAGACGTGAGGCCAAATTTTTGCTCACTTCCTTGAGAAAAAAATTAAAAAAAGCAAAAGGACTAATCAACTCTTCCTGCACCAAAACCTACCAGCAGCTGCCACAGAAGGAAAGGAGATGTCATGCTATCTCATTAAAGAAGAGACTAAAATGATCCAGAAGGGACAACAATCACTGGCCTTTAGTTAGTTGATTTTATTCTCCAGCACAAGATTGTGGTGATAACAACATTCATGATTAACTGGTGCAATTGTTGCAGGAATAGGCTTATCGGTTAGTAGATAGCAATTAAATAAATAATCAGTTAGAAAATTGCAATTTGGCAGGGCAAGAGGTAATGGGTGTAAACTGAAGCACAGGAGGTTCCATCTGCAGGTGAGGGGGAACTTCTTACAGTGAGGGTGACTGAGCAATGGAATAGGCTGCCCAGGGAGGTTGTGGAGTCTCCTTCTCTGGAGGTCTTCAAAACCCACCTGGACGCCACCCTGTGCCACATGCTGTAGGTGTGCTTGCTTGAGCGGGAAGGTTGGACCAGATGATCTCTAGAAGGCCCTTCCAACTTTGAAGATTCTATGATTGTATGAATTAGTGCAACTAAAGGGAGTACATTACTTGTCCCAGTAAAATGCTGTCCTGTTTCTTTACCCTAACTGTTCAGGGAGCTCTCAGCCTTTCCAGGAGTTGACAGATGCTAGTGTATTTCTACTCACTGAATGCACAGGGGACTCTCAACTTTGCAAGAAGTTACCTGAGCGAGTGTACCAGGTAACAGGACAGAGAAACTCACAGTCCAGACAGAGGAGCTGATTAGGTTTCATTCCTGATCCCTCCTCAACTTGTCAATGCTGAACTCTGTCCATTATACCCATAGGTGAGACATACATGACTGTGCTGTAGTCCTCCTTATGAGGTGATCTGTCCAGAACCTTTAGGTGAGATCCTTAAGAGATCTGCTCTTTGCATTGTCAGTGATGCAAGTTTTTCAAAGGTATCCATTTTTTAGTGAGTTTGGTATTGTATTTAGCAAAGCAAGACCGCCCTACTTCCATAAGACTTCCCACTTCCCTCTCTTGCAGCTGGAGACAGTATTCATCATTTCCCCTTTGCATTCCTGCCACATCGGCAGAGCTTGTGCAAATCGCCAGTTCCACTGCTAACTCTTTATTCATCCATCAGTAGATTGTGGAGTATCTTCCCTATCCATTTTGCCATGTGATGAGTGCAACATCTCCCTTTCATTCCAAAATTACTCCATATAAAACAACTAAATAACTCCATATAAAACAACTAACTTTAGGACAACTAACATTTGTCCTAAACTTAAAGACTATCTGATAGAATCTGTTTTCTTCCCTCTGCCTTAAAATCCTGTCTCTATTTTAAAACAACTATCCCCGAGGTTTCATCTTGGAGCATAACTCTGGGCAGATCCCTACTGGAAAACAAATACAACTTCACTTATCACTAAGTCATGTGAATAAGTTGTTATTCCCAGACTGAAAAAAATCCAGAATGCTCACGCTTCCTGTAGGAGTGAGCATCAACGTTGAAACAGGTCTTTACAGAGAACAGAGCAATCACAAGATTAATGCGCACTTAGGGCATCTGGGGATGTATTTTATTATTCCTGGAGTTTTTAATCAATGAATTCTTGGATTGATGAAGTTCCTGAGAAAAAGAAAAAAAAAAAAAAGTAAAATGAAATTAAATTCTTAATTGTTATGATCTGTAGTTCCTATTGAAAAGGAACATATTCCAGCCAAAATAGCTCCTACTGAAAATTCTCTTTTTTTTATGTAGAAACAAACATATACTTGTATATATTTGTCGGAAAAAAATTCTGCTCATGATCTTATATCTACTTTGAGCTTGACTCCTGGAAGACCAATTGTTCAAAGCACCCCTGGAAGACCAATTGTTCAAAGCACCCAGCACGTTTAGAAAGGAAGAAAATGGAAGAAAATCTTCTGAATTTCAGCTAACTAATTTTATTCAGAAAGAGATCAAGAAAATTGTTTTCATTTCTAGTCAATAAGTCATATATAAATAGCAGTTAGAATCTTCTATTTTAGCAGTCTTTAATTGTCGCTACTTGATAGTTGATCGTATTTTGCCGATAATAACTATGTTCATATATTTTCTAGATTGCTATCCGCATAAATTTTACTTGCAGTTATTGTGAAATGCTTTATTAAAAGTAAAGAAACAAAATGTTGCTTTCCAAATACCTATAAATATATTATTCCTTATTTAAGGCTTATAAAGCTCTATGACAGACAAAAGATGAAATTCATAGCTGTCTACAAAACAATAGTTATGAATGAATTTCCAAAACTACTATTAGTAAATTGATATAGCCTTACATGTCTAAGCTGCAGAGAATATTAAAAACATAAATTTTGTCTTTTGTCTAGAATATTCAGAATATAATTCTCACTGCACTTGCTATTGAAATGAAATGGCAAATCTTTGTGTATGCATTTGTAAAACTGTTTTGCACCTTGATCTCTTTCACTGCTTTATATAAGATAGTAGAAGTATACAGCAGAGGATGTAATGGCAAATATCAACATTTTTCCTTTGTGATATTAAATTCAGGGAAAAAATATGGTCATCTTGTCAATGATGTTTTTTATAAAGTTTAATATTTTTAAAAGTGCCTTTCTTGATACAGTCCTAATGCTTGACAGCATTCTCTATAATGATATGAATACATGATTTTATTGACATGGATGTAAATTAAGCTAAGAAAGGTAAATATACCTGGATCATTCCACATCAGAGAGATTATAAGTAATAAATAAAATATGAAAATACATGCTAAGTCTTTACATTTTACAACAGAGTGATTATCCCCCCAGCCTCATCCACATCCACAGGAAAATCAAACGTTGCCAATATTTTAAGAGCATCCTTTGAGCTTTACAGTACTACAGAAACATTCCAGACAGACTCAGATGTCACACGATCAGTAATTTTAAACCATCAGTGACTTTGTAGTCTTGCCTCTTCCCCTGCAAGGAAAAGTATTTTGCTTTGCAATATTATAGTTCTATATATGCTTTAACAGAAAATTTATTGTTTCTCCAAGGAAAGTGTTCTGTTTGTAAAAGCCTGGAGGGAAGTGTAGGCTCCCTCTTCCCAAAAAAGATGTTGAAAACCTATGTTGAAACAGTTACAGTTTTATCATCTGATGACTTTGTGCTAGTTGGTCTTTCAGCTTCAAACAATTGCATATTTGAGAATATTTTCTGGTAAATTAGTGTCCAATGAAACTAGCATCTTTTTAGTAGGGACCACTTGTCTGCTACTCAAGGAAAGGAATAAATGCTACTCCATGTGTTGACACTAATTAAACTGAAACAGATGAGAAAAATCACTCAGACACCATTTGCCTTAAAGCCCAAATACATCACTTCTCATAAAACAGGTTTCCCAACCTAGAGAGCAAAGATCCATGGCCTTGATCTCCTATATTGCCACTGATATGGCTAATAGCTGCTTTTTAATGCAAATTCATTTTCTTACAAACTCAATTTAAGTGTCCTCCAATTTTCTTATCTGTGGCCATATGCTTAAAAAGTAATTACTCTGCTAGCATTTTTAATTAAAATGATGTTATCTATGGTTCTAGATGCATTAAGTGTGCTATTGATCTCAGATACAAAATGAAATTTTGATAGATGAGTCGTGTCATGAATTTTCCCATTTTACAAGTTTCTTTGAAACTGTTCCTAACTATGAAATTTCAGTTGAAGTGCAGGTCAAATAGGTATCTGCCAGATTCTCTCTTACCTAATTGTAAGTTAAAAAGAATATATGTTTTTATTTAAAAGAAATTACTCACCTAGCAAGATTAGCATGTTGTAATGTGATCTCTGAAGTTAAACTCCGAGTTTGAAACTTCTCACAAGTTGTAAGTTCCTACAGACTAAAGGAGATAATATGCACTCAATGATTGAGCATTAATAGGCAATCAACATTCCGAGAAAACTAGATTTTTTAGAGGCTTCAGTCTTCACCCTCATTCTCTCCAAAATAAATTGCACCTGTTAAAATTAATGCATATACATTTTTCATTATCTTTACATTCTTAATTCCCATTTGTCACAGGTTGCTTCTCTCTGATACTCAGGTCTGTAATAGACAGGGACCAGTACTCAACATTGTGTTTTCAAAGTAGCTAGTGTATAATGTTTGACTTGCAAGGTAAACATCTTTATGTTATTAGCAAATAATAAGAGAGACACATCTACACTCTTTAACTACTTCTGATACTCTCCTAACATTTCTTTAAGCATTCAGTGTCACAATAACTTGAAAATAATGGCATAATACTAATCTATTTTTCCTAAAAACATTGAGGAGTGTGTTCAGTGATTATGAGCGCTTTTGATATAAGTCAGCTTGTAAATAAAACACTAATATCATCTCAAAATCATAAAAATATTTTCTTCGAACTTATGAACAATAACAAGAAATATAGTTGGATTAATTCACTAATAATGATGGATTATTTTTATCTCAAATGATCTAGATGTGGGCCCTGTATTGTAGCTTTGTTGTGTTCCACGAACTTCATATATCAATAAAATTTTGTATATTGTTCTAATTTTGAATTATGCTTTTAGCTACCTTCTGAAAGGTATTGTAGCTAAATTTGAAACCTATCAGTTAAAACAGTCGCCAGCGTACATTATAATAGCTGACAGGGCACTTGCATTTTCTAATATTTATACACTTGCACATTCATATTTGTTATCAGTAACTTGTATTTTAATAAATTATATGTACAATTGCTGTATGCATTCATCAACTATTCCAAGTGTGCACTATCTTAAGCAGAGTCTCTAGAAATAAATTCAATGTATTCAGACTCTATGCAAGTAGAGTCTTTGGAAATATGCAAAGGGTGGCCACATCATACCACAATTTTCTTCTTCCAAAGCATATGAGACACTGTCTTCACACGTGGAAATTGCTCAAAACTTAACCAAAACCAACACTATTTTTTGTTTGTTCTTTTGCATTTTGAATAGTTGGATAACAGGCATACAAAGGCAAGATCTCCTGGTTTGTAAATTGATATTTTCTATTTTTCAGTATTTCAGTTTATTATATTGTCTTAAAGAAAAAATTAAGCCTTCTATGAGCAGTGATTTTTGTGCAGAACCATCATAATTACTTTATATTGCACCCACAGCACAATATCTATGAATAGGCAGTAAGTTTAATTCAATACAATTTAAAGGATTTTTTTTTCTGTTTTAATAAAGACTCAATTTATCTTCCTGTAGCTATTTATAAAGGCTATATTTTGCGTTACATATTGCTATAATATCATATAGCCCAAAAGAAAATATTTACTGGTAATATTTCCGGTAGCATTTCAAGATTGTATCCTTCACCAAGTCCTTAATGTAGGATCAGCTTTCATACATAAACTTCCAGAAAGTTTTAAGTTTTTTTGTCGTTGTTGTTTTTAATCTATTTACTGTGCTTGAGGTACAGTCATTTTATTTCAGAGTTCTCACAAATGCATGTAAAAATTATCTTTATTAAAGTATATCAAATTATACAGATTCTTATATTTAGCTTGTGGTTTTACTCAATCACATTTCATTAATTTGGATTAACACCAAAAGCAGAATTGGAATTCTGTATCTTAACATAATATCTTGTAAATGGAATTCACAAGACCCACCAGGAGAAAAAGAAAAGTGTTCTGCTAAAATAGAGGTATGCTGTAGCAGATATATCTTGAAAGATAAGACCTATCTTGCACTAAGCACCCAGAAAGGTATTTTAATGTAGCAATCAAAAAGGTAACTCTGAAGTTCTCAGCACTGTTATTAGAATATTCTAGTGGAAAAATAGATTCTATTCATTAGTTTGTTTTTGTCAAGTTGCATTTTGTGTTAAAAAAAATCAAGAAAGATTCAAGAAACCCTTGAACAATTAATAGTGACTTAATAGTATTTGAATTTGTAGTCTGGTAAAAGGGTTCTAATATTTTTGAGAAAAGAACATGATACATTATATTCTGGGAAATAAAATCATATTGCTTTTGAGTTTTTAGATAAATAGAAATCCTATATAAATAAACACTTTCCAAAACTGCCACTGTTCACTAATGTAATAAATTTGGCATTTCTTTGTTAGAAGATAAGTAATTTCTTTACTCTGTTTTGTAGAGCTCAACTGTAAGGCTGGAGGAAATGTGAAAAAACAAAAATAGCTGTTCACTATGGAGAACATAGAATATATTTCCTTTCAAAATTCCTAATCAGGTTTTCTTATTTCACAAGTAGTAACTTGATAGAAATAAAAGTAATTAAGGCTGCTCTTATCTTCTTTTAAAATATTTGAAGAGAATGTAAATAACACACCCTGAAATAGAGATAGGAGGGTATGAGTGGTTACAGCATGGATGTTACTGCTGAGTCATTACTTCAGATTTTATCTATGCTGTACTCATCTGGATTCTAACTTCAAAGTAGCTATGAGAATTCATGTACTTATTTCAAGATAAAATACGGTTTAAAAACAAACAAAACAAATAAAGAAAGCTAGTAATTTTTTTACCTTCTATCCACTCCTAGGAGCACAGGAACAAAGCTATACAGATAATGGAACCAGATTTATCCAGATAGAGGCAAATCCATTTTTAAATGAGTTTTGAGGTACTAGAATTGCCTGCATCCCATACTGGAATAAGGATACTTTTCAATAGCTTTTCAATAGCACATGGGAATAAAAAAGCATCAAAACAGGCTTGAAACTGTCCTGCCAGCATGTCTTTCGCATCTTTTTTTTTCCCAGCATTAGGAGGATTTGGAGAAGTGAAAATGAAATACTCTCTGAAAGCTAGTTCTAAATAATTGCTTAGTAAAGTACTCTTTGCCTGTGCCAAGCAGTCACATCATCATTAGGAACAGGATTTCCTTTGCCCCAGATACTAATCTGAAATCTATTTATTCTGGAGCCAGAAGGTAGGGAGTCCATATTTTTTACTCAGAATAAAAACAGGAATAGATAGTAAATTCTCTCTACTAATTTTTTTTTAAAGATTACCTGTGCCATTTTTCCATATTTTGTATATTAGTTTAGCAAGATACTGTAAGTATTGGCTGTATGTAAATAGTATAATTTAATCTTCTAGTCATCCTTGAAGAAACAGATTACTTAACTGGAGAAGAAGGAAGTGAAATTCATAAAGGTTCAACAGAATAGAAATTCATGTGATTATGTGTTGAAACCAATGCTATTGCTTAGTAAAAAAAAAAAAAAAAAACAGAATCAGCAGGGCCTCTTAAGTATCTTTTCTTCTTTAGGTGTTCACTGACCTGTATCACAGCTAGGAAGAATGTATAACTGATTTTATTATAGGTGTTATCTCATTTAGCTCATTTCTTTACCCATCACTTTCACATATGAGACCTGGTGAGAGGAATCAAAGTCTGCACAGCTTGTTATGCAGTACATTATTATAGAAAAAATAAACAAACACAAAATAAAAACCTCTGCTTCTCATTGATGTACAATCAAAGGGAAATAAATAGATATAACACCATTCCCAGAACTTTGGAAGGTGATCCATACTAATATTTTCTACCAGTCTGCTGAAAGAACAAAATTATTTACCTTCTTTTCTTTTTTTTTTTTTTTTGGCTGGAATTCTTTTATTTTTAAAAGAAAAAAAAAATAAATGAGCTATTCTAAAGATTATTTTAAATAACACTTACAGTATTTTTAATCACAATTAATAGCTCTTATCATAAAAATATCATAGGAACTTCCTTTATCTGTCTTATAATTAGAACATACACAAATTTAAATTAAAGAAGGCTCTTTTTTTTCTCTCCAGTTTCTCTTTCTAGCTCAG
>JAUBOD010000535.1:49694-63080 GCA_032353885.1 Nothura maculosa
CTCCCCCCCTCCACTTTCTTAAGATAGGAGTTAAATTTGCTTTTTCCTCAGGAACCTACACCAGCCTTCCAGTTTACACAACAAAATCTCCAAGATGAAAGTATCCTCTCAATGACATCAGGCAGCTCTCTCAGCACTCACAGATACTGCCCATCAAGAGATGTTGATTGCCCAGTTTGTTCAAACACTTCTCATTCTGATCCCAATCTGCTCCATTAAAGAAAAGCTTTCCCTCCTCAGACTTTCCCACTATTCTGCAGGACCTCGGTTTCTTGAAAGTAAGTCTTACTAATAAACTCTGAGATAAAAAAGGCATTGAGTACCTCAGCGTTTTCCATGTATTTTGTCACCAGTCACCTGCTCCATCCAGTAGCAGGTCAATATTTTCCCAATTCATCCTTTTAATGGTTAAGTATCTATGGAAGCCCTTCCTGTTGCCCTTCATGTCTCTTATCAGATTGAAATCCAGGTAGTCTTTGAATTTTTTAACTCCATCCCTGCATGCTTGGACATTTTCCTCCTATTCTTCTTGGGTTTCCTTTTCTACACTTGATTATCACGTCTGAGTTTATTTAGGAGATCCTTATTTATCCAGGTAGGCCTTCTCCTGCTTTTGCTTATTTTCTTACTCACTGGGATGGACTATTCTTGAGCTTGGAGGAGGTGATCCTGGGAAATCAACCTGTTTTCCTAGACATTTCTTTTTTCTTTTTTCTTTTTTCTTTTTTTATCCTGAGGCTATATCCCATGGAATCCATCCAAGCAGTTTCCTGAAGAGGATAAAATATGATCTCTGGAAATCTAGGATAATGATGCTTCTTTTTTCTGCCTTTTTTATTATCCCGCGGACAATATGGATCCACTTCCCAGTATCCATATTGTCACTCTCTTATGGTCACTGTAGCTAAGGCTACCCCTTATCACCACTATTTCATGGCCATTACAGCCAAGGCTGCCCATGACTGTCATAACCTCAATCAATCCCTCCTTGACTCCTCAATCATCTGTCAAGAAGCTCTTATCTATGCGCTCTAGAAACCACCTTGTCACTTTTAAGTGTGTATCTCTCTTTCTTAGATGCCTGTATATCTATTTTATCTGTGCTATAGTATTAAATAGCATTCCTGATATCAAATTGCTCACTTTAGGAAAGACATATCTAGTTTTTGGTGGCTAGCATTTATTTTTCACATTTGAAGAACCAGGAATAGGAAATACAACTTGAAAGAAATTAATTGATGTACACAAAAAGGTAACTTCTGGTTAAAGACAAGGCAGGTCGGGCTATAATAGCTTTCCTTGCCACTAGAGGACAGCATCATTGAAGTCATGCTTCTAGCAATGTGGCCTTATATGAGAATGGAGTTTAATAAACTTAATACAAAATAAAGAATGTTTTGTCTGTATTTCTACTACCCTGTCTGTAAGCAGATGATGTCGATAATGTTTAGGCATCTACTCTGTGTGTGTGTGTGTAACATACAATACTGTCATGTAATTATTTTACTGGCATAAGTTTAGAATTCCTTCATTCCATCATATGACAAGGCTACAAATCAGATGTGCCAGGTTCTCCCAAATGAATGCCAATAAAAAGCTTCAATGAATCTCAGGACGGATTATCTGTGACAGGATGATTGAGCAACAGCTGAATAAGAATAGCTCCAGGAAAATCACTCCAAGGATCAGATCAATTTGATGATCAAATTTTAATTATGCATGTGGAATCTTTTCTCCAGAACTTTATGAGCAATGAACAGCTAGCTTATATAACTAGATTCAATTAGATGAGCTGGAGAATTACAGAAAAATCTGTTTTCTCTTTAGGTTAATTTCATTCCAATTAGAGATGAATGATGAATGTTAGAATGATAAATATTGTCAAATGCAGGCTTTAGGAGTTGACACATAATCTGAATGACTTGGTTTGAAGATGATAGTGTGTAGATACTGTAATGTATCAGTTTTGTTGAGAGTCTATTTATTAAGCTGTGAAATATCTGCAACTGGACCTTTCTTGGATTCCCAGCATGGGAAGCTGAAGCTGGGCTTCAGAATGCTTTAAACATAGAACTGAAATACATACAACAACAACAGCAACAATATCTAAAGAGAAATTATGGAAAAAAAAACAGTACAGATACGGAGATCTAAGTCTGAATCTGAAGTTCTGTAACTTCAATCTTTTGGATTTGAACCCTCTCTGAGCAAAGCAAAATAAAAACTTTTAGTTTGTAGTTCTTACATATAAGCAAGAAGTATTGGAGAATCATTTTAAAAGTTTGTTAATTTGATTTTGGAAAAAAAAGGTTTATGCCAAATTCAAAACTAGATTTTTCTTAATTCTGCTATGACTATTGCTGCCTACTAAGTGCTTTTTCTCCTTAAAAAGTGGTTAATAGTACCTCACAGTTAGGATCACTATTATTTTTTAGATTTCTATAGAAAAAAATGTGTGCAGACTTCCCACAAATCATCCGAGACCCTTGATAATTTGTATGAATGCTAGAAGTATGGAACTCATGTTTCATAATAACCACAGTAATCTTAGAGATAATTGTGAAATTTTTCCTTACTATCTCTCTCTCTCTCTCTCTCTCGTTTTTTTTTTGGTCTCTTCAGTAGTCTCAGAATTCGATAAACCAGAAAAATACAAAGCTGGCGTGCTGGAAGAGATGAATGCCCTTATTTTGATTTAATTTCTGTTTCTTTAATTTACCATTTTATAACTTGATTAATTCTGGAGTATTTCTAGATGTAAACTGAATATCATCAGGAACAAAATCAAACGCCATATTTTTTTCTCTTTTTTTTTTTTTTTGCCCTTGTTTAGTGAGAAGAAGGAAAGATTATTAACTAAAAGTAATAACTTTCCAAAAAATTAGTACTAAAGACTAATGCTACCACCTTGTGTTTGTAAGTCTAAAATATTCCTACCATATATTGACACCATACCTTGCAGGTACTTCAAGTATTAAAACACTTTTGTATGTTCAAGCAGATTTTCCAAAGAAGAAAATTGATGTCTTGCAATATTTGTATGTATGTAACTTTTGAAAGAGAGAGAGAGAATATGTGAATATTTCAAACAAGAATTTTCACTTGTGTATATGCCATTGAGTCTGAGGAACCTATACAGCCAGTCATATACTAGTAAAACTACTGGTATAAGACAGAAGATTATAACATGAGAATATAACTTTTTTTTGCAAAAGACAGAAAAACTATCAATTACAAAGCATTCATTGCCAACATACAAAATATCTATGTACAGCACAACATAATAAAGTGTTAAAATAGCAATAATATGGTTCTTCAACTCCTAATTTTTTGTTAATCCTTCTACTAGGGGAGTGTTAAGATTGAATGGTCTTTTACTAATATATTTTACTGATCTACTAGTTGAAGATTATTAGACAGAATAAAAACTTGAAAAGAGTTGGATTTGGTCACTAGATGTAAAGTTACTCGGTTATATATTACATGCATTGAATAAACTGCTACTTGGATTATTGGTTGAGAAACATATAGCTGTACCTGAAGATTTTTTTTTTCCTTTTTTCTTATTTGCAGTTTTGCCAAGTTCATTTCTCAGATAATTAGGATAGTTACTCTTTCTTTTGCTTGTGGCTTTTCAAAAATATTTCATATATAAATTCAGGGAAAAATAAAGCAGGAAAAATATCAAAATGTCTAAAGATCAGATGACAGGGGAAGAGGCTGAACTTCTCTTTAGAAGTGGACATTCATTAATCCTAGACAAATTTAGAACACATTGTTTGAGTATATGCTGTTATATATTTCTATAGACACCTCCTCACTTATTGCTAAAAAGAAGAAAATTCCAGTTGTAGGAGGTAGAAAAAATATCTTATGTTTTTGCTTTTTTTTAAGCATTTTTCCTTTCCTCTTGCAAGGAGTCTATGGAATGAGTGTATGTGTAATGAATATGTTTTAAACTTGTACTAATACAAACAGTAATATCAGTTGTTGAAGTCAAATATTCTAGCAAATAAAGAAATAAGCAAACTGAAAAATCCTTTACATTCAAATCTTGATTTCTCAGGTCAGGTCATTTTTTTCCTCATTTGAAGAAGGAAACAAATCACTGAAATTATTGAAATAAATTTGGTTACTGTGTGTGACTGCATATAAATCACAAACACAAACAAAAATAATAAATCTGATTAAACAAATGATGCACACTGAAATTCTCATTTCTTTCAGATACTACTTTCATACCATGTCCTGCTTATAATGAGGTATACTGCCAAGAGCTAACACATTGTTCCCAAGTAATGAACCGTTCACTAGTACACTACCTTCAAAACAGTCTTAATAACCCTTAGCTAATTTACAGAACATGAGGCTGGGCTATTTTAGTTACAAGAAAGTAATTGGCTTGGAATATGAAATAGTCCAGCACTTGAATTTCTATGAATGAGTGAACATCATCTTTTGAAAATACAAAGTTATAAAGAAAGTTATTTTTGCAACACAAACCTTCTTCCTCCAGCTGCAAAATAACACATCTGTTTTAGAGATACAGCAGGGTGAAAAACGTACACTGACATTCAGAAAATGCAAGTAGTTCCTCAGGAGTAACTGTTATAGATATATAGATAGATAGATACAGATATAGATATATAGATATTTTTTTTCAGATCAGAGAAGGCATTTATTTTTAGAAAGTTACATTATATGAAGTTATAGGATGTTACTGCAGCTTGGAAGAGCACTTAAGCCTTAAGCAATTCCCCACACACCTTAACATGAATCTCTTCAGTTTAGCTATAGGTAGGTGAAAGGCAGGTTAAGAACAGAGCTGGGGTTCAAATGAGGGAAGCTGAAAAATCTGGTATGTCAGACCTGCTATTCTTGTAACACAGCCAGTCTGTTTTATTCCAGGGACTGAACTGACTGTCAAGTGGTCACAGAATAAAGGGAATGCAACAAGAAAATAGCTTCTTTATGTGGCTACATTGTCCTGTATCTCACCAAGCCACATGCCTCAGAGCAATGAACAATTAACCTACCTAACAACTGAGTAACACTGTCCTTTCGTGAGTACTTCATTTTCTTGCAATTCCAGAATGTTATTCTGGAATATGAAATGATAAATATAATATTTGGAAATAAATCAAACAAGTATACAAATACAGTGAAAGCCATTTACACCTACAGTAATTATTTTGACAGCTAAGCTATGACAAAAAAAAAAAAGGATAAGAATATGATCAGAGATGACTAACTTCCCTTTGGATTTCTTGAAACTAGCTCCTCATGAACAACTATAAGTTTTAAGTCAACATGTCTGTTTTTGAGTACATGCAAAATCACACACTAGTGAAATTGAAGTAGTCATGTTATAAAATCAGTTCACAGTAAAACTAATGACATTTTCATCTACTTCATTACCTCAAAAAAAAAAAAAAAGGACAAACAAACAAAAAACCCTCACTGTTCTGCTATACAAATATAAATATTCCTGAAGTGATTTTAACTTTCTATTTGTAAGCTGGGATTTGTCTAGTAGCAGGCAAAACTCACGAATGACTGTGACTCATTTAGAATAAGAAAATATCAGATCTTGAACTTGGTGTTCTGTAAAAGTTTTCAAAAATTTGTCATATTTATAAAACAAATGCAAGATTTTTAACAGCTATTCTTGTCTTTCATTTAAATCTTGTTTAAATTGTGGACATTGTATATTTATTTTAAAGTAAATGAACTTGTAAAAATATTTTTATGAAATTTTTATGAAATTTTTATGCAAGACATATTCTATGATAGGTTTTTAATATCAGTGAACTTTCATTTTCTGTCATTATGCAGGGATTTCAAAGTTCCATTTAAAAAAAAAATCCTAAGTTTACTTTCCAGGTAAATTTATCAGATTGCATGAAATACATTGGGTGACATTTCACAGGGAGAATATCTTTTATTGATGGAATATCTGAGTCTTTCACAATTGTGGGCAAGTCGTTTGCCATATTTTTGACCAAGTCTAGTTCAAGCAACATTGTGAAAGATTGCTAAAGGACTGTAAGAACACATCTTTCGAGAAATTTTCTTCAAGAACTATTGGATTGGGAATGACTAGTCAACTAGAAGATGTTGAAAAAAAGTGACAGAGGAATGAATTTTGCAAAGTACTTCTGGGATTAAATACAGGATAAAAGAAATACTAGCACTCCGAAGAGAAGAAATTATGCAGGAATAACAGTAGAGAATTATGTGCAAGTGTATGTCCATAAGGCAAGTAGAACTCTTTCACCCAAAGAAACTGATTTCTATCTCATAGAAGAACCTAGTTTCCTGCTCAGATGAAAGGAAGACAAATTTCCTCAAGAGATATATTTAACCTGATACAAGGTACACTGAGCTAGTATGCAAATTGGGGTAAAAAAGGACAGTAAGCAGCTAAGGTTGTCAGAGAATTCTGTTCAACGTCTCAGACTTAGTATTAATGTAAAAGGACTCCATGCAAATCTGAACTGTCTTCCTGCCAAGATGCCAATTTACAGAGAGGCTCTAAATGCAAGATATGGTTTTAATCTATAAGTATCAACAATCTCAGATGTTGTAGACAATACAGAGGGAATACATAGGGAATACAATCTCATTACCAGGAATAAAATCTCATTACACTTTCAACCCAAGGTGACATTTACCACCACTTACGTGTAATAAAGACACAATTCCTGGTAGTGTAATATTAAATTCTACATATTCAAAATGAATTTGTTCTAGTCATGGACTATTTCAAAAAAACTATTTTTAACAAGAAGACCTTATTTTACACTGAGAAAGTGCTTCAGGAAAAGTAGTTGTTTTACTGCAATAAGTATATTTCAGTCGATATTTAGCTTTTCTCTTTATTGCATTAACTTTTCTGAGAATCTCATTTACTATCACTCAGTTTAATCTAATATCCTTATTTCTACAGTGACAGTTGAAATTGGAAGCAATGAAGTATCTGATAAAGTAGAGGTGAGAATTTTGACCAAAGTCTTAGTCAAATCACCCAGATATGTAGACTGTACTTATAGGAGTTATAAGTATAATAAATGAAAACAGGATTCCTAATGTGGTAAGAAGCACACTTGCATAAGCTGCTGCCTAGGGATTCTTGGAAGACATAATTCAAGGATGCTATACACAAAAGAAGGTTCAAAATAGCTAGTCCATTATAGGAGCTAGGAGAGTATCAGGGAGGAAATATTGTATATGCACATGATGTCCTTGCGGTACTGTAGGCATCAATCAGTGTGCACCCATATGTGATCTTTGTGGGAGACAATATAGTGGTCTAGGTTACAAACATACTAAATCAGAATGGCTGCTTTCAGCTACTTGTCACCTAAATGCCGAGCTCTCTAGAAAATAATGAATTGGAAGATCATGGTACTGAACCTCTTGCATTCTGTTGCTAGACATGAATGATAGAAGCATATATACAAATTCTTCCCTATTCAAAAAAGTCCACCTATCAGTGGTGAGAGAAAAGCTATGCATGCGTATAAAAGTACTCGTAGGAACAAATATGGTACTACCATTATCTCCAAAGGGAATAAGTAGTCACAACAGTTTTTATAGTCATTGAATTCTCCAAATGATGAGAGTTTTTCCAAGGCAAGTATATATATCAGGATACTGCAAACAATTTTTAATAGTCTTTTAAGAAATACCTTTCCTGTGTATTTATCTCCTCCAGCACAAGCATAGAGGTCAGAAAAAAAGGTAGCATTTTAAGGAGTATAGAGATATTATAAAGAATATAGGAATATGCATGATTGAACTGAGTGTTGGCCATACTATCAGATTTACCTATACCCTACCCTATAGAAATTGGGACAATATGGCAGAAGTCATATGAATTTTTTTTTATAACATAAGTTTTAAATCATGGCCATTTTTGCTATGTGCCAAAACTTTAAATTCATGTAGCATCTGAAAAGTGCTTTTCCCTATTATGACTTTTCCATTGTGACTTTTCCCTAATTCCTTGTTGCCAAGGACTTAGCTATCACTTAAGCTTTATTTGGGGAATTATTTCTCCAATTTCTTCTCCTTAATAATACAAGATAATCTTCCATCCTTTGCTAGGAATGAAAATACTATTTTATTATTTTGCTGATTTTTAGTGGTTTATAATATATGCTTACCTAAGGTAAAAACTGTTTTGTTCTTATGTGGATTAATTTTCTGTAAAAGATTATCAATAATAAGACAAATATGTCCCATATTGACCTAGTGGTAAATGCACAAACCTATACTCAAGAGTGTAATTATTTGACTTTGAGGGTGTTTGTCATTGATGCTTGATTTTTGTAATCATACTGTCCATGGGAATTAGCCACAGGCTTCAATTTCTGCTTTTATATGAGACATTAAGGTTACAAACTGTGTTGCAGATGTCTAATAAAAATCTCTGCTCTGTCTTTAGAGCTTTGATATTGCTTGCCATATATACTCAACTATAACCTTTGTGCTAATGATACTAATTCATATGAAAATTTCTTTGAAAAGTTAAGAATCATCTCTTTTGAAATCCTTCCAAATCCCATATTAACTTTACTAAATAGTTACTTCAGAATATTTCTCTTGAATGAATTTAAGCAGCAACCAGAGATATATTTTAAATTCTAAATCTGTGTATTTATTTCTTTCTCTTTAAGGTTATGTACTAATGTATCTAAGGCAAAATAGTTTTATAGTTTTATGTCGTACTATTGCAGCAGGTGCTGAAGGGCTGAATTATATTTCTAATTAACATAAAATCATAATAATATAATCAATGTGCTGTGAACAATCTTTTACAATGGAAAAAAGGAATCAAATTAACACTTTAATGAAGAACAATCATTTTTAATGTTACTGCTTTTCATATACAAAAACATGTAATTTATTTTTTCTTTTTTGAAATTGGTTTCTTAATCATACTAAAGAGTAAAGATGAAATTCTCTTTAAAGAGTCACCTGAAAATATATCATTTATCCAGCATTATATCTCTTCTTCTTCATTGCAACTGCATTTAGGATTAAAATTTTTGTTTCTTATAATTGAAATTTTCATCTACGGAATTCGATTTACTCTAGGAGAAAGAAGTAGAATACTGTTGAATGTTTTATATTCTCTTGATAACGAAAATCTTTATTTTAAATATTAGTTGTGTTTAAATTCTGTCTTTTGACTTCTTCTACTGCATTTAAATGAATTGTTTCAGGGAAAATTGTCAACAGAAAATATTATATGAAATATAAATATTCAGATATTTTGTTTTAATGAACTTGACTTTGGATATCCTATATTTTCCTTTACTATTCATGAAAAAATGTTTTGGAAGTATTAAATAGAAAGCTGTAACCCTACTGAAAATGCAGAAATATTTCTCAAGAAAGAAGACAAATAAAAGTCTTAGAAAGAGTAAAGAACATCCATGGAAGTTGTAGTACAGAACTAAAGAAGTATGAAATGGTATGCATTTTGGACATGATCCAAACGTATTTTTGAAGTTACTGATTGCATTTAACATACAACTATAAGTTCATTTCAAATCCTCTGCATTCTATGTAAAGTAAAACAGGAATAATAATTACATTGTTATAAAGTAATTATATTGTTATAAACTAAAACAGGAATAACAGAAAACTATTTTCAGATAAATCAATTTCCACAGATAAAATATAAATCTTCAAGGTCATTCATGTGTGATGTTATTCATAGTACGCATTATTAGTCCTATATAAATTCAATTAAGTTTTATTTCAGAGTTATAAAATTTCAATAATAGTGCACTAAGCTAAGGTAAATCCTTATGTTTTAAATGGCAATATATTAATAAGCCTTAAAATATGTTGAAAGTGAAGAGTCAGGTCACACCTGTATAACATACTCTCAGAGAAATACAATATATTGTAATATATGACAGTGCATTTTTCCATTGTGGTTCTGGTGACATAAAAAACAACATGATACACAATTCTTTTCCAGATATGGTCTTCCAGATGAGGTAGAAAAGTGAAATCCCACTGCTTGCTCTCATTAAACTCTCATTGTATTTTTTGAAGGGTATTAGTCAAGATATCTTGTCTAAATCTCAAATCCATTCAGTTTCATATTATCCATTAGTAGTCTTGGGATTATCTCCCTGACCTAAAGACTTTGGCAATATTCTTAGTGCTGATAATATTTGTATTTGCCATTTTCACCTATAAGCTATAGTATAGAAGTAATTTTCAATTATATGTGCTCACACTTCTCTAATAATTCATTTTTAAAATCTTGTGTATGTCAAAACCTTTGCCAAAGAACTGAAGAAGCTATTGTCCTTCCACAATCAAGTGGCATATAGAGATGCTAACATAATATATAGTATAATCATAGCCATATCCTGGTGTCTATGTCTGGATAAGTAGAGCACAAATATAACTTCTCTAGTTGACTCAATTTGAAAAAGTGAGAAATCATCATTAGCTTATATTCCTTTCTATTTTTTATTTGATCAAAAAGATGAATATCATGTCTTTCATAACAGAAGTTCAGAAATCATATGTGTGTTCAAAATTATGTGTCTAATCTGCTTTCTCCATTGGCATGGCACATATAAGTTGAGAAAATAATATAATGATTCAGACATAAGAGAAAAAAATGAAGCTCCCGGAAAGAATAACTAAAGTGGTTTTTATTCCATTATCATCTTTGAAAATGAAATCAAAAAATGTAGCTCTTTTGAACCAATATATCCCATGATGATATTTAAAACATGGAATCTTTTATTGCGAAAATTGTTTTACTTTGTAAAGATCAATTAAATTATCACTGGAGCAAACATTTTATTATCTTATACTTCAGGCAAGTGGCATATTTTCTAGATTTAATTATTTTTTCCACTTGCTTTCCACATGAATATTTAAATGTATTATCAAATATGAAACAATTAAAAAAAGCATTCAATTAGCCTCTCACACAGAATTCCCTGCACCTCAGGTGCTGAAGCCTTTTATTGAGATGTGGATTCCAAATTGCATTTCAGTGAAAATTTAAGTGATAATATAGACTGATAAGATCAATGATGAAAAAAACATTGATTCAAAAAAAAACAGCCCGTTACATTTGACACTGCCCTGCTACAAAAAGTCCTCATTATTCCACCATTAACACAATGTTTTCATTCCATGTTATATAGAAGTTTGGCAGATGTTAAGCATACCAAAATCTACTGACTAAACCATCACTGAAGTCTTCATTTTGTGAGATTTGTTTGATTTTGTCCCCAATGATCACTGACTCTAGTAAGCAATAAGCTAAACACATAAAATTACCTTGGGGAAAATTAAACTGTACCGAGGCATCTCCTATGCTTCAAACAAGGTTCATTGTATCTCCATTGACACCAGTTAGTGTTTAAAGATTTTAGGAGGATGTAAAAAAGTCGTAAAATCACAATCACAATTGTCTGGGGGAAAAGTTCTGTGCTTTTCAAGAAGACTGCTAAGTTTCTGTCTTTGAATATTGGGTTTAGTCTTTTTTTTTCTTTTTTTCTTTTTTTTTTTGTCTCATAACACTTATCAGAGGCCCATTACTTTACTGTGGATGAGATGGAAAACAGAGTGTACAGCCAAGGGACCTTGAAGTGCCACTTTACTAGGCATACACTATTCAACCAGGAACACTAAAGGGATTAAGAAGGCAGTTTAGGATTGTCTCAGAGGTACACTAGCATAAGCACCACACTGGGTCGTACGACAGTTACTATGGTAACTATTCCTTCTTTTCCTACCACTGAACCACACAATTGCCAGTGGAACAACCAAGTAATTTAAAAGCATGTGAAACAGAGGTGATTACTTAGAGTCCTTTCAGTTTGACAATATTTTCAGTGCTCTCAATCTGAAGATTGCTTGTTTTGCATGCTTAACTCTTCAACTGGCGTTATTTGCAGTCCTGGTATGCACAAGAGTATTTGGGGAGAATTTATGCCAAAGAAAAAGAGTGTCTTCCTATGAACAGTGCCATGAAAATGATGGAGGAAAGAATGAAATAGTAGCATATGAAAGAGAGATGGGATAAAGTAAGATTATAATTGTAATTTATACTCATTAGCACATACAGAAATATGAATGCTTGTAAGTGGCAGAGAAGGAAATTCAAGGAACACTGGTCCAAATTTGACTGACAGTGAGAGGATGTACATGTCTGTTTAGGAGTTAGACACAAATTCAGCTCACATTGAACAATCATCCAACTCTATTAAAGATATCAAGCCACACAATAACGACAACTGTATCATATGTAATATAATTCTAAAAGACAGGAAAGCATATTTTGCTTGTAGTAGGGAATGACATCAAAACAAAGAGACTTTAGAACAGAAGTACACTTTTAGAGCCATGATTTAGTAAACAGCTTTGAATCAGTGAGAATCCTAAGCTTGCCTTCCCCAGGCTTTATCTTCCTAAAGATGATAATGCATCTTCTTTATCAGTTAAAATTGCAAAGTTCCTTGTTGCAGAGGATCAAATGGACACTACTATACGATCAATGTGATCAAGTGAATGCCGTTTATTAAAACTGAGGTAGCTCTTAATATACTAAATTGTGGCGTGCAAACTAACAATCCTATTGGACAGTTGCAGCTGTTCACATAAATTCAAATTGTGTCAGTCCTCCTCCAAAGTTCCTTATCAGATGCCCAGGAGTTGTCTTAACTTCATTTAGCGGACTTCCTTCCTTATCAGGCATCTGGGAGTTGTTTACTTCATCTCCATCCATATCAGCTCTCCTTCCTTGCCAGGTATCTGGGAATTGTTTACTTCATCTTCTTCCTCATCAGACCTCCTTCCTTGTCACGCACTAGGGAGTTGTTTATTTCACTTCTTAACCATCAATGAGCTTCACATTGTCCATGAAGGCTGGATTGCTCACATGTCCATTTCCTGCAAGAAATTCTTCCACAGTTCATGACTATTACTACAACTGTCTTGAGGGAAAGCAGACACCTCAACTTAGAAGGTCCGAAGAGGAAAAAATACCAAATCATTTATCATTATTTTTCAGATATTTGCTCTAATTCGCTCCAATCTCCAAAATCCTGCTTTTATAAGGAATAAAAATTCCAGGAATTTTTCAGCAAATACTCAATCCTTTTCAGACTATAATAGGAAGACTTTCTGTATAATAAATTGCACATTCTCACACTAGAACATCACAGATGTTTAAAACTCATATATGCAGAACTATCTGGTTTTGCAGAGCCAAAATCAATAGGATTCAATTCATTTTCACAGAATCACAGAATCTTCGAGGTTGGAAGGGACCTCTACAGATCATCTAGTCCAACCTTCCCGCTCAAGCAGGCACACCTAGAGCATGTGGCACAG
>JAUBOD010000535.1:63180-75333 GCA_032353885.1 Nothura maculosa
AGGTTGGAAGGGACCTCTACAGATCATCTAGTCCAACCTTCCCGCTCAAGCAGGCACACCTAGAGCATGTGGCACAGGGTGGCGACCAGACAGGTTTTGAAGACCTTCAGAGAAGGAGACTCCACAACCTCCCTGGGCAGCCTAAAGATAATAAGATCCATCTTTACATATGTTTCTACTAAATCTAGAAATCTAGGCAAAATGAAGCGTAGTTCAAACATCCCTTACCTGGCGCTAGCTTAGAAGCAAACTAGAAGCTGGAAGTCCCAGCTCTATCAGCTGCAGTCCCAGCTCTCAGTCAGCCAGCATGTCTTCTGCTGGCTGGAAAAAAAAAAGGAATCAATATCTAAATGCTGCTATCATTTGCAAAGATCTTCAAGAAATGGATAGTGCATTCATATGACAATAATTTGGACAAGGAAATGAGTTTGGATGGAAAAGAATAAAAATAACAGAACAATCTAAATCTTAATCTGTTACAGTTGGCTTGAAGTCATTAATCTCTTTTGGCATGCTTTCGGTATTTTATCAACAGAGAGCCGACCACATTAGCCACGGTACATCTTTCTGCTAAATCAGAGCTCCAAGCACAAAGCCTAGTCTTGCAAGATTATACAATGGATTGATGGAACTTAATGGAAGTCCAGGAATGAATGACGGATTACACAAAGCAAGCATATATAAAATTTCTATTTTATTTCAGTTTACATTACCATGCATAAGAACATAGATTAAGGACCACTTATGGATGGAAAATGAATATTGCAATTTCGATCACCACATGGACGTTCAGCTCTTATACGCTTATATCACAGCATATTGCCAAATGGATTCCTCAATATTTGTTATAAAAGGGAATAACTTATCCTATAGCTTTAGCCAATATATTAACAAATACGATTTAAGTACAAACTATTTATACTTAAACACACAACTTGATTTTTCCAACCTCCTAATACACAAATTTACACACTAACCTGCATTCCCAACTGTCACATTATCAAAATGCTATAATTTCACAGATCGGCAGAGCGTTTTGGTGTGCGTATACTGCTTGATCAGATATATGAATATATGCATTTGCTTTGCAATTCCTGCAGCTATCCTCTTGTTGCAGTGAAAGCCTCTGTAGCAAGTAGATAAGAAGGCAATAACTGAATTAAACAGTCCACCCACTAGTATATGTATACAACTATAAAGGAACTGAGCAGAGACTACTCTTGGTGAATTAACATCACTAATCTGCTAATCAGATATCTAAAAGACTAGGAAACTTGGCCTGGGAAGGCATGTAGCAGAAGTTGATGTATGTATATAGAATGTATGGATTAGAGGGAGGGAAAATGATTCTAAACAGACTTTCTGTTCCTCTTTCCTTTAAGTCTTGTCATGTTTTTGCATACTTCAGTGGTTGTTTTCCCTCCCCAGATATTGCTTTCCTTGCCTTATGCACCTCTTTAGAAGATCTTACATAACATAGTGACAGCTAAACTTTCAGTGCATGTGTGTGCTTTTGACTCAGTTATAAATAACCATGCTAACTGTATATATATATATATCATAGTTTGGAAATATGTTTCCCTGTATTTCCAGCCTACAATTACATATGCATAACTTTAGTTATGTCCATCTCCGTATGTTGAACAGATTTGAAAATCTAAAGAGGGCAGATTCAAAAACATAGACCTTTTAAAAGGAGAATTTCATATTTTTTTCCTATAAATCCCATGTTTCTAAAATGCTGAGTTAATAATATCTTAGTGTGAGACTGAGGTAAGTTTCAATTTAAAATGACTTCACCTCAGTACCATACTTTTAGACCTCTGCATTTCTACCTAGAATTTACCATATTGTATACATCTAATAATTATGCTGGTGAGCTCTATTGTACTTGCTTAAAAACTGACAAATACTTGGGCAAACTCTTTTAGATTGGTAGCCGAAACAGTAATTATTGCTACCCTTAAGAAAGTTAAAAAAGCAAACATGGAGAGACAAGACTGACAGAAAAATGAAATCATAACTACTTTTTAAACAATATCAAAAATACTATTCAGTTTGAAAGATTTTTTTCTTGCATATGTTATAGAAATGTGTTTGAGAAGATTGAGAAGAAATTCTGAAGCACAGAAACCTGAATTCTGTATTCCAATTATTTGGTACTGACAGTTGCAGTATCCTTGAATTCAGAGCGCTTTTTGCATGTTTTGGGATCTGTGCTGTTGTCAATACATTTGACTAAGATAGTACAACAGCTTTCTTTCCTTGTTCTCCACATCTCCTGCTACTGTTATAAATGCAGCTTATCAATGGAAGACAACACTAGCATTTACTTAAATCAAAACTATAAAGCTTAGCCAGGTGCAAAATCACCATTCTCTATCAAAACCTGATTAGATATCTTAAAAATGATCTTCCCTTTCAAAATGTTTGTGTATATGGATGAAATAGATTAACACAATCAATAATACAAAAACAGTGTAATTGAAGAAAGGGGTGTACTAAAGAATTACTTCTGAAGAGTTTAGTTATTATTCCTTCCAGGAGAATCAGCAATGTTTCTATCTTATACTCAGTGAAGTCCAAGACATAACACAAATGTCATGGTTTACAAGGGAATAAAGGTATAGGTCAAGGTTTAACAGACTTGTTAAGTGACTACAATGTCCTACTGTAACCCAGTTTTGAGTAACATACACTAAGAACACATGAAGAGCTAGGTCAACTGTCTCTCAATCCCACCTACATTTTGTTTAGGTAACATTTTCTTTGAGAATGTAATTCTTAAGATCTACAAGTACAGCAGTGGGCATAACCACATTTCTCTGCTTCAAAGATAAAAGAAAGATAAAAACACACTCTGAGAAATTAAGGTAAGGGAATAGACATGTAAATTATTTGAGATATGTTTTTCTCTGAGGAATGAAAGTTGCTCTTTAGTAGCCTTGATTTTTTTTCTCACAAGCATCATTTTTGTTATCATCACATTCCTAGCTCACATGTGTAAATGCTCTTTCAGGATACATCTGCATAAGTTCTCAAATAAATGGGACAAGTATGATGCCTGTAGCTAAGAATTCTGTCATTAGGGATTACTCCTATAGCTTATGCCCAAGGAGAGTGTCTTATGCACCAGTGTCTTTGAAGACACTTATTTGAAAATATTGTGTGTTGCAAAGAAATGAGACTTGAAAACTATTGGTGTTGCTGTCTATAAACATTACAAACTGCTAGTGATCTTATCAAAAGAAAACGTCCTTCAAGTCATGATCATGGAGTACAGGAAATAGGTTTGGGAATAACTGAAAATATATACAGACAAAAACTTTTTCTATTAACTAATTCTACATTTTAAAGAATAGAAATATGTAAACTTTGAAATAAAAAAAAAATAAAGTGATTATTTTAGAGAAGGCACAGATAAGCTGCAAGTAAAAAATATCCAAAACAAACATTTTCTACTCTCAAAAATTTGTATATTTGTCTATTATTTCATTAACTTTTCAATGATATTAAACTAGATATGCCAAGGACCATCTCCAATTGATGGAAAAACTTCCATGACAGATATCATTCTGTAAGAATCCTAGAATCTGCATCTAATATAAGAATTAGCACTGTTATATAATACAAAGAGCTTAACATTTTGGGACTTGTTAAATAGGGCTAGTGAAGGACTCATTATTTGAGAAGTGCTATATAGGGAATACACTGCAGTGAAGAATAAAAAAATCCCACAACAATGATTATGAAAATATTTTGGAATAGACCCCTGAGAGAACCAATTTAGGTTAGAGCACATATTTAGTTTTGTACAATAACAAAAACCAAAGCAGTAAATTAATGTTCATCACTCTCCAAAAACATTTTCGCTGTCTAGCCAAATGTAGTAGTTAGGTTTGGCGGCTGGAAGATGTCGTATTATATGGAAAAGTAGAGCCTCTCTCCTGATAGCCAATAGCGTCCAGTTTGTGATGTAAGCAGGTGGAAGTGATGTCGTAAAACCCAAGCTATATAAGGCTCTGTCACTCATGAATAAATGCCATTTGCCGTCCACCACATTGGTGTCTGTGTGTTGATGGACCGAGTGACCTGGGATTGGTCGCCACACCTACGTTAGGCAACAAGTGGTGCTGAAACCCGGGAATCCACCTGGATTCGGGTGAACAGCAGCCGGCAGGGGAGGTCAGGGAAGCGACGTTCCCGACCAGGACCCACAAGGATGATGGAAGCCCTTGCGAAGGTCGTATCCCAACTACATAAGCAGTGGGGGATTGATTGGAAGCCCAAAGATTTTATTCTCGCCATTGTGAGGCCTTTACGGCTTGGGGTCATTGACCTGCCAGTGGATATTCTCCACCCAGAAGTGTGGGACAACTGCACTAAAGTGTTAGTCTAGGAGACGATGTCCTCAAGTTGTGGGAAAAATCTTAAGTCATGGGGAAAAGTCGTACAAGCTCTGCAGAAGGCCATGCAAGAGCAGGAGACCTGGAGGGCGGCAAGAGACTGTTGGCCACCCCGAAATTGGGAGTCAGGGCAGCCACACAGACTCTGCGCCCCCCAGATGATAGCAATTCTGCAGAGCCCAAAGAGCTGCGGGAGGGCAATATGCCCCCTCAAATCCCCGGATCCCGACCCGCTTAACGGAGGAACAGAACCAAGCAAAATCCTTCTGGAGTGGGTTGGCCGAGGAGGCCATGGGTGCCGCGGGGAACTTGGGGTCTGAGGGCATCGGGGCTAGACCACGGCCACGTGCGCCCCAAGATGGCGCCAAGCAGGAAGGGGAAGGGTGGGGCAAGAATGCCCTCGGCAGGAACAGGGAGAAAGCGCTAGAACTAAAGGGGAGCGCGAGAGGGGGGCGGAGAGCCAATCAGAGCGGCCATGTGAGAAAATCTCCTCATAGGGCGAACACCCTGCCAAGTAGAAGGCGGGGCAAGCCAAGAGGGGGGGAGCGGCTCGCCCGCAAGGGAAGTGGGCGGGACCGGAGCCGAAGATAAAGGTACCGAGGCCCGGAAGTAGCCAGTCAGTTGAGTTCCAACTCCGGACCAGACAGTAGCGGGGATGAGTGACTTGCAGCCGATTCAAATTCAGACGAAGAGGAAGTTAAAGTAGATAGGGTTAAAAACAAAAACATCCCCAATAAAGAAGGACCGGGAGGGGGAAAAATTCCTCTCACGGATTGGAGGAAAATAAAGATAGCTTGTGCTGATTGGGCCCCATCGAAGGCCCTAGTGTTCCCGGTCTGAGTGACAGATGGGGGACAATGGGCCCATTCGCCAATAAACCCTAAGGATATACAAGCAATTGTTAAAGCAATTGCGGACAAAGGACTTAATTCCGCCATAGTCTCCACCCTCATAGATGGGGTTTTCGGGGAGATGACATGCTCCCGTTTGATATAAAACAAACTTCTAGATTGATTTTTTGATGGAGGAGGGATGATTGTCTTTAAACAAGAATGGGAGGACAACTGTGCGAGGCAGCTAGCCCAAGTAACAGGAGCGGATCATCCACTACACAGCTCCAGCCTGCAGCGATTAATGGGTACAGACCCAGCAATGATTACCCCCCAGGCACAAGCCCAAGGCCTGCGGACCCACGAGGTTACAACAACTACTCGTGCTGCTAGAGAAGCTACTCGCACAGCCTCTAGAGCTATTGCCAAGCCATTGCCATGGTCCACAATAAAGCAAAAAGAAAGTGAGAGCTTTACACAATTTGTAGATTGCTTCCAAGCAGCAGTCGACTCCTCGACCCTGCCCGTGGAGGCAAAAGGCCCGGTCGTTGCAGACTGCTGAAGTCAGCAGTGTAATTCAAAAACCAAAGAAATCAAACCAGACCTTCAGAATAAAACTAACAAAAAATGAGTTTTTGCCCACAGGACCGGATCATTGGATACCCCCGCAACCCGTACATCCCAGTGGCAAGAGGAAATGACAAGTTGGCAAGCGTCCTGTCCAAGCCTGGGAATTCTGTATTGCCAGAATCCAGACAACAGCAAAATAGCCTCCGCTGAAGGGGGACTGTGATGCCTTTGTGTGGTCTTGATTTGGGGGTTTGTTACTGTTTGAAAGGCAGAATCAGATTACAATCACCAGTAGCCATTCAGGTGGGTCCTACAGGACCCTGTAGGCAGTCGAAAGATAAAGGAAAACATAACAGTAGATGCCTCAGTTCAAACCCCGGAAAGGGTTATTGTAACTATCCAAGATATTATTTTTGTGGCTATTAGGGATGTGAGACCATTGTAACAAGTGATAGACGGAAAACAGAAAAAGAGAAAGGGAAGCGCAACAAAGGTGGTTTAAATCATGGTTTAACCATTCACCGTGGTTAACCACCCTGATATCTACCTTGATAGGGGCGATCACAATGGTCATGATGGCACTGATCTTTGGACCCTATATATTGAATAGGCTTGTGTCATTTGTCAAGAACCATCTGGGGAAGGTTAACATTATGTTAATAGAACACCAACAGCTTTTAAGAGATATCCATTCAGTCTTACCCCCAGTTATCCCTGAATTACCCCAAGTTACACCCCATTGTTACTGGTTACCCCTTAATTTCCACCCGTTCATTGTGCCTTACATTTTTTACTCAGGTTTATGACATATATTTTTTAAGATTGTTCATAGAATTTATTGTTGCATTTTGGCTAATTTTGTTATGCATAAGGAGGGGAGAAATGTAGTAGTTAGGTTTGGCGGCCGGAAGATGTCGTGTTGTATGGAAAGGTAGGGCCCCTCTCCTGATAGCCAATAGCGTTCGGTTTGTGATGTAAGCAGGCGGAAGTGGCGTTGTAAAACTCAAGCTATATAAGGCTGTGTCATTCATCAATAAACGCCATTTGGCGTCCACCATATTGGTGTCTGTGAGCTAATGGACCGAGTGGCCTGGGGTTGGTCGCCGTGCCGTTCCTGAACCAGGTCACCATGCCTACGTTAGGCAACAGCCAAAGTCACCCTGAACACAACATAGCCCGAATTAGAGCATATCAGTACATTTATAGTGAATGGAATTCCAGTACTTGCAGTGTATAATCATGTTTTGTTAGGCCTTCTCTTACATCTAAATTGTGGTTCCTTAGAGCATCAGCTTTGTTTTTGCAAATAATAGATGACTAGCCAGCAATGAAACTCAATTTGTAGTAGTAGCATCTGGATGGCAGTTTGTAATTTCCTTTGCTCAGATCTTGTCATTTTATGTAACTATTACTGGTATAACCAGTTGGCTTGAAAAGCGTGAATAGTTCATTTTTTTAACTTAAAAAATACAGTATTTATGCATATATTGAAATACAAAATATATATTTATGCATATATGTGTGTGTGTATATATATGCATATATATATATACTTAGAAATCAAACTATTGGAAAGGCAGAAATAAAATCCATGAATATATACAGGGCTTCACATTCCAGATATTCTGTCAGATTATTTTGCAAGGTAGAATGCATCAGGAAAAAAAAATGAGACACCTATAGCAAAAGAGTCATGAAAATCCAATATTCTGTTTACAGAAATGTGTTGATTCTGCTGCAATAGTCCAAAGATCTCATTGTTCATGTACTATGGATAGCAGTGAATGATGGGCCTGCAGGAACTAAAGACAGCTGGGCACAGAATTAGTCTTTGCCAATTTATACCAGAGGAGGCTCTTGTCCAAAATTCAGTTGTGTAGTCTGTTGTACTCTTCTTCTTTGAAGAACAACATCAAGAAGAATCTTTCCTACCCTCCTCCCGTAAAAAAACAAACTATGTCTTTCACAGAGATGGTTGACTTTTATGAGAGTTCCATGAAAGAAAATAGTTATTTTAAAAATGATCAAAGTCCCCAACTGAGCTGACTCCATTTTACTATTCCATCACAGGAACAACCAAGGAGAAAAATCAGGAGTAACAATTAAGTAGTAATAGGTAAAGATACATAACAGGTTACAAAGTAATTAGTTAGCTGATTCAGACAACTATCTCCAAGACAAAATATAACCACTTAGAAGTGTTTTTTAAATTTTATTTTATAAAAGTAGATTGCATACATAATAGAGAAGTAGCTCTTCTCCAGCTCTTTAAAGAAGTGACAAGATAACTGGGATCTGGCATGCCTCATTGCTGTTGCTTTATGCTAGGATTCACAAAAGGGGACTACTTAAGTAGTCGTTTACTCACTAGTCATTAGAAGGATGAAAAAATACACAGAACCCCACCAGACCTAACATGGTCTTTCAAAATAAAGTCATATTATATACTAATATCTTATTAACACCCCAGCTCTCAAATGCCAAGTTAAAGTTTACTTATGTAAGTAGTGCCATCATCTTTGAGAAGATAACCTGTTTTAGTGGTGTTAACCAAATCCATCGATACTTTTAGGCTTTCTGTCAGGCCACTGGAGGCTCCACCAGCCTCTGCTGTCCCTGCCAAACTAAGGCCAACTATTTTGAGTTTACATTTTAACCACAGATTTCCTTCTTTTTATCCTCTAAACAAGTTACTTCACAAAAAATAATTGTTCTAGTCTAATAATGGAGATACTGCTTCTGTGATTTTGTAGCTTACCTCTTGTTCCTTCTCAAGTTGCTATTTGCAGGTTCTTGCTAAAACATTAAGATATTATTGTTAACTTACACAACACTAGCATATCTTAGGCTCAGTCTTTTTTTCCAAACATGCAGAAGTAGAAAAAAAAATCAGAGAAAAATACTTAAACAGGATGTTTTAGTCCAGAGAAAGAAAAAGAGAAAAGAAGGTTTAAATTCTGCACTCTGACTAGAAAGAAAAGGCAAACACAAGTATTTTGAACACTAGTATTTGACACTCACATTTATTAATCCTTATGTAGAATGCACTGCAGTACCTTTTCAGGTCTGTTTTCCTGCACAACTATCTTTTAGTGAACAGAGGTTAATTTCTTATTAGGATCCTCCTTTTACTGTGCCTAAAATTCTCTTGAATCATCCTTGAATGCAAGGAAATACTGTTTCACTAATAAGGTTGTGTCAGTCTATGAGAATAGTTTTAAAGTGGCCAACATATCTCACTTCTGCATTTATTTGTTTATTTATATATAAATGTGAAGACAACAAGTCCTATCGAAAACCACAAAGTTCTTAAAGCAAGGCACATTTTCCATCCAGACAGGTGGAACTTCTGAGCTTCAGTATTCTTTCTATAATTGTGTATACTCAATAGCTCAAAAACATACCATAGTTTGGCACTGTCAGGATGAGCTCTACTGTAGCATCAAAAGAACTGATCTAAATATTTATCTTTTTTATTATTGAGATGGAAGAAGCGATGTAGAATGTGTGTCTTAAAACCTGATACTCTTGTCTGAATAATTGCTTTAAGAGCATATCTTTGTATTGTGAATATGAGAACTATGTAAAAAGATGTTTTTCACTGAAATTTGTAGAACAACATTATAAGTGTGATTTTAATTCTGACATACTATTTTGACCTATTTATCTATTTGCATCTGCTTGTCACTGAAACCTTTTAATCTTAGTCCCTTTATCTTGTTGTGTCAAAGTCATACATACCAGGTTAAGGATAATATATTTGTACATTATTCAATCTGCAAAGAAGATGCATTATATTATCGGAATACTAGAGTCTACATCAGGGAAGCTCTGCAACATTTGAATTATGCTGCAAAGAAGGAACAAAAGGATTTTTTTTTAAGAAAACATTTTTAAAAGTAAGTTTATCAAAACTTAAGATTGGTTATTAAGGAATATGGAGAGTACAGAGATAGATTTCCTTATTACGTATTTGAAATAGTACTAAAGTAACATGTAATTATTTTGTTGGAACTTGGAATTTTTAAGAGGGCAAAATTTGACCCTCAAAGTAGTAAAATAGCTTTTCAAAACAGATTTAATTGGTGTGAAAATCATCCAATACCCTAGAAAATCATTTACATTGAGAAAATAGAAATTGCAAACAAACATTCTTTGAAGGAAAAATCTATAATAGGGAATCTTGCCAGAAAAGTGTTAAACTTGAGGACTAAAGAAAGATCATGACCCCCTGTTGCTAGATCCAATTCCTGGCTAAGGCAGTGCTAGATAGACACTGCCTGGGGCTATCAGACTCTTACCTAGTGGCACTCACTGGGCTGAATCATGGGCTTCCATGTATGTTCAAATAAATCTGTATTTCGATAGGCAGAGACATCAATTAAAACATTCAGCTGAGGCTTAGATGTGGTAGAGATCCCTGTCAGTACAAGCACAAGATGGCAGCAAAAGCCCCAAAGAATATGAACACACACTGCAAAAGTCAAGCATGGATTGTTAAAAGTAGCTGTCTTAAATATTAGCAGTAGAAACCAATTCTCAGCGTAGTGAAGAGAACATTTGTATACATAAAATATGTAAAATGTTCTATATATATGTTAAAATGCAATGGACATAAGAATAAAGAAGAAAAAAATCATAATCTTTATAAAATGGGAACAAAGAATAGAGAAATGTTCAGGTATTCTCTGTCCAGTTCCTGATTAACTTCATTACTCAAATCAAGCAGGACTCTTGAAGAGAAAAAGATCATGATTTTAGATTTCTCACTTATCACTTCCAGCTATTTCGGACTTGGCAACATATAAAGCCTTGGGATTTATTTATTTATTTTTATTCTCATAATTGATTTAAATAAATTGGGAGTCTGAAGAAAAATATGTGGTGTGTTTTCTCCTCCATTCTTTCATTTACAAAAAGGTGATTGATACTACAGAATCAAAATATAATCTGATAGAAAAATAGGCTATATGTCATTTATTTAACATGTGAGGATATAAAATTTGAAAGTGGACTGATTTGGGGATGAGGTGTTGTAAACTGTGGAGGGAGAATGTTATAAAAGAAGACTGTTGTACAAGCTGAGTTTAATGAATCTAGAGATACAAAACTTAGAGTAAGTTTCATCCTAGAAAACTAAGCATTTACAGATAGAAGAAAATCCCCAGACAACACTGAAGCCTCAAGACTTCTATGAAAAAGTGTTAGGATTTTGAATATTGTTGAAAAAGTAGAAGTTTTTTTTAAAAATCCAAGATTATGTAAAAGTGCAATGCCAGCTGTTTAGTAATTGGTTTTCTATGAAGTGGAAAAAAATCAGACTGCTTCTCCATATCACCGGTAGGACTTTTCCTACTTTTACTATAAAACTTTGCTGCAAAGCATGGCTTATGGAGAAAGTAAGCCTATCTTTTTGTTTGTTTGGTTTGGTTTGTTCTATTTTGAGGGAAAACTGAGTAAATTGAAGGACATCCAAAGGCAATGACATCTCTCAGTAGTTTAATGTGAAGGCATTAGAAATATTATACCATGAAATACGACAACTGCCTAAATCAGCAAACACCACACAATAGATAATACTCTGATATCCTCTGTGGAAAAACATATTGTGGGTTTAATTCTAAGGGATAAAATGGTAAGATCATATCTAAGAAAAGAACATCAATAAAGGCTGAATTCAAGGCTGCTTGCACAGAGGAAGAATTTTTAGAACATAAAAGTTTTTTTGCTGCATTTATGTAAGACTACAGATGTGATTAATTTATCTCAACTTCTTGAACTGTTAAAACAGTAAAGCAGGAGTTTTTATTATGTGAAGCTGTTTAGTAGACAAATTCCGTATTATTCTCATACAGAAGCTCCGGGAGAGTGGTCTGGATGAGTGTACAGTGTAGTGGATCAGGACCTGGCTGGATGGCAGAGCTCAGAGGGTGGTCATAAATGGGGCTGAGTACAGTTGGAGGCCTGTGGCCAGTGGTATGCCCTAGGGGTCAGTACTGGGCCCAGTGCTGTTCAATTCGTTCATCAGTGATCAGGGCACTGAGTGCACCCTGAGCAAGTTGCAGACAACACCAAGCTGGGTGGAGTGGCCAACACTCCAGAAAGCTGTGCTGCTATTCAGAGGGACCTGGACAGGCTGGAGAGTTGGACAGAGAGGAAGCTCATGAGTTTTAACAAGGACAAGTCCATGGTCCTGCACCTAGGGAGGAATAACTCCAGGCATCAGGACAGATTAGGGGTTGACCTGCTGGAAAGCAGCTCTGAAGAGAGGGACCTGGGAATCCTGGTTGACAACAAGTTAACCATGAGTCAGCAGTGTGCCCTCGTGGCCAAGAAGGCCAATGGGA
>JAUBOD010000537.1:0-48170 GCA_032353885.1 Nothura maculosa
CTGCTCAAAGAGAGTTGAATATGGCTTTTGCCCTCTTGCTGGCTGCGATAACAACTCAGTGTCCTGATGGGTACTGCCGAGGGCAGAGCTGTGACATCTCCGCACACCACAAGCACTCCACAACAATGCCTGCTTAGAAAGCGAATAAGGAAAGCGAATGCACCGAAAAAAAAAACAGTTTGATCTCTTTATTTGAGTGGATTATGCCAATTTTCACTTGTTTGCACATGATGGATTCCCTTGCTTATAGATTTTGGGATCCACACGAGCACGCATGTTCCAGAAGCTCCAGCACTCAGGGCACTGGGGCGGGGAGGTGTCACTCTCTGCTGCTGACACCCACGGGCGGGTTTTGTACACGCAGGACAGCGGCGGCCGCCCCGAGGGCTCCCGGGGGCAGCCCGAGCGCGGCCGCCAGCAGCCGCGGGCAGCTCTGCCGGGGCAGGGGCGCAGAGGGAGCGCGGAGCGCGCGGGGGGGACCCTGCGCCGGCCGCCGCCGCCGTTAGTGACTGCGCGAGGCAGGGAGGGAGGGCGGCAGGAGGGAGGGTGGCTGTCAGTTCACAGAGGGGCCCGCGCTGCGCGGCCTTATCCTGGGGCGCGGATGGGCGTCCGCCCCCTGGCGTCACTCGCTGCTGCTGCTCGGCCTCGTGGCCGCCCTGCGTGTCCGGGAGGGCCGCGCTGCTCCATGGGCAGCGCTGGGAACAGGTAGCACGGGCGGTCGGGTAGGAGGGGAGAGGGGCGGGAGGCGGCGGCGACTCCGCGGCTCTGAGTCTGCGCGGAAGGAGCGACGACGTCAGCGGGACCAGGGCTGCGAGGGCGGCGCCAGAAGGGCAGCGATGGCGGGAAGGGCTCTGGGGCGGGAGCGGGGCGTGGAGCAGCGCGTGGCGCTGCGTGACGGGAGCTCTTGTCCCCACGCGGGTACAGTGGGGCCTGAGTGCGGCTTCTGTGCTGCGCTGTGTGCCACTAGTGACCCTCTTGCGCGGCCTGGAGCTGCGAGTCCTTGATACTCTCATTTCATCTTGGCTTCATTATAGATGTGGCTTTTGTGGATTATCCAGCTGCTCAGCTGCAACAGGAAGCGGAGCCTCCAGGACTTCCCATAGTCAATCTTAACTTCCCAGAAAGAAGAACTTTTTTGCACTCTTTTGTTCACATGAACCTGTACTTGATCCTTTCCCATCAGATCATCCTGGTGCTTTAGAGACCCAGGTGAATCCCAAGGGTTAATTGTGAGGCATTTCTTCAATGTGAGAGCTGCCAAGTGGCAGGGAAATGGTCTTCCCAGCCATTCCCCACCTTTGAGACTATTGATCTATGTATTTGGGCCGTGTCACAACACAGCCCCCCACTTCTATTCCTTACAATTGCCTTGTGAAGAAGAAGTTGTAAACAGCTTGCAAGGACAAGTGGCCACCTATATGCTGTCTTTCTGCCCTGCCTGTAGGCAACGGTTATGTGGCTTCTCAGCCATATGCTGCTGTGGAGCCTCAGGATGGTCCTCAGGGTAAGTAGTCTAGATTTATTCACTTCATAGAAAAAGTGTCTATGTTTGCAAGTTTCTTTGGTCTGTAGTGTGATTGAATTGGTGCTTGGCTGATGCTCACACCCACAGAAGAGTAGAGTGCAAGTTGGGAAGTCATCTAAAATATGTCACAGGGTGCTTTTCATTGCAGAGCCTTTGTGCTGCTTCAAGGGCTTTTGCAAAGTCAGCAGGGCATGAAAGGCTTGAGGTTACATCTCATGTGGGTTCCAGGGTATCCTTTCTCCTAGCCACTCAATGATGGCTTTGATTTGTATCCTTACATGCTTATAGATGCACCTGTAAGCATCTGCAGGATGGTCAAGATTGGAAGGGTCCCTTGGTGTGGTTCCCTGTTCCCCACTGTCATTCTCTACCACTGAAATCTGAGGCAGCCTATGGGAATTAAGTAATGGGAGCTGTTTCCATGTATTTTTTACTCACAGCTGTTTCCCTAGGTCACAGAGATATATGTTCTCATCTAGATCCTAGATTTGAACCTGGAGGTGGGTAGTCATCAGATTCTCAGTTGAGTTGAACCTTTCAGCAGTGCTGGGTCAGCCTTCTATGGGCCAGAAGCCCTGCCCTGAGCAAGGTGAACAATCCTTGTTGTGCCCCGGTTCTGCAGGTTGCCTCTTGCTAGAGGTCGGGTTTCCTTGGTGTGCGTTAGAGACCTCCCTGGAGAAGCACCAAGGGGCTGCGTGTTTGTCCTGAGGTGCTTGGGGGCTGTGGGGTAGCACCTCAAGGGCGATTTGGAGAGGTGTCGAGTCCCAGGCTGAGCCCTCTGAAGTTGGGAAGGTCTGGAACAACATGTTTGTTCCCCATTCCCCTTATGTTTGTGGCAAGTCACTTCTGCAGAAGAGTCTCGCAGAGAAGTAATGAAAACTTGTCTGTGTTGGCTTACAGACATTCGTGCAGGCCGTCATCCTCCATCTCCTCATTTGGCTCCTCATCTGGCTCCTGCCTTTGAGCCTCAGGAGTCTACCAAGAGTACGTGGTGGAATCCTATTTGCTTCCTGGAATGAGCATTGCATTTCAGAGTTTTATGCATAGCTTATGCACAGGCTATGTAGCTCAAGTCCATGTCCAAGGCTCATGGCTGCAAAAGAACACATTCGTCTTTGGGAGAGGTTCAGAGAAATGCAGTGGGTGCTTTACCTTGTGCTTCCTGCTTCTTTTGGTGCCTACAGCAAAGTCAGCAGGCTTTTGGGGGTTCTTTTTATAGGTCATGTGAACAGCAGGGCCTCCTTTCACAGCATGTTTGGATTTGTAGCCACAGGGGGCTTTGTGTGGAGGCAATAAATGCCTGCAAAAGACTACACTGGAAGAGCAAGACAGTTGCCTTTCTGTAATGAGATGTTCCATGCTCCTTAACTGCCATTCAAATGTGAGGAAGCTCCCAGACACAGGTAGGGAGAGCTCTGCTTGTATCTTTGGTTATAGATGTGGCAGTAGTTGATTCCTTGGCGACTTCTTTAGACACTAGATTTGAGCTGCTGGAGAATCATACACGTGAGTGCTGCCTGCTTGCCTCCTGCTATGGTTTGCTCAACAGAAGCAGCATTTTCTTGTGCTCATCTTGTTCACATGCCATTTAACATAAGGCTTTCTTTTTAGGTCCCCAGCACAGAAAGCACCAGACTCAAACAGGAGAGTCTCCTCAAAAGACTTCAGACATTCTGCAGGAAATCTTGGAGGAATTGGAGAGAGCAGCTGGTGGGTGACTTTGGCTCTGTATTACGGTGCTGCCATTGTAAACCTGGAACCTCAGAACCTGAGGTTTCAGAAAAAGGTCTGGATATACCACAGATCATGCAGGAGAAAAGAGATGTATTTGAGCTGTGATGTACCTCTTCACACTTTGCATGTGCAGACATGTAGCCCCGGTTGTTCTGGGTCTCTTCTACCCATGTGGTCCTCAGCATGTTTTTTGATCATAGAATCATAGAATCAGATGTTAAAGCGAGCTATAGCACTGGGACATGTTGTAAAATAAGGGGAGAGCAAGTTTCTGTTGACAGCTTTTGTCTCTGATGTGTGGAGATGCTCGCAGTGTTTGGACAATTCCACGAGTGAATCATAGCAACTGGTTTCCTAAAAGAGCTGCCATCTCCCAAGCAAAAGGGAGTGCGGTTGCTTGTGTTGTTCTGTGAATCTGGGCCTACATAGGGCATCCCTTTCAGTGCACTGGAGCTCCTTTACAAACACGAGTCTTGTCAGAGGTATTTTAACCTTTTCTCCTCTGTGTGTCATTACAGATGTCCCTGGAGGCGCTGCCCCTCCACCTCCTCAGGAGCTGGGGCCTTCACTTAAGCCACAGAGAGGTCCTAGGGGTAAGTTCTCTGTCTTCCTTGCTTTTTATTTATTTTTTTATTTCATTTAGTATAACTTTCTTCATTCCCATTCTGTTGCCCTCCTGGGGAATGCAAGGTGCCCAGCACACATGCCATCCCTGGAGCACAGAGGCAGTGTTAGGGCTAGTGCTGGGTCAGGCCTTCCCTGGGCAGCAGCTGTGAACTCGTTAGCGTAAATGAGCCTTACTGTGCACCTGTGCCAAGGCACCAGGACCAGCAACAGTAACATCTAGGAATGTAAAATTATCTGGGATTCCCAAACACACAGCAGGATTATCGGGACTGCAGAACCTGCTGATATATGGGATTGTCTCCTTTCAGATCTTGCTGTGGTCAAAGTTACTGAAGCTGCAGCTCAGAAATCCCATCCGAAGCCCTGTTGGGTCTTCATTGCTGCAGTCTCAGCTTCTCTCTTGTATTTGATGGCGCTTTCTTATCTCTTTGCTTTTCTGCTCAGAAAAAGGAAACAGTGAGTTGTTCTTTTCCAGCCTTCCTTGTATTTCCTATCTTGTAGGAACCAAGTCTTGGTAGTGGTAGTGGTGTGGAGTGCCTGGTGAGCTGTTCTCTGCTGAAAACTTTCCTGGGTGGACTCTTCCTTCCTAGAAGCGAGGCCTCTTCCCTTAAAGCCCTTCTTGTTGTTGCAGAAAAGAGCTGGCAGCTAATCGTGACGCTGCCTCCCTTGAAGAGGCTCCTATAGAAGAGGAAGGGAGTGCACAAGTAGGAAGCAGCAGAAGAAAGGAAGAGCTTGCTGTTGAAAATGAATGTCACGGCAGTAGCTGCAGTTGCTTCCTGGTCCCTCTTCTGGACAGATTAAGAAAACTGTTGGGCTAAACTGGCTCGAGTCCTTGGCTGTCTTGTTCTCTGGTGTCTGGGTGCAACGCACAGCACTTCAGCAGGGTTGGGTGGGTGACAGGAGTGTCACATAGGCGCTCCATTGAGGGATGTCCTTGGTCCCATCACTGCGGCAGTTTCCCAGCTTGGACTGTCATTAAGGGAATACAGATAAGCCTTGGAGCACGAGTGAACTTGCTGGAGGTGCTCTGCTGAATCCTGCCAGCTCTGGGGCCCGAGAGGCGAGGAGGGCGCTGCGAAGGAGGGCCGCTAACATGAGAACAGAGACTGCTGGGCACAGCACAGTGCTCTTCCACACCAGAACCAGGAGGCCTTCAAGCAGGGAAACGTCCAAGGCAGGTGGTTAGGGTAAAGAGATGAACAGATTGTCACAGGAGGAGTATTATTGCCTTAAAAATAGCACAAAAGATAAGCAAAAGGTCCACCTAAGTGGCAGTACTCTGCTGCCAACTACTGAAGCCATGAGTCCTAGGTGGGAGGTACAAATGGAATTGCAGGCGTTTTTGAGGATACCTCAGGCTCAAGGATACACGTGCTCTTTTTAAAGTTGGGCCCAAGTCACTTTGCAGAACAGTCAAAGAGTTGCATTTTCTGAAAACTCCTCATCCCTTTGCCAGTTTGAAGGAGAGGGAAAGGGATGAAATCCCTTGAAGGATTCAATAGGAAGGTCACGAGAAGGGTGCAGCTCCCACCTGCGGTGTCCCTGGAGAAGCTCTGGGCATCTTTCAGACTTTACAGTAACAAAATAGCCCCACCACGTGCACAGAGAAGTCTCACCTCTCAAATGATTCTTCCAGTATTAGGAAGCAGGTTCTGTAGCCTCCTCTGGTCACATAAAGTATCCCCTACTTTTGGGCCCTGGAAAGGGCACAGAGTTTAAACTCTTATATGTTTACTTGAACACGACATAGGACTGCAGATCCTGCCAGAGAACTTCTGAGTTCTGGTACCCAGAGAACAAATAAGCTGTGGGCCGGATCTATTGTCCTTGGCAGATGGCATCTCCCTCGAGGCCCACAGCAGACTCCCCTGAACTGCCCAGCAGGTGCCTCTGCTCCTCAGGGGACTGAGAGGAGAAGAGGGCAGAAAAGCCCAGAGGTTTCGTGCAGCTGAGAGTCAATGAACTGCTCAGAACCTTGACTACAGTTAATACCTGTACCAAAACCCTGTAACAGGTACAGGTCTGCAAACCAAGTGCACTCCTAACTGGAAATGTCTCCCTTCCCATGCTGTCTAAACACTATCACCTTTCCATTACAAAAGAACAAACAAATGTTTGAAAGGTATTTGTGGTTTATTTTCCTAAGCTTGTACGTGGAACATAATAAATGACCTGATATTATGGCATTTTTGCAAAAGAAGAGTCGCGTCCATCCCGACCCACCCTTGCATCTGGACATCAATATATAAATATTTACAGTGAAAAAATAGGTAAAGAAGAGAAATAATGTAGCCAAACTTAGACGTCTAAGTCCCTTTCTTTCTAACATCCCAGATTCTCAACATAAAATACTTCATTCACTCCTATCCTTATGGACACTTTCTTTTGACAGTAGTGAGGCTTTAACTTCAGTTCTTCAAGATATCTTAGGTGAAATATATTCACTCTGGCTCTACTTCTACAGTTTGCTCCCATTCAGCAGCTGTAGAATTTGCCCGTTAAATGATATCTACATGAAACTGCCAACAGCTTCTTTGAAAACAAAGAAAATTAGAATTAAGTTTATGTCCCAGGATACGAAGTTTCTCACACAGCCAAATACATCACAACACTGAAAATCAGCATAAGAAAATGCTTTCTATAGCTTCTTAACACGGACACTAGGTCTGGGTTCTAATCTGTCAGCTTTAACAAAAGCTACTTTCAAATAGAACAAGTATATAGAAAAAATAACCTTCTTATTTTCTTGTTAAAAAAGGAAATGGTGCGTCCTAAAACAAAAGATGCAATTTCTTGGACACAGAAAAAAAGGTACAGTGGAGGGAGCTTACAAAGCTCCAAACTATAATAGAGCATTTGTGGAAAAGGATGATTAACAAGTTGATTGGAAGAGGTTCAATCAGCTCATTTAATCTGGTTGTCTTATAAACATCAGTGTAAAAAAACATACTTTTTTTCCTTTTTTTTCTTTTTTTTTTTTTTTTTCTTTCTGGTATATAGTGTCACACAATCACGTGAGGGGAAACATGTTGCCTGCAGCAATGGTGGACACGTATCGCACGCCACTTGGTGTAATTATGTTGACACTGATTGCCTTGTCCAACAAGAGGTTCAACGTCCTTCGGATACCGAGGGGCAGTTACTAGAGACTGTTTCACATGTGTGAGCTTCGTCTGCCCCTAGCGCCCAAGGAAATACGAAGCCTTGGTTCTCTTGCTTTATAATGTTCATTGAAGTCCAATCTAAAGCTCAGAAACCGAAGGCTTTCATCAGAACTGGTTGTCAGCAAGACCAAGAACTGCTGGACGATTCCCTAAATGAGAAAGAAAAAAGACAGGAGATATCTAAGAACATGTTAGGTGTATTTCATACACGAAGATGAGGTGGCATCTAAATCGGGCAGAGAGGCAGTGAGAAGCCAGGAAAACACAGAGCCAGGCACTTATAAATAACTATCAGCAAGAGTCACGTTGCATTCACACGTCTTGCAAGAACTCAGAAGCTTCATTCCGTCTTCAAATTGCTGCCATACAGAGCGCAGCGTCTCCAGCCTGCCCAGCTCGGCCTCCCACACGGAGCAGCCTCCTTGCCCTGCTGCAGCTGCCCAGCCTGTGCCAGGGCTCCTGGCACGGGGGCTGCCCAGCACCTTCCCGAGCCCTCCCAGGCCAGCCCCACATCTCCCTGGCGCCTGCTCAGGGAGCTCCTGCCTGGGAAATCAGTGGTGGGGCTGGGGAGCCCCCAGGCAGGCACAAGTGTCTCCTAAGCCTCGCACTTGTGACCCGTTTTCCCTCAAACCTGCGTGTGACCTGAGCTCTTCTGGCAGTGCAGCACTTGAGCCAGGGCAGCTACGTCCTGGCAAAGCTAGAGGAAACACAGGGATCTTATGGTGGGAACTGCCGGAGTGAAGTGTTGGGAAGTGCTGTGCACATGCTGAAAAAGGATGAAGTTGCCATTATAACTGCTGTAAATAACCTGCACCTACTGTATTGTTCCAAGCTAAAAGAAACCATGAGTGAGTTAAATCAAAGGAAAATAAATTAAATTCCTTTACTGAGGGAAACAATGTATGCTTACATGCTTAATATTTGTCTAGACAAATATATTTGTCTAGATACATTTATGAAGAGTAAGAAGTAAAAAGAAAGAAGATAAAAGACGTATCCAGGAAAAAACAGGAAAAAAGGCAAGTCCAAGAGCTCTAGGTCAAACTCTGCCTTAACACTATTAAAAAAAACTAACTTCTTATTTTCCCAAGGTGATCACAGAATCCCAGAATGGTTGAGGTTGGAAGGGACCTCTAGAGATCATCTAGTCCAACCCCCTGCTCCAGCAGGGACACCCAGAGCACGGGGCACAGGGCGGCATCCAGGTGAGTTTGGAAGATCTCCAAAGAAGGAGACTCCACAGGCTCCCTGGGCAGCCTGTGCCAGGGATAAGTAAGTGAAAACTTGTGATAAATAAGAGTATTTAAAAGGCATTCTAAAAGGCATTAACAATTTCCCAGGTGTGAAGGTGAAGAGGTGAGCTATGCTAGGAGGGTGGTTTCCAGTGGAGCACATAGGGCTCTGTCCCCTCCTCTGCTTCTTCCTGGCAGTTTTCCCCACAAGCTAAGAGCTGATTTTGGTGAGGAAAGGCAGCTTTCAAACCAGATGCCAGAAATTAAGATGATGGCAGCATAAGGGCCCCTCAAATAGGTGCATGTTGCCCTAACCGCTCACCCACTGCCCTCGTTCACATGTTCTGAAAAAAAGGAGTGTTTCTCTAAGTCTTTAACAGCAATAACTTGCAAAGGCTGAGGAAACAAATGGAATGGAGAAATTTCCCCTCTTTATCAGGCAAACACAATCACAGAAATCTGTTGAAGAACAGCAAATACAGACTTCTAAACAGACCAGCAAAAACAGAAGAAGAAATCCGCAGATGGCACATACAAACGCAGCCTTAACCTGTGTCTGAAACTGCTATCTCCATACCAGAATTCATAATCCATGCACAAAAAATAACTAAGGAGCACCTGGTAAAAATGAGTCAGTATTCGAAGCTGTGAGCACATTTTGGGTATGGAGTCTTGAAAATCTTTTATCCTCCTTTTTTCTTCCTCCTCTTCGGATGCAGTGACGCCCCACTCGCCCTGCAGAGCCCAAACACACGACAGGTCAATCTCCACACAGCAGGGGTGCCTCCTAACCCAGCACCTGTGTGAGCAGCCACGGCCAACCCAGCAGTGCCAGGGCAGGGAGCCTGTGTGAGCAGCTACTCAGGAAAGCTCAGGGTAACCAGGCCTCATCCCAGCACCACTCCTCCCTCAGATGGGTGGTACTGAGGCAGCCACAGTGTTCATGGTGAAAAAGATGTAGAAGGGGCTGCTTCCATCGCCTTCGTCGAAAAGGACCCTACATTTCCTGGCCTCCAAACATCTCTTCACCTAGACTTTGGGGTCAAGATAACCAAATAAACCATGAGGAATGTCATTCGGGAACTTTTGTTTGCATTCACTACCCACTACTGAGGACTTTTACACTTTTTCCAACATGAAATATTTGTTTCAGCTGTAAATGTTGTCCAAAAAAAAAAAAAAAACCCACCAATCCCTGAGTATTGGCTAGCAAAAAGCACAGCCATCTGCCTCAGTTATGTATTACGCTCTAGTGCTACCATTACCGTACCTCAAGCTCACGCTGTTTCTTTCTCTCTTCAAACTGCAGCCTCCGCTGCAGCTCTTCCAAAGCAGCTCTGTACATGGAGTCTTGGGCATTCTGCAGCTCAATGATCTGATCAAAAACGGCTCGAAGCTGGTTCAGAAGCACCTGTGTGATGGTACCACAGCACAACGCTGAGGAGAGCTCTACAGCCAGAGAGATTTAACTATCATTCTTTGGAACATGGAAAAATTTCATCTTTTCCAGCACTGCTGGACAGCCTGCCTAGCAAAGCCACAGGTCTTGCCTAGCAAAGCTGTGGCAGGAGCAAGCAGCTTCCAAGGACCAAAAGCAACTGACTCCAATTGTGGCAAGTTTTAGAATCAGCACCCACAAGTGAGTGAGGGGAGCAGGTACCAAGCCCAGCACAGCTCCTATATCCATGGGAGAAAAAGGACTTCCCATGGTGGGCCTCTAACACACCAAAGGGAGGCTGCTAATCCATGAGCCAAGATCTCAGAGGTGATGACTTACCCTGGAGTCATTATCCAGCAAGCACCGAGCAATGATGGTGTCCAGAAAAACTTCGTGAGCCGCAATGATGTGATCCAAGTCCTGTGCTTGTTGGACTTTGTTCCAGAGCTCATCCCATGAACATTCAAGGACCTGCAGCAAGATTCGGGATTGGGCTGTTGTGACTTGCCAGACAACCAGCATTTGGTAATTTAACATACACAACACATACAGGGTATTAAAAGTGCTTCTTTTGTAAGCAACCCAATTATGTGGATAAAGTGTACCTCAAATGTAATGTAATACTGCATTTGATGAATGAAATGGACCATTTCTGATGCCAGAACGTGACACTGATGCAGCACCCCAGAAAGTTCTGCAAAAAAATTCAAAGAGATGGTATGTTAAAGACCAAAAGGACAGCAATGGCCATCAAACCAACTTGGCAATATTTTCTTTTTGTCAAATGGAGTACCCCAAAAAACAGCCACTAAACCAGCAGATAGTGCTGAAAACCTATAGAGCAACGCTAGCAAAAAAGGCCCTTGCCAATTCCCCAAGATACAAAAATACAATGAATTTTCTCTGCACTCTTAGGTTGAAAGCTTAAGTCTACAGAACTGCAGTTGCTTCTTCTTCCACTCTCCTCAGGTTTCTTGCAAGGAGCCTTGAAAGACAGAGAGAGAATCATTTCCATTACTTCTTAACACTGAGACCAAAATGGAAGGGGGCTGTAACAGGACTGGGGAGTTCATGGCTCCAGTCTTGCAGCCTCCGTTCCTCAGGCTACCACAGAGACAGGGGAAAAATCACCCCAAGAGCCCCAGCCGCTCACCTGTAGATGAGGCCACTCTCTTGAGAAGGGCAGTGGCAAGGAAACCACTCAAGGACATAACTCTCCACCATGTAGATATTCAACATCTGAAACTAGGCAGAGGCCTCAGGAGAGCAAGTCCTCTCCTTCAGAAGCTGCCAAAGGGATCGTGCAGCTGTAGACAAGCACTGACACTGCCGCAAGAGCAATGCTGCCTTTCCATACACAGGGATGTCATGGAGCCACTCGCTGTGCTGAGTGAAGGACCTACAAGGAGCACAAGCTCCTCTGCTCTTCATTCCTCTCACCTTTGTAGGAAGAAGGTCTCGAACACCTTACATTTCATCTACCTGAAACAGGATCAGTGCAAATAGCCTCTCCTGTTGTTTTCATCCTGTGATGTCATTGGAGAAGTCAGGGGACGCCAAACAGTGGAAATTCCTTAACACTGGTGACCATGATGCATACGTATTCCTACTGGAGATCATTGCAGACAGACTTTTCCGCCTGCAATTACTCCTGTAATGCATAAAAATCCCAGGGGTTTCCAGTATGGGAATGGTGAAAAAAAGGCAATCCAGGAGAGAGAACATTCCCTCTAGGGAGGTGACAGAGCCCCTCCAGCTGCTTCTCCCGTCCCTCCAGACCTTGTCTTTGTCAACACATCCTCCCTTCTTGGGGGCAGGTACCCAGACAAATTCCCACCAGCTCCTTCTGCTACAGCAAAAGCTAGAAGGGCCTGGCCAACATCAACACCCGCGCTCTTCTATGTGCAGCCCAAACGGAAGGTGGCCAGCAACAGAACACATGCTTGTTTGCAAACATCTGCTCCATAGCAAAGTGTAAAAAATGTCTCCTGGCAGAGGGAAATGAGAACAAAGCCCAAGCTTACTTCTCAGGAAAAAGAAAGAGAAGAGACCCTAACAATGGGAGATGCTTCCAGTTTGAAAACTCTGTGGGGAGGACAATGAGATTGGTTACCTGCCCCCTCCTCTCAAAGGGGGAACACTGAAAACCAGGGGCTTGCAGTCAGAGGAGCACTCACTGGGGACACGGAAGTGACAGCACTCCCGACTTCCTGGGAGCAGGAAGGAAGCGCTGAAGGAAGCGCTCAGGCCGCACAGCAGCACTGCTAACTGGAGCACACTCGACAGGAGCTTCTTTCTCAGTCACCACCCGAGGTGGAGGCTTCTTTCCCTCCTCATGTCTAGCAAAGCCCCCAGCAAAGGGGCTCAGAGCTGAAGAGCAGCCTCAAGCTCTGCAAACAGGGAGGCTTCAACTTTTGAGAAAAAGCAAACTCGGTGCCAGCGCCTGCAAGCCCGGGCTTTGTTCCCAAGTCACCTCCTTGCCACGGGAAACCTTGGCTCCGCACAAGTACTTGCGCCTTTGGCATCTTAGCCTCACGTCCAGGAGAGCAATTCATGCCAGAGCCTGGGAAGAGCCAGAAACCAGCAGCACGTCAGGTTTGACCAGCCTTGCAGAACTGGGCCCTTCATGCTCCTGGGATGGCGTTGTGGAAGTTGGGGGACACACAAGCCAAAGCAGGGGTGCACAGAAACACACTTTGCACGAAGCTGCCTCTGCCTGTGCACACTGTGCTGGGTGATGGACTCTCTCCTCTGAGATCTGCCCTGTCTCCCCCGGCCTCAAACGTCTGCCACCCAGAAATCACTCAACATCACCTTGCATGGAAAAGAGGGAGAGGAATCAATGGACTCTGCCCAGAAAACCTTGTGCTTAAGAGAGAGAGTCAGAACTTCCACCAGGAAACCCAGGGGAAGGCTCTGCTTTCAGCTCTGCTGCTCCACCACAGCCCACCTATCCCAAATATACCAGAAGACCTGAAAATGGAGGAAAGTCCCTAAAAAAAATACAGGAAGCTCCCTTTCCTTCCAGACTCTTTCCAGCCCATCTCTAAGGGGATGTTACCCTCATGACCAGTGCCATAACTAAGCACTTCTGCAGGACAGAGACAAGCACAGGCCAATATCTGATTGCCAAGAACAGAAGTCACTCACTTGACTAAACTGCAAGTGTCCCAGCTTTGCACAGGACATTTGGCAAAGGGGAGGGTTTCACCTGCACCCGTGTTAGACATCCCTGTGCTTGAGACCAGAGGAATTAAGGAGGTAGAAGAGCTGCCTACAGTACTTGAAAGCGAGAGGAAAGACAAGCAAAGAGCTTGAGTATTGACAACTCCAACTGAGAAGAGCCGGGCAAAGGACGCAGAAGGGAAGCGCTCAAGCCAGTCCAGCAGCTCCTGCTTGGGGATTTCTCCTAGGAGGCAAATGGTTGAAAACACCAAGGCTGCAGGCACCCTGGTCCTGTAGCACCAAAGCAACACTAAACATGGATGGTTCTGCTTGATCTCCCACCGGCCAGAGAGGTCCCCATTCTGAACACAGAGATACATCCTGGTGAACATCATCATGCCACCAAGCAGTGAGTCCCCCTGGAGCCATCATTTGCAGCTTCAGCAGTTCTCTTTCTACAGCCTCGCTCCCTGCCTCAGAGCCTGACTGAGCACAGACCATGCCCAAATCACAGGCTACACATTTTCCTCAAGTCACACTGCATCCAGAGGCTCCTGAAATCCACTGGTGACCTGGTCAATAGGTCTGATGGACTCCGTAACTGAAACAGGCAGAGACACAGTCTGGGGTCTATCAAGGGCAGTGGCAGTATTGTCCATGCAGATCAGTCTCAAGTTGCCTGTTTTTCATCTTCTCAAATGAAGGGGTAGAGTGGGAAGACACACAAGGTGTCCCACAAAGAGCACTGGGAACTCCTCCTTGCTGAGAGCAGCAAAAGCCACCGGGAGCACTAAGAGAGCTGAACAACAACACAAGACCTCTAACTGGCTCAGATTCTGCACGAGGTTCAATCAGGCTGATTTTTTTTTCTTAAGCTTTTTTTCTTTTATTCAGTGACACCAGTAAGAAACAAGGAATCAAAAATTGCACATTTCTTGTCATTGTGCAGGTCCTCCAACAACCTTGTCAAAATACAAAAGAACCAAATACCACCCTCATGGTTACCTGACATGCTAACCAAGGCCAGAATGTGTTTACTACATATATGTTTGAGCAATGATCGAAGGAGACAAGATTTTCCTGATATTTGGATAAAACTTGTGCAAGAAGTGCTCTGTCAGGAGTCCATCTTTCAGGCTTTAATGTCAAGTTAAACACAGAAGAACCAGAGGGTGCCACCTGGCATGGTTTTAAGAAAGTGGTTGAGGAAAGTCATGGTGAGCACAAGGAAAGAACGCTGCCCGAGGGGAGGTGAAACGTGTACAAGGAATATAAATAAATACCTGAGCACTTCTTTTACACTGTGCTGTACCTTAGTGATCTATGCTGAAAGGAATGGATATTCAAAGTGCTTGAGCTTCACAGTGTTACCATTGTGTGGATTATTTGTGTATATCTTAAGCATAGAGAAAGCAAACTCTATTCATCTCTTCTACCTATTCCAGTTTGAACTTGCAGTTAGGAAACTTGATGTTTTCTCTGATGTCAAAACTAGAACTCTGCAATGCAACAAAGTCAGGCCTAAAAGAAGTTGTTTCACACAGAAATAAAGGTCCCAAATGCAACCAAAATGCTGTTTTGCTTTTAGTTTCTCTTTTTCAACGGGGGAAACTTTTTTCAAAGAAAGAAAGTCACTTGAAATTTGGTTTATTAACCTTCCATGAATCACTATATTTTAAATGAAAATCCATCTGATGAAGAAGATACAATATGTAAGGAGCAGCTGGAAAGCAAACGAAGTCACAGAGCTTCACGTGGGCTCAGTCATGTACCTAGACAAGCTCCCTCATATGTCTGGGATATGTCAACCACAAAAGGACAAAACAAATGCAAATTGGCTGGCAGCTTCTTTTGTTACATTACATGCCTGAACTTAGCCACATCCTTAAACCACGCACTGTTAATTTGTAAGATATAAATCAGAAAATGCAATCTATAAAAGTAAAATCACATCAGCTGTTCCACAAAACCACCTGCCTTTGACAGTCACTTCACTGCTTCCTTCCTCCTTTCCAAAGGCATGAAACATTTCATCTGCTCACAGCCACAAGACTAACAGCTAAGGATCAACTCAAACAATAAACAGGGAAAACTTCCAATCCCAAGTATGTTGTTTCACCTTCATCATCATCTATTATAAACCTCTAGTCAAGAGGAGCAACGAAATAAAAAAATAATCTAAGTAGATTGTTTTTCTCATTGCACAGTTTAAAATAAGTTGCAGTTAGCTAAATGTAGTATGTTATCCATGTGGCCCCTCTTACCTGGCATACTTTTCAGAAGCTTTGCATTGCACATGTGTCCCTTCCATATATCAGTAAGAATATACTCCATCCGTTTTGCTCTCCAAAGGAAATTAAACACTCTTAGATAGTGGCTCATGCACTCACGTGTAAACACCTACAAAATGAACAAAAGATCAGAACAAATTTAACAGACCTACCTACCATGTGCTCTAAGGGACACAGGATCACTTCAGGTTCATGTAATCTATGAGTAAATATTAGCAGAACCATGTCACTAAAAACCTACAGCTATTGGAAAAATGCTTCCTCAAGAATGCAACCAGCTGAGTTACCAAACACTCCACAAGTAAATACCATTTAAAAGCTGCACACTAAGTCTGTATTACATTTCAACAGCTGGATATTGTGTGGTAAGGTGGAAGGAGAAGATATGGCTATCCAAAGACTATCTCCATTACAAACTGCAAAAGTTCAGAGCTCTTCTCTTGACAGAGGTCATCTCTAAGGTAAGTTTCCACTGAAGAATGAGATTTTTGATCAGTGCTTTCAATGAAAGGTTTTCCTCAAGGGATCCCACTGTGAGTGGCCAGGAATAAGTCGAATTCTCCTCTATCAGAGGCAGCAGAGTTCTAAGAGTTGCCAAATGCCGCATCTAAAAAACTCGCCACCTGCTGTAGCCTCAAGAGCTACCAATTCTGCAAGCAGGCATGAAATACAGAGCAGGGCAGAGCCAAGCCCAGAGGTGGGAGGCTAAAAGGTGAGGTGCAGACTGCAGTGCTTAAAGCATCAGGACATGCTGTTCTTTTCAAAGCAGAACTGTCTCAGCCCTGAGGGGCTGCTCCCTGGCTTTTATCAGTATTCCTGAGGAGGCTGATCTCACAGGGAAGGCACATAACAAGCAACAGCCAGAGGAAGGTGTCTGCCAAAGACTGGACAGTTCTGCTGTAAGATGAGAAACTGACACTCTATCTGAGGTCCCACCAACAGGTCAGGTGTAAGGACCTGGGCCAGTGTATTAGGTAGCTGTCAGGCATTTCTTGGGAGGTTTTGGGCACTTTTGAGTCCCAGGCTGGGAGAAAGTGTAACAAAAAGTGAACAAGGCACAAAGCCTAAATCACAGAATCACAGAATCCTTAAAGGTTGGAAGGGACCTCTAGAAATCATCTAGTCCCAGCCCCCTGCACACACAGGGACACCCAGAGCATGGGGCACAGGGCGGCATCCAGGTGGGTTTCGAAGATCTCCAGAGAAGGAGACTCCACAACCTCCCCAGGCAGCCTGTGCCAGGGCTCTGTCACCCTCATTGCTAAGAATTTTTTTTCTTAATTTCCTGTGCAACTTCCAGTGCTTCCATTTGTGGCCATTTCCACCAGTTCTATCTGTGGCCACCACTGGAAAGAGGCCACCCTGTCCTCCTCACTGTCTCCCTTGAGGTATCTATACACACTTACACAGTTCACTTTTCTCAAACTACACATGCATGGATGAGTCTTTCTGCTATTCTCTTTTTTCTTTTTAAAATGGAGAAAAAAGTCATTTTGCAGGCTAAAAGCAATCTAATCAACACTGCAGTAATTTTCTTGCAGTTCTAATGAGTACTGCCTGTCAAGTTTTATTTAAATAGTACAAATAGATTCTCCCCAAATATTTTCCACAATTTCTTGCAAATTATCTCAAATTACCTGTTACAGCCTTGATATAATAGAGCAAAAAGAAGATTCCATTTATTAAGTACTTGCAAAAACACATGCTGAAATAGATGAATTATTGACTTTCAGTAACCAATCTCTTAAATGGAGCCTTTTTTGCACTCACTGTTAGCTTACTAAACTGAACTGTGTATACAGTACGTTGATCCTTTTATTGTACTTGAAAAAAAAAAAAAAGAAGTCTCTGATCTTAGTTTCCAGAGAAAAAAGTTAATTCAGTAACAAATTATTTAACACTCCGATCAGGCATTAAGAGATGTTCACAATCCGCAGTAGAAGGTGTTACCGTTGCTATTGGTCCATCAACATGATAGTCTAAGCTGAAGACATCCCATCCAGTGTCCCCTGGAGACACCTGTATTTAAAAGAAGATGCTGCTTTTAGTGTTTAACTGGAGCACAGTAGCATCAAAGAAATACTTACTCTTCCATTCCCCAAAACCTATGAATAAAAACAAGGGTCACATCAATAATGTCACTATCAAAGTTTCTTATCAAAAGGTACCCTCAGGAAACTACAGAAAAAAGATTTGAAGTTTGACATGATGGTGGGATTTATCTCAGGATCTGTTTTAGCATCTTTTTTTTTCCCCTCCACTGAAGCTAATAAAAGAAATGTGGAGAAGGACATGCTTTTCAGATGCTTTTCAGGCAGGATTCAGCCTGAAGTAGAGGTTTATATCAGATTTCTACTTTATTCAGCTAATCCTCATCTCTGAGGCTCCAGCAGGAAACCTTTCCTCACTGGCACAAGTTTCCTACCAAAGATCTCCTTTGCAAAATGCACTTTCATCCTCTTCACTCTTTGTCACTACAAGTCCCAAAGAATCTACACACCAGATGTAGTGAAAGCAGCAGCAGTAAGAGTTGCCTGCAGAACCCCAAATCAGGGCCGCCAGCATCACTTACTTTTAGATTCAAACACGTATCTTGTATGGCCAATGCAATAAGCACACTCCTGCAGATCAAAATACAAGCAGACAGTGGGAGGACAGAGCACTTCTGAAGGAAGCTTACGTAATTCAAACTAGACCTCAATGGGAAAAAAAAGGAAAACAAATACATACTGTATAGGCACATGAAAATTTTGTTTCCTACATGTGCCTACAGGTATGCATACTCTCTCTATACATGTGTGTGTTTGTATACACACACACTCCCAAAGGAGGCATTTTACTCATTGTGGGTGGGAAGCAGCGAGGCACCACAGACCTCCAGGAGGCGGACATCGAGGCGCTTGAGGATCTCGGGGTTGTCAAACTGCGCGTTGGTCGCCCGCACGGCCGTTTCCAGAATCCCTGTCAGGTTGTGCTGATACAAAGTTGTGGCTGGTCGTGCAAGCTCTGGCCTGCGGGTCACGAAGCAGCAAACAGAAAATCAAGGCACGTCACTGAAATAGTCTCAAATGGTCATTTTGCAGTAACTGCAGTGCACAGTGAAGCACCATTCTGACAATGGGACTTTCAAGATTCCTGTCTTAACCCCAGGGAAAAACAATGAGCAAAATATTTCAAACTCTCTATTTGTGTGCAGCTGTACACCTAAAATTCAGTGGATTTAGGAATAAATTAATTCTCATTTGATACCAGTAATTTGAAGATAGCAGGATTGTTGGGATAGTTATTCTGCAGCTTTAGTTGCATTTATATTTAAAATGAACCACAGTTGCACCATTAATACGTCAAACTAATTGCATTTTACACTTGTGAGAGACTTGCTGATTGTCATCCCAAGGGCTTAGGAATGCTGATGGAAGCACACGAGCCTACCTGCTCTGCCTCGCTGCACCTTTCAGAAGGTCTGTGCCATGTGAGCAGCAAGTGCCCTCTGCTCCTCTCCTCCCCTATCAGGACTGAGGAGACCCTCACTGCTTCTCTCTTTAACATAACACCAGCTCTATGCACCAACTTGAGCTCTGCTTAACACAATCGCTTGCTTAAAAAGCACAGGGGTGCTCGTCAATACAAACGGTCACCAAAGTTGGCTTTGATGTACAAAGAAGTCAATGGATGCTCCAACACAAAGCCTGCCTCATAGACTAAAGGAGAATTTTATAAAGGACATTTTGGGCAGGCTAAGTTTCAGAAATAGGAACAAGATGTAACAGCCAGACAGTTCGCAAATAAAGTTCAAGAATTGAGACTGATACTTGTGAAAGCAACTCAGTGCTTAAAATGAAAGAGGCTGATGAAGTATCAGTAAAATTTTCAGGATGTAATAACGAGTTTTGACACCATGTTTTTGACCAAACACTCGTTTTACAGAACCCTGCATTCAAGGCAATGCTCACAAATGTCATTAAAGCATAAGTGCAAACATCTCAGGGAATGTCACAGGAGTTAAAGACAGCTACGTCAGTGCAGTTTTTCAGGAGATCCTATAATTTGTACAGTGCTCTCTCCCTACCAAGAAAGAGAACTGAATGTCAGTCTCAAAGAAATCAAATCCAAACCGGAATTTAAAGGTGTTCAGTTGACCCCTTGAGTAATAAGATACTTAAAGTGTCCATTTCTTAAAACAGAGTATTTTCTGTGCTGATCAACCCATCTGTAAGCATCAGAACTCCAACAAAATTATCCTCCAGGCTCTCTTACTTAAGCAAGTCCATCAAGTGCCTGATAAAGTCTCCTTGTCCAAGGAGTAAATAGCGCCTCATGGCCTGCATGTGCTCCAGTAAGTTGTATTTCTTATTGAGAACATCAAGCAAGTATTTGCTGGTCTCAAAATAAGCTGCATCAATTTTTTCTTGGAATGCGTTTTCCAGATCTGTGAACAAATCAGCAGCTAAAAAAAAGAAAAAAAAAAACTCAGTAAGTATTTTTCACAAACAAGGCAAGCTCACAAGAAGGGAGACTGTCACTGACACTATTAACTATATGTTTGGTAAGACATAACCTGAATGAATTCTGAAAGTTAAAATTTGTTTGGTTTACTGTTTCACAGCTGGAAATCTCACTTTTCAGTAATACTCAAAGTAATTTTACTAACCTCCCATGCACTCAATTGGCTTTTCTCCTCTCTCCTTTTACTGTATATTCTTTTTAGTCATAAACGTAAAACGACTAACAGAATAATTTTTTAAAATTACAGAATTCAATGTCACTATAGAATCGCATGACAAAGCATAATTGATGAGAAGACACTACACTTCTCATTAAATACAGTACTAAACACTGACTGCAGTATTCAAGAATAGATTCAAAAAAAGTATCAGATGAAAGAAGTTTGATAATGTCTGCTTTCATTCAAAATTCCAGTATACTAACAACCATCTAGCAAACTTATAAAATTTAAGAAAACTACATGTGTTTCTCAACACAACTACTGTAATATGCAAGTATCTATTAAAATACCATATTTTAACACCTATATTTTAATATTTTAAGCATTCTACAATGCTATCCAAAACATCTCTCTGTAGTCCAAAGCAGGTATTGCAGGGAGTTCGTAGAAGAGCTGACCAGCTCTGATACTCTACCATCTTTTGGAGATTCTGCAGACTTTGCCACCGCAATCATCTTTGTGGATGGAGTCTGATCATGGCAAACTTGATGCAAGAAGTTTATGGACTTTCCTATTAAGAGGACCTGAACATAAGAGGATGACTTTTGAAAAATGACTTTTGAATAGAAGAAAACAAACACTCAAGATACCACAACCTCAAAGACAACAGGGTATTATGTCAGCTTTCTATCAGTTTTCAGCTTTACAGTCCCAACAACAGCGAACGAGAACCTCATAGTTTACAGAGAATGTATTAAGTGCAAAATTGTTTCCCGCCTCCACACTCCCCTTAAGCAAAGATCAGTAGCAGAATGGAAAGCAGGAATTCTTACAGTTCTCCTCTGATGACAAATAACCCAATTAATTTAGCTATTGTTAAGACAAATACTTAAATTTCAGCTGCTTTCTCTTAAAGAAAGTCTAAATAACAGCATAAGGCAAAAAACTCTCCTAAAGATTTTTTTATTCATACCTTTTTTGATTGTTCCATTGTAATAAAAGAAGGGATCATTGATTTCCTCAAAGTATATTTGTCATGCCACAATCGATCTGTTTTAACTGTAGGATCTGAAGCTACAAAAAACTGTAAATTGATAAAAAAATATTAAAAGAGAAACAGGACCTTTCCCCTTGTATTTCATTTAGGTATCGTGACACCTGAGAAAAGTATTTATGAGTTGTCTTTTTAACTAGAAAAGCAACAACAACAACAACAACAACAAAATTTCATACACACACATACATACATACATTATAAATGTCTCCTAATAACTGACATGGAAAATTTACCTTGATCATATGAACTCTGAGGAAAAAAATGCTAAAGAATAACACCACACAATTTAATCTCTTTCTGTAAGTTCCAAAACCTCACTACCTCAGGATACAGGAGGATGTATTATCTGGAAAATATCCATTAGAAATACAGAAGTGCATTACAGATAGCTATTCACATAGCTATAGTAGATCAAGGTCAGAACATAATTGCAATATTCTTATTTACTGATTCTGTTTTTCACCTGAAACTCTTTGGATTTTCTGCTATTTTAGCAGATGCAGAAGGAATTACAGCAAGCGAGAAATGCTGCTGCAATTCAACTGGTGATCAAATGCCTCAAGGTCTCTCAACTCTATAGAGAAGGATGTATTTTTTTTTTTACAATCAGCAAAGTACAAGATCAGTTTTGTTAAAAAACACTGTGGAAGGAGTCTATGTTCATCCTGTCATGAAAGACATCCATTTTGGACAAGAACTTATTTCACTCCCTCTAAAAAACACTTCAACAAAGAACGGTCAGTTGTCCTAGTGTGAAAAGTGTGAAAACTGTAACTTGTTATGCCATAGTGAGTGCAGTATTAAGAACTTCTTAAAGCACACAAGCAGATTTCTAAACACAAGGAATTGAAGGCTAATAAATGATAAAAAAGGGAAAAAAAACAATCTGGAGATGTACCAGGACAGAAAAGTGAAGCTTATTTGAAACAAACACGCAGCAATAGGAGAGACACAGACAACAAAGATGTGAGAAAGAGGCAAGAGCAAGAGAGAAAGAGGAGAAAGCCTGTTTTTTTTCCCCCTCCCAGTAACCAACATCTATCACAAGTCCATTATCATGTCCCTACTAAATGGACTCAGGCTATGATCATAGTGACATAGCATGCCACTAAAGACAGCATAGTGTGTCACTGCAGCCACCAAACATCCCACAGGTAGTGAATTCACAAAGCAGTCACATTTCATGTTACTACGGTACATAGGACTTACCTCATGTTCTATATGTTTTGGTCCAGGTTTACTTTCCTAAATCTTCTCTAAACTTCCTAAAAATCCCACTCTCAGCAAGGAAATGAACAGGGACAATATACTGCTACGTATAAGTTACCTCATGGTATGTATCCTCCAGCTCTCCATCGTAAATCCAGCGATAAAGGAAATTCAGTACAGGATGGGATACTAGGCCAAGAATGTGCTGCACCAGAGATCTCATGTAAGGATCTCCAGTTTTAGTATAGGCATGAACTGCTGAAGCCAGTTCGCCACCTTTTCTACCTGCAAGATCAAAGGGAAGCAGAACAGAAGTACATCAAGGAAAACCATATACATCGGCCGGAAAAAAATCTGTAGCCATTGATTTAGCTGGTTATATGTCACACTGAGGGCTTGCTGAGCAGCAGTTTTTAAGTATAGTAAAAATATATTATTTATCTTGACAGGAAGTGCTTAAATTTTAATGCATGCATGATTAATGTCACTAAAGTAGTAGTAGACTGAGTGTCCTGATACTATGTTCTGTCTACTTAATGCTAGCATGGAGCAATGCAAACTGTAAGGAATCAAGTTACTTACTAACTTCATACTTGCAGATTTTTTTTCTACCAGAAGGGCCTTAAAAGACCCTTAGTACTTCTTAGTATTTGCTTTCTCTCTCTCCTGTCCTTGCTCTTCTCTCAGACCTTCTCCATGTGCAGGCATGCACACAAACACTATGCTCACATCCACACAGATGCATCTTTTCTGCTTCTCAACTATAAGCTCCACAGAGCCTTTCAGGTAATTTATCCCGTCTTCTTCCAATTAGAAGTTAAGAGGCTTCCCTCACAAAAGAGGGGAAAAAAAAAAAAGAAAAGAAGGCTGATCTGGTCTAGAAGTTGTTTTGCTGTTAACTCGCACAGGCTGAAATTTTGTTTTTTCTAGCACAGGCTTCAGCAGTCAAATCATCATTCATGTCTCAGAAGTAAAGCCTGCTTGTTTCAAATTGTAGCAATTCCAATATCTGAGGTATGGTCTTAAGACTTTCAGTTAAGAGGTTCTTTCCAAGTGTCCAACACACCCACCCATTACTTGTAGATTTGTAAAATTCTCTTGTTTCACATGAATCTAGAGACAAACTGCAAATCTCTGTTACAAGCCAGGAGGAAACGCAGGGGAACACACATACACAATGAAAAGGCTGCCAAGCATTTCGTAGTGTTTCCGAAGAGATTTCCATAATGAAAGACTCTCTGCAAGATGAATAATACCAAGTAACTGAGAAAGTGTGAAAGCGGTTTATGTAAAATTTAAAAACATTTCCTAAGCATGTCCTTGTCAAAAAAAAAGGAACAAGAGAGGTGGGAGTAGTATATGAAAACAGGATGATGATTTCTCAGTTGTCTTCTTACCTGAGACACTTTTGTGCATTAGCTACTTAAAAATTTCTCAAAACATACTAGTAACATTACAGATATCTACATTTGGCATGCGAAGTTATAAAGCTTCCCCCAAAGCATTAAATGAACTTTAAACAGACCTTGACAGTGATCAACAAGTGCTGCAAGGGTCTTTAATCTTATTTTAGGATCGTATGTCCACACCAGAAGACGACGAAGTGTTAAACTGCTTTCGAGTCCCAAATTCACGCCCTGATCATCTTCCAATTGCAGCTGATCAGATTAGAAATACAGACACATTAGGGAACAAAACTGGCAAGTACTGAAGCAGAACTGCTATTTCATAATTTCTCTTCTATAGTTAGCTTTTGCTAATACATTCCAAGTACCCAATACCCAATGTCCTCTCATAAAATCACTGGGCTAAAACCTGAGAACCTCACAAATGGAAATTGAGAATCTGTCTTCTAGAGATAGAACAAAGACAAGCAGAAGTTCAATGACTCAGAACAAAGAGGTTAAGAACGTTAAAGAAGCAAAGGTGACTGCTAGTTGGTCACAAAAGAAGGACAGAGACAAAGCAGAAATCTCAAAAGTCAGTAAAAGGACACAAAAGAGATGGTCTGTAAAGAGTAGGGAAAAATAATATATATAATAGAAATATATATATATATACACATATACACACACACACACACACACACATATGTGGAGTGTGCAGGAGGTAAAATTTCTATTAGTATATGGTCAACTTATTTAGCTCAGCGTAGGTCAGAATCTGTGATGCCTTCTTCCAGAACACAGGATCCCCCTTACTCCTAAAGAGGCAACATTCTCCATTAGCAGCTAAGGCCATTTCACTTCTCCATAACCATTTCCCAACAACTGACAAGAGCTAGGCAAAGAAGTGAAAGCTCTTTTGCCTCTTTAAAAGGTGCGGGTAGTGTTATAACATACCAGGGCAAGTGCTCATTACTGCACTCAGTAAGAAAAGCACTCAGGCGTCGTAGGGTACTGGTTAAAACAATAGTCATTGGAGACAACACAAGGAGGAAAGGAGAGGATAGTGTAGACAGCCCCACAAATGCTGGGAACTTTGTACAGGATCAGATAGATATAGAGTCAGGGCATGGGACACTCATCCACACTGAGGTTCACTGGCATTATGATATTTAGAATTTTTAAAGGATGTTTTTGGAGATAGACAACTCTAGTAATCATTTCTACTGTCAAGCAAAAGGATGTGGACATGGGAACATGCTGCTGCTTTTAAAGATAAAGACTGGTGACACACTGGTGGCCTAACTGCCCTGCCAAGGGGCAGCTGCCTGCAGGCCTCTCCATTAGCATGAGCTGACTTGGTTTATCCTGTGGCCAAGTGTCTGCTCACGTCAACTGCCACATACAGCACTACTCCTTAATGTGCAATAGTCTTCTGGTCAGGACCACAAGTGCCTTCTTAAGCAGATTAAGCTGTGTCAGGTTAAGATCCCAGCCTAAGAACAGGCTTCCCCCATTCCTGGGGAAGTCCAAGCAAATAAACTCTTGGAAAAGATGTTTTCTTTTCTCCTAAATGTTAAAATCAACCTACCTATATCCCTAATTGTTTTCACGTTTAGTATTTTGTATTTGCACTTAAAATACTGGTGAGCTTCTGGTGAGTCATGTTCAGGGAAGTCTACAGCCTCAAAATTCAGGGAATACTGACAAAAGTAAACAGAAAGGAAGTAGGGAAGATCAAAAAATGGGATCTCTTTGGTCTAGCAAAACAAAAGAATCTAACTGCTAATAAAATATATTATTTCTCCTTTTGAACCTTGCCACTCGCTAAACATTCAGCAGTGAACAGAGAAAGAAATGGGAACTGTTGACACAAGGACCGACTCACTACAGATTAAAGCAAATTAAGTGAGCATGCAATGCTGGTCACTCTTGTGCTGTTTGTTGCTCATGGGATCTCCCTCTACCCTGAAGCCCAGGGTCAGTGTTCAAAATGTCACCCTCTCTTGGCCCTTTTAGTTTCTTTTTGTATTATCTGTCTTCCACAAATTTGTCTAATCCCCTTTTCAATTTGTTGATGTCCCAAACATCTTGAGGGAACAAATCTGAGAAACTGGCCACTCTTCTCTCCTGTTCCTTTAACCAGGTAACCTTTCTTCTCACAGCCACGCATCAAACCCTGTAACCCCAGAGCTTTGTACTCATAATTTTAGAAGCTGAAGCCACTCTTCCCCAAACCTTTTCCTCTCCAGCCTCAAGACTCAGTCTGTCTCCCTGTCAACCTCCCTGCTTAGGCTCCCTTCCCCAATATGCTTCCTGCAAGGCAGACACCTGCCCTGCACGAAGTGCTCCAGCTGGGCACAAACCAGATCTCCTCCAGGCCACACTGCCACTCACCACCTTCCTCTCCCCAAAAAGGGCACTGAACACCGAGCCCAACAGCGTAGGCCGCAGCCTGAGGGGACACCGAGGTCACTCCTCAAGTGGGCCTGGTGGTGCCAAGTTCAGCACTGGGGAGGCAGGCACAAAACTACCAGAAAACTGCAGATCATCATCACCAAGGTGGTTTATACCACACAAAAAGTAATATAACATGGATATATCTCAGTACAGTCTCTTAGTACAATGGAAGGCACAAGGAAATCATACAAACTGCACTTGACAGAGTAAAGGTGAAACTCTCCTCATGGCTGAACCACGCATTGCTTGAAATGTTGTTTGAATACTCCCTTTAGAAAGATGTGGCATACTAATATTGGGTACTTGAATGACAGTTCAAACACAAGGTGAAACTACTAGAAATGAGGCAAGGAAGGGCAGAAGATTACAAACAAGAATTCTATTTCTTACCTACATAAAACATCAAATTATACAGTGAATTTTTAAGGGCAAAATACTCACTGGCATATCTATGCAAAAAGTTAAGCCCAGCATGTTACCCGAAGAAACTGTTGCATATCCTTCCCTTTGTAAAGGGATAAATCTTCTAGAGGCTGTTTTAATTTATAGTGTCTGAATAAGAAAGCTAAATAAGAACTGTCCAACTTACCTGAGAGTGTAAAACAGACAGAAGTCGGTAGTATTCTTTGAGTTCCTGATGTAAGGCTGCACAAAAACTCTGCAAGAGGAAGAAAACATAATCAAGAAAATTCATGCTATTGCAATCCAGAACAGCTTTCATCAAAACATCATATCGTGAAGGTGGTTAGAAGTTTCCTAAAAGGAATTGACCTGCAAGTTTTACCACAAAAAAACATATCTTAAAAACACAGCCAGTAGGGGCATACACAGAAGTGCCTTCTGAACAGGCAATGTGGCCATTTTCCCAGAGTCCACATACGCTAACAAGTGACTTCCTGCTGCTGCTGCCTTGGTTCTATCACCAGATGAAGCTATGGGAAGTGCAGTTCTCCAAGAACACAGCAGCTCAATTAGGACAGTAAAAATTACTATTAAGAAGCTTAAATCAAAATAAATATTCCATAAAAAACAGTATGTAATAAGAGTTCCAGATTCATAAGGTCTCTAATAACAGAACATAAAAGTTAGACAATTATCATAGTATTTACAATATAATCTGTAAGACGTGATCAAGAATACACAGTGCTAGTTAAACAATATTCCCTCCACATCAAGTGATTTAAATTCTTGTCCTTTTAGCACTTGATGGTCGTGCACAATTCTTGACTTCACATGGAAGATGTCATTGCCAAAGACCTGAACTAACGGTAAAGACCTGAACTAAAGATAAAATTTCTCTTTGTAAAGCAATAATTAATTGAATTATTTGGGATTTTAAAAAAATGTAAAAACAATCCCTGAAAGAATATAAGAATATTTGTTTTGCAATGGATAGTTTCCTTCAACCACTTTCAAAGTCACCACAGTTGAAGTAAAAACAAACCAAAAAAACAGACCTCAAAAAAGAAAATATTAATTCCCACACTTACAAGGCAAGGATCATGACTATAAGCACTAGAAGAAAAAATGCTTTTTCCTGTTAAGATTCTATCTTCAAAAGTGATTTGCTGACTAAGGAAAAAAAAGAAAAAAAAAGACTCATTAGTCTTGCCATTATATCCCTTAAAAGGAAACAGAAGTGCTTCTTTCATGTGTCAGAAAGGGAAATGCAAAACTCCAAAATTCATTCTATTCCAGACGATACTGAAGGGAAGAAAAAATCATCTGTAAACTCAGTTTTCTTTTCATCTCACTTGCTTCTTCAGTAGTGTTTTAAGCCTACTAAAGTGGTGCTTGTCAAGGGCAGATGATATCCAACATTTTCAAAGGCACTCTCCATCCACATAAAATATGAGAGATATTAAAGACTTCAGCATCCAGGAGGGCTCAGGACCAAATTGGCCATCAATTTCTTCAGGAAATGTGAGAAGCAAAAATTTGCACTCAGTGCCAAATCCTTTGTCACAGACAACAGTTTTGGAAACAACAATCTCTGTTGAAAAACTGGACATTATCCTAGAATTTTGATTTGGTCTACGATGAGAATTTAGAAAGGAAATGGAATACTGTTTCCAAGAGGAAAAAGAAAGAAAAGGCCACTCCCGTAACACCTTAACCAGATGATTACCTTCTGTAATTGGGCAATTGCCATGGTCACTTGAATTTCACGGTTGATTATTCTTTTTACTTTCTGGGGACGCAGGAAAGCTTAGACACCAGGGGTTGTTATCAGGCAGAGAGGCAGCCGTTGGTAACTGTTAGCAGTGGCCATAAACCAATATCCTGCCCTGTGGCTTTATAATGTAGTGCTCAACTCTTACTGCCTGGTGGCAACAGGCTTCGCATGGGATGCACATGAGGGGCAAGAGCTTTCTTGGAAAAGAGGGAAGAAAATCTTTACAACACATTCCTGTGTTAAATTCTTAATGCCAAATTTGCAGCAGCTGAACTTGGCAGTTCTAAGGCCACGAGCAACAGTGTGTATATTTTGCCCAAATACTGGAAACAGGAGTAGGATACATCTTTTTGTTTGTACACTTACTATAAGGCTTCTCTTAAGAGAAATTACTAGGACTAGAGCTATACAGATTCAGGCAGCTACTTGCAAAGCCTTTTGCTCAGGATCCAAAAAAATGCACTTGATAGTTAAGTTGCTGCACATTAAAACGCACTGAAGAATTAAAGTTCTCCCCCTTGCTGTAAACTTTAAAGGCAGAGATTGCAAAATTAAGCATAGGCATGAAGCTACTGAATACCAAAAAAGAAACCTCATGTAAAAATGAAAGTGAGTTTGAAGAAAATACATATACAGTGACACTACTATATAAAGCATGGAATTCAATATTGTATCACTAGAAAAATAATTATTGATATGTAACTGAAAAGACTACTTAGAATAAGAGAAAGAAGGGAACAGAATAAAACATGGGAAGAGTTGAAAGTGCTACAGTATCTCTACTGACCTCTCAAGAAAATTTACATTGAAGGGAGAAGCACTTCAATTTCTTTGCAGATTAGGTGGGATGTTATGTTAGGTAGGATGTTAAGAACAACAACATTTCTGTCGACTCAGAAGGGATAATATCCAGTTTTACAGAGGGAGCAAGTGAGAGGAAACAAGAATGCCTTAGCAGTAGAAGTGGTTTTAGGTATTACAGCAGTGTGAAGTTACTGTAGGCTACAAACTGTGAAGATGGAACCTATAAAAACAGAAATGGACATTCTTCTGATGTTGTATTCCAAAAAGGGCAGCAGATAACGGGGTATTTGCACTTCATGCAAGTTAGTGCAGTATTTACATGTGAACATCAACATCAGATTGCAAGTGAGGAGTGTCTCCTGCACAGTTTACTTCAACAGCTGTGGTGATTAACTATTTTTCTGATAAAATAGAAGTATACCTCAGAAAGGGCACCATTTAAGCAATGTTTGGGTTTATAAACATACCTAAGTGCTTCGGGAAGAAGGGAGGAAGGAATAAAAAGAAAAGAAAAATAAAAAAGAGCAGCTAAGGGTAACAGGGGATGACTTCCTAGCACCAGCAAAAATAAATGACTTTCCTTTGTCTTCTGGCTTTGGCTCATGCCAATAGCTGCAGTTAATAAACGGAGTAAATCAGAAGATGAATGATCCAAGCTAAGAATTCTCCAAATCTACCGATCATTCCAGTGCCGCATTTTCCCTAGCAGTTCCTAAGGGGAACAAGATCAAATACTGGAACAAAATCATTATCCTAGCTAACTTACCTGACCCACAAGTCCAAACGCACGATCCAAGCTCCTCTGGTCCGTGTATTTTCTTATTTTATTATGGAGCCATCCCAGCTCTGCAAGTCTACTTGTAGTATCTCTGAGCGATTTAGATAAGCTCACCTACAAAGTTAACAGGAACAACAATTCATAAGCCTTGTTTCTCCACCAAGCCTTTTTTTCCCCCCCTCGTAAAAGAAGTCAGTTCAGGACACACCATCATTTTACTTTCCACACTGAAGATGTTGCCAAAAAAGAATACAAATAGGTCATCAGCGTTATGCTGCTAAGAGCATGATGAAAAACACAGTCTTGGAAAAATAATCAGAACAAATACATTACTGACAGCTCTGTCGGTGCTAAATCATTTCTTTAGGTTAAATCCTAGCCCCCAAAAAAGTATGATTGTAGAGAGCCAGAAACGTTGGTCACAGATGACTAAAGAATTATTTTGAATTCTAAAATGAAGAGGGATTGGCGAGCATTAAGTTACACTTAACCAAAGCGGAACAAACAAAACTGGCTTCATATAATCACATTTGTATCTTTTAGCCCGTAATGGGAGCTGTTAATTTTTACAGTGCTGAGTATCACCCACCGGCCTTCACAAAAATAACTGTAGACACCAAGTCTCAGGAAAAAAGCATTATTGACTATGAATCACCTGAAATATCCAATTCCTCCTAACTTAACACAATTAGGAATTCAAGAAAATCATTTTTTTCACTTTAAATTAGCCTAATTGATATGAAACTTAGGCAGAAAAACAACAAGATCTGCAGTGCTAATTTTACTAGCACTGTCACCACTTTCTCCACATTTTGGTAGCAAACCTATTAAGCTACCATTACTTTGCCATACAGAAACTATTTTACAGAGATAAAATAAAGATGCTTAACATCTCTTCACCATCTTAAAAAACAGACTTCTCCCTCAGGCTTCATCCTTGTTCACCTGTCCCCAGTTCCACATTTTTCTTCCTATCAACTGGATCTCTTGCTAACAGAGAAGCTGACTGTACTCCCTTCATCTCTGTCACCTTTTCCTGGGTGATCTGTATCATCTTATCTGATTACTTATATGTTGTAATCAAATTCATAACATCAAGTGATTAGCATCTATCAGAATACAAATTTACACTCACAGAATCATATATGGTTGAGATTGGAAGGCACCCTTAGAAATCAAGTCCAACCAAGTCATCTGTCCAGATAGGTTTTGAGTATCTCCAAGGATGGAGACTCCACAACCTCTCTGGTCAAGCTGCTCCAGTGCTCAGTCCACCTCACACAAAAAATGATCTTTCTTAGATGCAGAGAGAATTTCCTGTGTTTCAGTTTGCACCCACAGCCGCTCATGCTATCACAGAGCACCTCTGAAAGGATTATGGCCTTGTTTTCCTTGCACTTTCCTTTCAGATGTCTATATGCATTGGTAAGATCTCTCCACAGGCATCTCTTCTCCAGGCTAAACAGTCCCAGCTCTTCTAATAGTTAGAGTTCAACCTTGGTAGCTGGACAACGTCAGCATGGATGCCAGACAACTTCTGAGGTGATGGAGTTTGTGTCTAGGACCCAACTTACCTTATTCATTTTAGACAAATACTTTATCTCTACAGTATAGATATATACTGTATACAAAGACGTGTATATATACTATATACAAAGTTCAGTCCCTGTATGTACAGCTGTAAGTGCTATATCCAAATCTTGCTCCTAGCAGTTAAGGTATTGCTAGATAAACCAGACAGAACTACTTCTGAGGTCCTCAGTGTATTCTGAATGTCTTCATTTCTGAGCTTTCAATTATCCTCTCCTAGAATAATTATAACAGACTCAGCCTGTGTGTGTGTGTTTCTGGGTGTATTTTTGAGGTTGGAAATTTCTGAAGTCTATTGCTGCAGGCATTGTACTAACATACATCTTCAAATCCTAATAATCTCTTCTGCCATTATATAATATATTAGAATTCCTTGTCTTTGTCATCAGAGGTTAAACAGAGAATAGGCAAAAGCATATACAGAATTCATCCATCTGCATTTCCTCCTCCTAAAATATAATGTGCATTTCATTCCACTTCTGCCATGCCCTGATGGCCACTTTCCTCCATCCTTCTTAACACACAAAACATGGGTTTGACTGCAGAAAATTGCGGAGCAACAAATAACTTAGCAATAGTTGAAATTAGTTCACTCTATTTAAAAAAAAAGGCAAGTAAAGATTTGTATTAATACTTCTAACTATAACATTTTGTCGCTATTTCTCCCCTGCATATCTCTCTGTTCCAACTCCTTTCACAAATGAAATATGAGTCACTATACAGTACCTTTCCCTCTACTTTATAGCAGTTTTCAGAATTGCACATTTTGATGGTTTTGCCATCTATTCCCTGGAAGACGTATAAAACATCTCTTACAAGATTTGCTTCAGTTACTTCAACAGAGCCTAGAAAAAAAAAAAAGAAAAAAAGTATTTAGGTGTGCTGGGAAAATTAAGCTTGATTTAAACCTGAAAAAGCTACCCAAAAACTTTGTTAAAACAAAGAAACAAACCAAAAATCCTATATGCACAACCCCTGAAGAATCACTTTAAGACCTCTTCAACAAACTAATAGGAAAGCCAAGAAGAAGGCTCCACCATGCCTGGCTCAGCTGATACCTGGGATTGTTTCACACCAGGTCAACTCCTGTCAGAGGGCACATTATATTTTAACCAACGTTGTAAGCAGTTCATCACTTGTGTCTCTCTTGAGTTAACCACCCATGCAAGTTTGGAGGCAAGCATCCCAGTTACTTCTCCTTCTTTCAACCAAACTGTTGAAACTGTTAACTAAGTCTTATTCATTTAGCTAGGACAACAAGACAGTGAATCCAGAATGAGAGTTACTTGTCTTGCAGAGTTGTCATCACTTACACCACTGTTGAGGTTGGCAAGATTATTCAAAACTCGACTGCCCAGTTGCACAGCAGCTGCACAGCCTGGCAAACAGGTTACAAAGGGTAAGATACCATTTCTGGGGAAAAGCCATGCCTGTTATTGAGATTTTGCTATTGAAGCACCCAGTCTGCCTTCCGGCTCACATCTCCAACGAGGGAGAGGTTACGTTGGAGCCTTATGATACTTACTGTTTTAAATGAAATACAGGATCAAAAAGCAGCTGTTCAGGACACTGCAACAGTTCTTTAACATCTTTAGGCTAAATAGCATCATTTGCCTTTGTGACTTCATTTAAGATACAAAGAATGAATCAATTTTACAAGTCCAGACCACCCATAAATTCCGATGCTACAACATGCTGCTACTTGTAATTCTACTCAAGTGTTCCCATATTTGACAGAATTCTTACTCTCAGCAGTTTGACTTTACAAATCCACCTTTCCAGAATAAAAACAAAAAAGGCTGTTTTTATTTTGGCAAAAGCAGTCATCACCTCAAGTTGCTGTTTAAATGTTAGATTCATCTCGTAAGTCCAAGATGTACACAAGGGTGGCTAGTCCCTCTAAGAACTCTTTCTGAAATGGTAGAAGATGGCAGTTCGCGCTCCTTTAGTTGGCAGACAGTACAACAGGTATTAAGATCAAGGAAACATTGCTCCTGACTACACAGTCTGTGAAGTATAACAATAAAAACTCCAATTAACAGCAAGCAGCTTTTTGAAAAAAGCTCTAACTAGTTAGAAGAATTTGCTATTCACAGAAATACATCCTCTTGATAACAGCTTTCTTCTATTTTGAGTACATTTCAGCAAGTGACCACAGTTAAGAACACACCCAAGCAGCACAGTACAACTCCACTTGGCCTCTAAGTTGTTGCCTTCTGTGAACTGTTGCCAGTTCTAGGTCAGGGTAAGAATTTAGGTCAACGTTATCATGTCCTAAGCTCTGCAGTGTCTGGCAGATCAACTGTATTTTAGCTTCGTAGCATCTGGACGCCTTTACCTAGGTTGCTTTAAAAAGCCACCTCTCATCGTTTTAGGTGATGTTTTTTGGCCAGAGAACAGCTGCACTGAAGGATGACAACAGCTGTCATTAATTCTCTTATTCTCTTCCACTTTTATGGGAATGAACCTTCCCCAACAGTTGACAAAGTTAAGCCGGGCAATTTTTCCATAGTTATACTTGTGCATATTCCAAATAGATCCTCCAGATCTATTTTCAGTATTAAGCTTACAAGCTCTTAATCAAAAAAATGCGTAATATTTAGTACCCTGTCTGCTTTAAATGCCACCTTAATTTGGGTACTAATTAAAAAAAATAACTTTAAGGACTCAGTATTCCAATACATGCTTTCCAGTTCTAGAGAAGAATTACAAACGGATTAGAACATCTTAGCAGGTTCTATTCCTTGAGTTCTCTTTCAACTTATTCAGATTTGTAGCATCTTTTAACCATCAAAGCAGTGAGGATAACCCATGAGGCACAGTTAGTTGATTTTGACATAGCCTTCAATAGATTCAGTCTTTTCAGAGACAGAACACACATGATCAAATTCTTGCACTTGCAAAAAAAAACCTAAAAAACAAAATTGTAACCAGATATGCTATTATCTTACATACTTATTTCTATGAATATATGTATTTCCATTCTGTGGCAAAAAACATTCTGCAGCAAAAAAATATTTAGAAAGTATTTAAAGGCAAGACAGCCTGCAGGCCACAAGATGCCTGCAGATGCACGAAGTTGGGTGTAACCAAAGGCTCTCTACTTACCACTCGTGTCCCCTTCTCGCCGGGAGCGCGGCGCGTTGCGCGAGAGGCCGCCGGGGAGGCCCTTGGAGGTAGAGCTGGCCAAGGAGGGCTGGCTGGCGGCGAGCGTCCACGCCAGGCGCGAGCCCAGCTGCTGGCGCAGGCAGTCGCCCACGCCCGCCCCTTGGTACGATTGTCTGCAAAGGCAAGAGCAGGAAACGTCATTTAAGAACTTCACTCTAGATCCAGCGCCTAGTTTGGAAATGGGAATTATGAGAAGTTGCCTAAGCTTAGGTTTGGCTCTCTTAAAGACCATGCATGTTGGTCTGCTCTCTATTCCTAAGCCATTACTAAGCCTCAGTTAATGCCTCTCCCAGTCCTAGGCAGAGCTCCAGGTGCTCCCACATCAACGGCAGCTCTCTCCAGCCTGTCCTCCCCAGGGGGCCAGGAGCCATCAGTGCAGCACCCCGGCAGCGTGAGCACCTGCACCAGGTGAGCTCATCTCTCAGAGAAGACACAAGAAGTCCCTGCCGCAGGCCAGCCCATCAGCTCTTCCCTATTTCTGTGTATTTCTATCCATACACACAGGATAGGCCCCTCTTTTGCCCTGTTTCAATGCTTTCAAGGTCTCTCTTGTCCACATCACTCTACAGTGTTTGCTTACTAACATCATTCCACCACTTCCTCACTTCATGGGGAATTCCTCACAGTCCTTCATAATTTAAAGCTCTCCTCTTTTCTTACAGTGTCTTTTATTCTAATATAAAGATTTATTTTGAGTTGAAAGTGTTATCTATTGTGATTGTGTGTGGGGGGGCTTGCAGGGGAAGAAAAAAGGAGGGAAAACAAACAAAAGAGGAAAGGGCTTCTTTTTCCTTTTTCAAATGCAAAAGGAGTAACTACAAAAAAAAAAGCAGTAAATCAACCCTGTACTAGGAATTTGCTCAATTCATAACCAACTAATGAGATCATTCATTTCTACATCCCTTAAAAAAGGGTTTTTTTCCCATTTCATGATGTTCTTATGTACCTTTTTGGCATGAAAGAAAGTTTCTTGAGTGCTGATGCCCTCATAGCTTTTGCCTGGAGGCTCCATTTCCAGACTTGCTGCTTAACATTAAAACAACGATGAAAATGAGACTGCTGAGGTGCTCCCTTCTGGAAACTGCATAGCATCCTGTTCACCTTGCCCAGCTCAACCCCTCTTTACAGGGTATTTCCCAGGCAGCTCTGACAGAATCATTGCTGACCCCCTCCACAGGGCATAGACTACAGGCAGTCTAATCCTGCCTAGCGTTATAGGGCTGGAGTGACTGTGTAACATGTTCTCCTGGAGCACAGAAAGGAACCAGAGTTTGAACACGTGACTATTTCATGAAGATGCTATTTAGCTTATTTAAACAAAGTCATCATGTTACAGCCTACAAGAGTCAACCTGTATTCACTGGAAAAGCTGAGCCAGTCACTATCTGAATTGCACATGTACATGTAGTTGTACATACTTGTACAAGTATGGTATGAAGAGACAACTAGACCACTGTTGAACAGTAAAGTTCTGTGGTTTCTTAATAGGTGATTTTTACTAATTGTATACTTTATTTCAAAAAAAAAAAAAAGCTTATTTTAGTATGCACAACTAATTGGTTAGTATCTCTAGAGGTCCCTTCCAACCTCAACCACGCTGTGACTCTGTTCAATCAGCCTACAGGGCTTGGAAGCCAAGTGGACCAGAGCTGATCACTCCCCGCGCAGAAGTGTTCCACTCATACTCTGCAGCTGCTGGGTATTGCTTACGTCTTGCCACAAATAGATCTACTGATTGGCAATTCAAAACCCCTCAACATGAGCAGTGTCACTCAGTCATGGAACATGGTGAAAGTCCACCAGTATACCTTAATAATGGAGTAGGCTAGCAAAACTATATCAATTTTGGAGACTACAGTGTGTATGCATGAGGTTCTCCCTTACATGCTCATATCCAACAAGTTATTTGTATTATATGACAAGTTATATGTATTAATTCTAAACAAGCAGAAGATTGCGAAGGCTTCAAATAACTGATTTTAAACCTAGGATAATCAGATTCCTCTTAGCTTGTCTGACTCTTGCATAGATCCAATCCTTAGCCTCACATCAATAAATTTGTCACTCTTGCAAAAAAGTGGAGAATGAAATGTAAAGAATGGAGAAAGGGAAGCCCTGGAGGGAAGGTACTTTTCTGTTCTCTCAACAGCTGTTCCAAATGCTTACATGCTAGTAAGAAGCTATTGGCACATCCAGGCTTCACCCTGTTAGAGAGTGAATCAATTTATTACAAGTCCAAGGAAGGCGAACATAAGCTAGATACAGTTAAAGGGTCCCTGCTGACACAGAGATACATTATCTTTATGTCAATTCTCTTCAGCAGACCTTTGTAAAAACAGCACTGCTTGTTCCTATAGGGTGTTGCCCTATTCTGCAACAATTCTGACTAATTAGGAACTGGCAGTGCCTTCTGTTTACTAAATCAACAGGCAAGGAAGGATGTTGTATTTGACATAGTAATGGGACATAGGACTAAGAAAAAATATATAGTTTCTCAAGGTAGAAGAGAACTTTTTAACTGTCTTTTCATCTTGGGAATGAGAAGACACATGGAATAAAAAGCTTTTTGTTATGAGGCAGAGGAATAGAGTTCAGCTTCCATCTCCTCCACGGAGGTTTACAGCAGTTGCTGAAAACTGATAAGAAAAGTTGTCTAGCACAAGGTAACTTGGAACTGAACTGTACTGTTCAGTGCTTAAAGAGATTTTCTAGAGATTTTATCTGCCTTCAATAAAAATATCGATGAGAGAGATAAGGATATTTTCGTGACACTGTTTGCATCTGCGTGTCAGTTTTTTCATTGCTCATTTGATGTGTTTATACATAAAGTGCACACAGACTTTATTAAATTACAACAAAAGCCAAAGTGAAAAGCTCACCATCTCCAGCTTTGTCTGCTTAACATTCTCTGACACCTTCTGGTCTCTGTGTGCACACACCTGCATGCAAGGAACCCTCCTGAATTCCACCCTGTGCTCTTCACAGATGAACCTTTCAGCGTGTTTCATGTGTTTGGTCACTGCTTTAAGACACAAGCTGCCACAGTCCTACAGTAGCAATTCTTTGCTCAGGACTGCTTTCCTTGAAGAAACCACTACACCCTGGGCTGTGCAGGGATATATTGGACGGTACAAACTTCACTGTTAGGAATAATAAGCACATTTGGATTTTAAAGCCTGAATTTCATTTGTGAGTGGACAAGAACAGACGACATCCGATCACTTGAAATTCTTGGACTCCTTTTTTGGCAAAACAACCAACCTGCTATTAATTTGCTCAAGAGCAAGTCAGATCATGAAAGACAGGTCATACACTTGAAAACCAAGGATAAATTTATTGTTTTGACACTGGCTAGAGAACACTGTAAAAGGAACTTCACTGAGACTGAGGAAGATTAAATCCGGTGTGTTTGTAGAGGAAAGATAAAGACTGTTTCGAAGGGTTCTCAAAACTGAGAAGTTTGGACAAGGGCTTTGTTGATAGTAGAATCCAAAAGAACACATCTAATAAAGTATCAACTATTTAGCAGACATCACTCTTTCAAATTTAAATCTGAACTATGTTCAGTCAGCCACTTGCAGCTCCAGGTGACACACCCCAGCACCAACACTCAGAAACGCTCAGCTCAAGAACACTTTCTAGGCACCTACACCATTATCCACAACAGCACAACAATAATAATAAAACCAAGCAGATCTCCTCTTGTCATCCACGTATTATTAAGCAGGTCTTCCTCAACCCCCTTTGCAAGCAACAAGGTTGAATTTACCCGGGAAGCAGCGACTGGGGGGTGGGCGTGGGCCCGTTGAGGGCGTAGAGGCCGATGCTGCCGATGCCGCTGCTGCCGACACTGCCGGAGCTGGGGGCGGACGCGGCGCCGCGCTCCTGGTAGTTGAGCGGGAGGCTCTGAGGCCGCGCGTAGTAGTAGGGCGTGGAATGAGCATCCCGGGGTAAGGCCTGAGCAAAGAGCGTGGCGTAACTTGAGACCTGAGACGGGGGAAAGGGCAAGGAGGAAGAAAAATCGTCAGTTCACTTTAGTTATGGCATGTCCTTAATTAACACAAAATACTCAAAATGCAAAATAATTGAAGATCATATTTATGGATTTTTTTTTTTAAAGGAAAAGATTTGTTGACACAACTATAGTGACAAAAAAGAAAGTCCTTTACAGTCAATTAGACTGGTTTTCAGCAATACAGATTATTTCTGCCTCCTGAATAGTCACCAGAATTAGATCTCAAAGCAATTTTTTGTTAGCAGAGCTGCAACTGAAGCGTAAATGTTGCTTTCTCCTCTTTCAAATCCATTAGTATATTAACCGACTTCATCAAAAACATAAAATAAAATTTAAAAAATGCATCCACACAGCCTAAGCCACAGATCATCTCAGAAATGTTCACAGATCTGGGTTGGACAGATCATAATTTTATATTCACTTGATATATAAGAAGTACATAAAAAAAAGAATTGCAAAAGTTGATGTCAATGCCTTCTTCCTCTGAGCTTGCCTGAATTTTACAAAGAAAAAAAAATAGAAACATCCATTAAGTCTGCATAAGGATTCTTAATGACATCTAAAACAATCACTATACATTTATCATTTTTCGACTAAAAATAACAAGCCTTCCACATACCTTGTTAGACTGCTTACGTGGATCTTCACTAAGGTTAAGCAGGAGGTAGAGTATTGACCATTTGTTTTTTAAAACACCCTTTTAAAACAGATAAAAAAAGTTACAAATGACAGCTTGTTCATCTTTATTTACCCAGCCTACCAGAAAAAGAAAACAACAAAAAGAAATCTAAGCATATGAATAACAACTTCATACACATACAATAAACCCTCAGAGACACACTTCTGAATAAACTAGGAACATGTAGCATGGCCTCCTCATCAGGAATTTCATGAATTTTCATCGTTTTATTTAAGTAATGAAGTCTCAGCTGATCTGAGAATAAGCACGCTCAATTTAAAGTTCACAGCTTCCAATAAAGAAGTTAATATAGGGCTGAACTTTTACCAACATTTCTGCCCTACTTCATTTAAAACATCTTGGGCTTGTAATTTGTAGAATTGTAAGTAAACAACTGTCTTTTCTCCACTTTTGTTCTCTTTGTCCTTCTCAGGAATACCTTAAGGAAGGAATGGTTCAAACTTGTATTACTGTAAATGCCATTTGACAGAGTGACCACATGTTCAATAGCTTAAAGAACAAAGACATTGTTAACACAAAACTTGAGGCACGGGCAATACACTCTCTACCAAGCAGATACAAACAGATATTGCAGGCTGTTAGAATAAGGCTCTTAGAACTTTAAATCTCAGCAGGAAGTTTGTGAGCAGAAGGCAAAAATCACAGCAGAGTTTTAGCACATTCCCAACCTCCTGCACTGCTGTGCCCTGTGTCCCTCTAGCCCATACTGGGCAGATTCAAGTCACCCTGGAACACCAGGGTCCCTCCAGAGGCTTCTTTCCAGTTCTCTGGAGAAGCCTCCTGTATTTTCCCCTGATCACAGGCACACAACTTAACTTGTTTAACTCCTATATAAGCATATTTGCAAGGTATTACCCTAAAACAAATGACAATCAGAAAAGCTTTGGGTTTCATTAGCACCATCCAACATAAGTCTATCACACCAACAGGGCAGCTCTGCCTGCTTGCAGTTGCTTTACTGACAGTAAATTTACTACTCTACCTGTGAACTGAGTTTTCTGTAGAGCTCTGAAAATAAAGCAGCATCTGCCTCTCTTCTTTGCCTTGCAACTGCAGAAAGGAAGGAGAGAGTTGGAAATTAAAACAAATCAGAGCAAAATAGTCATGATGGAATTGACTTTTTGTAGTAATTTGGGAAATTTACTCATGTAATTCTGAGCTTTCACGTTATCTGCATCCCTGGCCACACAAGATTGATAACAACAGGAGGAAAAAAATCCTAACCATTCCAAGAGGTGTAAAATTATTCCCAGAAAGCCAAACAGTAGCATAAAAGAATCATAAAAAAAAAACACAGAGCAGCCATTAAACTGTATCTTGCATTTATGTTTTTGCCTTTGCTCTTAGGCATAAAAATTTCAGAGACTGTGATAATCAACTGTAACCAGAGCTTTTAATACAGACAGTCTGTCTCCCCAAAGGTCTTGGGAAAGAAATCGCCTAATTTAAGAAGCTGTTTTTTTCTTTAATTACTGAAAGAGAAACATGTAGAGAGAGACACACACACACACACACACACACACACACACACACACACACACACACACACACACTCCTTCTAAATAAGGGCCCTTTTAAGGTCTAATCTGCCTTTGTGTTGGTTTTTAAAAAATAAAACATAACTGAAAGCAAGAAAGGATTACAGCATCCTATAAAGCACTTGATAAAAGGTGATTGGTTCCATATTACACAGTAAAAGCAAGGAGCAAAGCAGCGCCACTCGCCCAGGATTCCAAAGTCACTGAACAACTATGTATTAAGGAAAACATTAACAACTATAACAACAAAACCCAAATCATTGCCTTGAGCTCTGCTAGTTACATAATATAAGTCTTTCCTCAGATGAGAGATGTCACCAAACTTGGAAGTGTCTTCAGGAAAGACACGTTATTTTAGAAAAAGAACCTTAATGAAAGTACTCTTCCACGTAGAAAGGGCTATTTACAAGTCATGGCTAAGCACCTTTCGCCACATAAGGGGCTTCCTGAATAACTGCAACAGCAGCAGAATATGTCCAGTTAACTTGTTGTATGGCCACACACATCAACCTACAAGTTGCAGTAGTGCAGAATGAAGATAAGGGAGATCATCAGCTTCAAACTGCTGTCAATTAGCCCAGCCTAATGAGCACACACGCCGTGCCTAATACATGCACCACAGAATGCTGTGCTTTCAAGTTAGATGTACACAAATGCAAGTGGACGTATTTGAATCAGGCAATGGAAGCTGTGGATTAACAAAGAAGGAACATAGTTCTTTACAAACACTGAGTTCAGTTACCCCAGCTCAATTTCACTGACAGATCATCCAAAGCTTGAGCACAAACAGGAAGTTTTAACTTAATTAATGTACTGCAAGGCACTGCTCTCAGGCACGGGAGAGTCTGCTGAAAGCTGCATTTAGCTTTGCAAGCTTGTTGCGTGCACACAGCACAACACTGCCCACTCAGAGCACCACAGGGCACCTGGGAATACAAGTGCAGCCTAACTTTAATAGCTCAATGGTTTGGGTTTGAGGTGGCTGCAGAAAAAACTTGTAGAGAAAAATGAAGGCAAGAAACACCTGGTAAGTCACATGAGCAAATAATGATGCTCTCCATTACCAGGATGCTTCACACATATTTCACACATGTCTTCTGAGTTAAGTGGACTAAAACGTAATATTTTAAAAACAGACCTCACAATATCAGTCTTCCATAAAGCAATGTGAATTCATAAGATCTAAATAATACCAAAATGAAACCCTATCTGCATATCCCTATCTCTAGGGATCAAACCAAACAGAAATGTACATACGTTCTTTCTTGATCTTCTCAGCTACAAGAAATTCATCCCGTTCCACGGTGGGGGCAAAGTTGCTTCCAATGACTCTCACTGCATACTGGAACTGCTGCGCTGCATCAGCTGAAAGAAAGCAGGAGAAAAATCCTCACTTAGACTTAAAAGTTCTATTAAAAAGCAGATCCAACATATGTACCTGGTTTAGCTCTGCTATTACTATATAATACTCCTCAGACACATTTCTAACCTAAGGACAGCCAGGTACAGTTTACCACATAGAGATTAATGATGCTCTACTTCAAAATACACCCGCCTGTGCAGCCTGCAAAATGATTCTACTTACATTTGTGCACAAGTCTATGCACAAAAACAAGCCTAGAAGTTGTACCAAGCATGTGCTGCTTTAAGGGCATGAGAACCTCTGTGCAGATAAAAGAGACTTTCAGACCTGTGCAGTTATTAGTGGGACACACAACAATTGGCTGTGCTGCTATCCAGGCCCCAAATCCTGCAGGATTCTGCACCAAGTCCAAGATTCAGCTCACACACAAGAAAAACTCTGCCACGTTCACCAGGGATACCCTCCCAGCACACAATGTGTGCATCTCCATAGTCAGAGGCTTCCTTCAACTACACCACTTCCATGCACTGCTTCTACCTTTAATCCTGTTGAGCACTTTGGGGGCAAATCTCTCTGCTTTGCTGGAAAATCAGCACCAATTTGGGGTGATGAGACAGTTCAGTATCAGCACATCTACAACATCCCCATGGCCCCATGTGCTGGGCTCAAAGTTCACCAAGAGCACTCAAGTCAGGCCTACTGCCATCACACGGGCAGAGTGCTGGAAAAAGTGTTTCCCATGCAAGTAATTCCAGCCATATGGTGGGAACACTACTAGGGAAAAGTTCAGTGCAAGTGTATGGTGCCACTTATTTAACTTTTTCTATTTTCAGATTTTTTAGGTCTGTTTTGAATACATCTATTTTGCATGCAATGTATCAGACTCCTCATGGCTTTGGCTTAAGCAGTCAGCTTTCGGTCGCAAGCCTGGAGTCGTGCAGCAATGGGCCCACGAGGGAAGGAGGAGGGACGAGGCCCTGGACAAACACATGGGGCAAGGTCCACTAGCTGCAGAGATACAAAAGGTGTCATATCACTTTTTTGAATGAATAAATCAACATTTACACTGGGGAAAAACTGAAAGGGAGTCAGTTATTGCTAAAATCCATTAGGAACTCCACATATTTATGGAAAGGAAAAATCTGAAATCAGAGTGTGTGTTTTTGAAGGCCTGTTTTTGTCGACTTTGATATATGAACACATACACTGATCCCAATCTAACAGGATAGATCTTTAAATGAGCAAACACATTAATTAGTCCACCAAAATCAATACTTCACTCCAAGGAAAGAATAAGCTGCTCAGACAGAACTATTAGCATCTATCAGTATAATAAAATATCAGATTATTAAACAGGCATGCCTACCATTCTATTTTCAGGGCAAAAAACAAAACCAGGCACTCTGAAACCACTGTAAGGTCACAAATACGCATGATGTAGATGCCTCCGAGAAAGAATAGTTCTGCTGTTGGACTAGGCAGGATTTCATTCACAGGTAGTGTTCCAAAATTCCGAAAAGGAAGTGATAGAATTGTTTGAACTAAAGGGATGAACTACAAGGGGAGAATGAGCATCTCGAAGGGTTTCTGCCTAATTCTCAGTTACAGTGCACGTCATTATGGACTAACTCAAGGTTTACAAAAGTTTTATTAGTTAGCAAAGTTAGCTAGTGTACAAACATTGACAGTAGGTTATCCCAGACAATAAGAGGAGGTATTTTATCTTTTGTTAACTTCATAAATGCACAAGCACCACCACGAGGCGAGAGTTGGGCTCCTCTAATCCTTCTTGTGTATTTTTGGCTTAAATGCTTTTATTGTCACTCGACAAGGTTTCCAACTTAGAAACAAGAAGGCTAAGAGAGCTCCAGGTCAAATAGCTCAGGTGAATGGAAGTTAGGAATGGGATCAGCAGTTGATTCCTTGGCACCATATCACTTATGTATCTAGATTAAGCTATTACAGAATAAAGTATGAAACATCATCAACAAACTGGTTTAACGCAGGTTACAGAAAAAATAAAAAAATACAAATAATTTCTTATTTACAAAGTGGCAGAAATACAAGACATACACAGAAGACAAAAATAAACAAACAAACAAACAAACAAAAAATCAAGAAAACATCACACACTCCTGTAGTTTTTCCTCGTTTTGAGACATGTTAGTCCATTTTTCTATGGAAAGTGAGGCTTTGCAAACTACCCAATACCTCAGCTTCACCAGTCTCTCTATTGCCTCCTATTAACTTTTAAACTGCTGAGATTTTAACAAATTTGACAGGGGTCTTGGGTGAAAGTGAGCAAGTTTCCCAGGAACTGCCACCTGCCAGGACAAACATGCAGCAGTGTTTAACGGACTGAACACTTGGGACACAAACCCCTAGAAAATAAAGACTTATTCAAATCTTAATGAGCCTGTGTCTTACATATTTATGACTGTGGTACACTGCTCTATGCTCATCTTTTTAAAGTTTTTTTAATGAATTACATTCTTCATTATGCAACATTCTGCTATGTCTGGACAACTGAGCATTATTTATTCAGTTGCTTGTGGTGCCTTTTCAGTATATACTATGGTTGTATATGGTTTATATTTTAAAACCATGTATGGTTTTATATATGAGCATCAATAAGCCATATTTAATTCACAAAAAACTGTGAATAAGCTACACAATTCTAAATATGAAGCCTGCTACACTGCTAGAGGACCCAAAGCTACCCGATCTCCACACACAGGTTTGCAGGGGCGATTCAGTGACAACGTAGCAAGACTGTTGGCACCTTTCACTTTTCTCAGCTTCCCATGCCCATCTTCTTTAAAAGCAGTCCCTCCTTGCCACAGGAGTTCCTTCAGCATTGAATTAGGTCTTAAAAGTCTATAAGACAACTCCAGTATCTGAAGTGATTCCACATACTTTAATAAGGACATTCGTCATCAGCAAAAGAGATTCATATAGTTCAGGGCGCATGGATGTGTTAAATTGTTTTCCCTTTCCTAAAAAATAGCCACGAAGACACAAGAAGGACTAAAGAAATTGGATGGAATCAGGCACAGGTACAATTTTTTTTTTTTTTTCCTTCAATCACTAAGCAATTCCAGCACCTATCTCTGCTACAACAGCAAGGACATGCACCAACACATCAAGTGTTACAGGTGGTAGTAGGGGACAGGAGAAGCGCCCAGAAACACAGGCAAGATCTCAGGTGTCTGGTCAGACCAGCGAGCGCAGGAAGGGCAGTCGTCCCCTCACAAACCATAAAAGTGGAGGCCTCTCCTGGCTACACACGTCCAAAACTAATGATACTGGTAAAGAGCCATTCACTTGAACCAAGAAAGCACAGGTGTGCAAGCAGGTTAATAAATATGCTCCCCTAAGCACAGCAAGCTATGAATAATTCAAAGCTATATAGTTCACCCAGCTAGCCACACCTCCTAGCAGTTCAGAATGAAAAACCGAACTGCCTCCAAAGGCAGAAAGTGCTATTCTAAAACCACAAAAGAAAAAGAGGTAAAAGCACAGCACATAGACAGAACAGAGACACGAGGCTTAGGAGAAATTTGGTTGCCATAAGACAAGTAAAAAAGTGACAACAAAACCAGAAATTTAAAAGGAAAGTTTAAGAAAGTAGAATCACGTAGCCAACATACTTCCAAGCAGCCATATGTCAGAGAGTTTTAGGAAAAAAAAAACAGCAAGTATTTTGCTTTAAAAATAAATAAATCTTCTGACACTAACTATAGCTTTTGGAAGTGACCTGATATTTACATTACTGCACATTTCTTTCAGCACTACTGCCTGTAGGTCTCTTGAAATTTAAATTAAAAAAAAAACTAAAAATAAATTTTAAAGTTTAAATAAAATCTTGAAAACAGGAACAGTGATTGAAAGGGTATTTCAAAACATTTGCACATCATATCATAAAAGTGAGGAGCCTGGTTACAGGAAAGCTAAAGAACTGAAGAAATCCCTCACATATGGCACAGGACACAGCCAATACAGCAATGCTTGTCTATCTCCTCTATATATTTTACCCACAAAACAAGCTTCATATGAATATGAATCACCACCACGAAAGCAAACAATTACACTAATATAATGTCATCTGCTGACAGAGAGGAACCCCAGAAAGGTCGAGGCTGGATGGGACCTCTGGAGACCATCCAGTCCCAGGCCTTGCTCAAGCAAGGGCCCCCAGAACCCGGAACACAGGGGCCCAGCCAGATGGTCCTTGAACATCTTCAAAGATGGAGATTCCACCACCTCGGGCAACCTGCTCCAGGAAATAAGCACATAAGCAAAACTGCTTGTTATAAAGTGTTTTTTTTTTTTTTTAAAAAAAAAAAAAAAAAAAGTAATTGGTGGCAGGTCGATTATTAAGTATTCTTAATGAACCTCTCCTCTAATGTATAGAGCCATCCTTTCAACTGTAAGTGCATTTCTCGCAGAATAACAGCAAAAAAAAAAAAAACCACATACACAAAGACACTATATTCATGCAAGTTTGGAATATTTTTTTCATAATTAACAGTCCAGTTTTCAGATTCTTCTCCTACCAAGGAAAAGAGGAGGCTACAGACTCCCTTGCCTTTCCTTACCTGAAAGCCAAGTTCCTCCTGCTGCAAAACCAGAGGCACGGCACAGGAGACATAACTATTTAATTATCCTTGCTGCTACTTACTGAATTCTCTGTAAGGAAGTAGTTCTGGGACAAGCTAGGCCTAACAACAAGGTCTTAAAATTCTTACCTTGCTGTGAATTTTCGCCTAACTAGTCAACTTGTATTTGCTTCCCTTAGCATATGTAAGAAATAAGAGTATTTCACCTTGTGAATGAACAACTATAGGATGCCACATTTTTCTCTGCCATAAAAAAGCAATCCTGCGCAACTGCTAGAATATACAAGGTAAAAAATATTAAATAATATTCAAATATAAAAAATAGTATAGACAAGTTCTCTGAAAGTTTGGGTATTAAGGGCAGAACAATATTAGTAAACACACAAAGATTTATAATGAAGACCAAAACACTAACTCTTGGGCAGGGTGAGTATATAAGAGGGAAAGGAAGGTCAGGAACAGCTCGGACTGCAGTGATCAGAAAACCCTCTTTGACTGAGGACTGCAGCCACAGAGCAGCCAGTCAGGGCAGCCGCACTTGAGGCCTGGCCAAAGCACCAAACCAGCCGCTAGCCAATCCTTAGCTCTAAGCCCAATAAATATCCTGGAAAACCATCCAACTTCCACATAACTCAGTAGGATTTGCAGGGAAATTCTTGGAGGAAAGAGCTCTTCACCAAAAGCAGGAACTATGCCCATGCAGCTGACTGATGTTGCAAACTAACTCATCCAGTGAAAGGTCCGGAAAGCAGGGAACAATAGACTTTTTAAGGGCACCACAGGTACTGAGTATGGCAGGCAGGAGCCAAGGAATTCCCAGTAGAAAGAGGCTCAATCAAATTTAATGAGCACTCCAGGCATGGCGCTGTAGAACATGGACATGGGTGCAGAGTCAAGGCACTTGCACCCCCTACCAGCTGTAGGGCATCACCAAGACATTATATAGATATTATATAGGCGGGATCTTCATCTCCGGAGGGCACAGGCTCTATGGGAATACAGCAAAAGAAGTGCCAAGAGGGAACAATGCCAAGCAAGCCAAACCTTCCCAAGGAGAGAGAAATGCAGGGAAAGTATGGACAGAAAGAACTAAACATCTAAGCTGAAGCGCCTTCTATCATGAGCCCATTACATTTCAGCTTGTATTTTACTAGAACACTTACTCCAAAAAGCTAGCAGAAACTAGGATTTTACTCAGTTCCCAGCAGGACACTCGTGCAAATGGTTATAAACTGCTGTTTGTATCCCACTCCAACTGCTTGCTGCTCATGAGGTGTTTTAGCCAAATAAACTCAGTATTCGAACTCAAGGATAACAACTAGGGTAAGGATGGACCTCCAAAAATTTGATGTACTTTATAACTGTACACTGATGTGAAATATCAGGTCAAGAGAGGTGATCGTCCCCCTCTACTCAGCCCTGGTGAGGCCACACCTGGAGCACTGTGTCCAGTTCTGGGCTCCCCA
>JAUBOD010000537.1:178724-211493 GCA_032353885.1 Nothura maculosa
ATGATTTTGATAAAAGCTCAAAAGCAGAAAAATAATGGGTTTTAGTTTCTGTTGTAAGAGTGTGAATTATTGCATAGCAATTAAATATCCTTTAGTTCATGTATTTCCTTTGTCTTTTTAATCTGGAAGCAAATTTTACAGCAGCAAGTACATTTTATATGCAGATGCAATATATTGATAGTAAAGGAACATCAAGCATTTGTTATACTCCATTCTTTCTATATTATTTGTTCCACATCTAACTTAAAGCCTACAGATCTTCCAATCCATGTTTTAACATACTTAACTCACTTGTGCAATGCCCATTTTCTAGGTACGATGGGTTCGTCAGACTTTCTTGTCTTTACCTCCAGAGTTTAGGAATGTGCACAGAAAATAGCAGGATTCTGCCTGGGAATTCAAAGTCAGGCTGAAAACCTTTCACTGTAATCCGCCTAACATTCAGTGTACTGTCTGAATTTCATAAAAATAAAGTTTGGGTTAATACCATGCTGTATTAATGGTGTTGCCCAATTTGTGCCAGTGATAATTAAATGCGAAAAAGTGGCTGCAAATTAGTATTGAATGTTCCAGTAAAGCTGGAGATGCTTAAAAAAGGTTAAAAAAAGTTAGTAAATGAGATGTTTTCACACAAACATTTGTCATGGTGAAACCATGCTTCTTGGTTTCCCAAGAACAGTAAGTATATCCTTAGAGCAGTGAGACTAGAGGCCAAATAAACCCGAATAGGAGCTTACACAGCGGTCACTGCTGAGCCTGAATAATGCAGAAAAATGCAAGTGAGGTTGGAACTAATTACTCTGGACACTACAGAATACAGTAGCGCTCAGAGTAGGCCATAACCCCACTTTTTTTCAGCATTTTCTTGTGCTACACTGCACTTTGCTCCATGATGGCTGCACGTCTGGCAGGGCCCACATGAGCTCTTCTTACAGCTAGCTCAGGTAAACCTGTGTCAGAGGTAGTCTCTGCAGTAAGTGCAGTGGCTGCAACTGTAAATGGAGGCCTCTCTGCCCTGGCCAGCAGGTCCCTCAAGCATTGCTTCCAAGTTTACTTACTTAAACATAGACCCTTAAAGCGTTATTATTCCATATTTTCTGGAATGTGGAATGCTTCGTGCAACACATTCCCAACCTGCAGTTCTTTGAGCCCTTCCAAACCAAACTGTCATTGCTTATATCCTCCTCATTGATACAGTCGCTGAGATATCAGATCTCTATCTTCAAACTGGTGAGATGCTGAACATATTCATTGTAAATTAGCATTTAAAAAGGTTTTGTAACAGTCCTATATAAGGAATTTCCTTTGAAGCATATTAGCTTTCCAGTATTCCATACTCATCTTTCCATTAATCAATCTTCACAAAATCAAGCACTAATTTAAAATATGTCCGAGAATCTTACAGTGACTCCTAGTTTACGTTTCATTTCTGAGCAGACTTTCAGCCGATATGCAAGATTACGGTTTAATAATTGATGGAGCAGCATTATCATTAATAATGAAACCAAGACAGGATGGGAGCTCTGGTAACTACCGCGAGCTCTTCCTTGAAATCTGCAGGAACTGCAGCGCCGTGCTCTGCTGCCGAATGGCCCCTCTGCAAAAAGCACAGGTTGGTATTGCATTTCCTAATTGCTTGCTAGCTGTGCAGCTATGCAAATAATGAACGTTCCTACTCTCTGTGACTTCTTGTGGCCATTAAAAATCTTAACATTCACTTTTGTATCTTCTAAAATGGAAGATAAAGAAAATTAGGAAGGAAGACGGGGGGATGTCTCCTGGCAAGCAGTTTAGATAACAGTATTCTAAAATGACACCCTGGTGTGCAATCAAATTTGGTTCATGTATTTACTCTGCAAATTTTGTGGTTGGTACATGCTGATACATATGTAGCAAATTAAACTAATTGCTTCTTTTTTACCTAACAAGCTTTGAATACTAATAGTAGTCCACTATCTGTTAATACTACACGAACCTGAATTATTTATTATGGTAGAAGGATATATTGATATATTTCCTTCTCTGGAGATACTCAAAACCCATTTGGAAACAATCCTGTGCCACGTGCTCTAGGTGCCCCCGCAGGTGCAGGGGACTTGGACTAGATGATCTCTAGAGGCCCCTTCCAACCTCAAGGATTTTATGATTATGTCTATTTCTAAACATAAGTATGAGAGAGAAAAATACAGGTAGAAAATGTGAACCTGGTACTTTTGAAGTACATTTTGACTGTTGTATATGGGTTTGTAGCAAGTAAAGAGTTCCTTCCATTACTGAAACATCTCAGTGTAAGCTGGAGACCTATATAGGAAACAAAACATTACAATTTATGCTTCTTTCTTTCTCTTCGAATATTATGTCTATCAGTGGTATATATGGTACAGCTTAAGCAGATATTTACTCAGTGAAATAAATGTATTTAGCCAGCATTCTTTAAACTGTAAGAAAGTTTATAGAATTTCTTATTTGCAGTTGACAAGAGGTGATCATTTATAATGGATCCATTTGTAATGCCATTTTGGAGCATTTCAGTATCAGCAGTGCTCAGGTATACATGGAATCCTGTTATTATTTCTGGGTCTGCACAGAAAGAATAGTCATAAAGGACCCAGTTGTAAATGCAGCAAGTAGCTGTTTATTCTTGTGCAAAGTTGTTGTTATCATCTGTATTTAAAATGCATTTGGTCACTTGTGCATTCCAAAATTAACCTTTAATATGTCTTTTGTTAAAGCAGAAAACAGAAACCATTCAGGATTGTTAAGAAAGCAGAATCAGTCTTTAGCTTTAAGTTTCTGTGGAAACAGTTTATTAAAGCCCTTGCACAGTATTTAACAATATCTCAATAATATCTTCCTTTCCTCTGCATTTCTCTTTACTGTCTATCTCTTCACTTTTCTTACACTTAATCTCTCCTTAAAATACCTTGAAAGTGTTTCAAACAGGAATTTACACTCATAGTAAATTTTTTTAATACAAAGACACCACTGATCTTTATGTGTAGTGGTTGGATTGGGCTATTTGTATTTTATGCTTTTTCACAGGATTTCTTATGTAACTGTGTTGCTCTGTTTTCAAAAATCATACACTAAATACTGTTTCATGAAAAATAAATAAACCATCAACATCACAGAGAAGAGTTTTTAACAGTGGTTCTTTTCCAGATTGTAAAATTGATTAAGTTATCAAAGGAGCGTCCTATCACTTTAGCAATTGGTGATGGAGCAAATGATGTCAGTATGATTCTAGAAGCACATGTTGGTATAGGTAAGTGTACTTTTCAGATTTTTATTTGAGACAAAATGACAAAAACATTTAATCTATCCAATGATGAATCAAAGAATCACATTACTCCATTTAGAGACAACTGTTAGTGCATTTACCACAGGTATCTTATGAGGTACTGTGGTGATGTCTTATTAAATCAATGTCACAGCATATTGAACATTTCTTTAGTTAAAAAGTTTCATTGCTTTTTTTTTTAAAGGAATCATTGGCAAAGAAGGTCGTCAGGCAGCAAGAAACAGTGACTATGCAATACCTAAATTTAAACATTTGAAAAAAATGTTGCTTGTTCATGGGCATTTTTATTATGTTAGGATATCTGAACTTGTGCAATACTTCTTTTATAAGGTAAGACAATACTTACTCTCAAAAACTCACATGGTAGTTAAAGTATATGCAGTTTGTATAGTCAATAGCATGAAAGTGTAATAACACCATAAAGAAATGCTGCTGACTGGAAGATGCAAAGCTAACATGGGATTACTGTTGTCACCCAGATGATGCGGCAAAATACTTTTGTTTAGATATATTCTATAATCTTTAATGTGATTAAAAGTAAAACTTGCTTTTCTCTTTGATCTTTCTCCCTTAAAAATTCAAGCAAAAACTATTTAGTTTATTTTCAGTAACTTCTAGATTCTTTCTACAATGGCTTTTTAAATCATACTGGAAATAGTATTTAAGAACTTAGATTTCCTTAACTGTAAAGTATCTTAGTTTCTAAATTCAATGGGATGGTGTAGGTGGAGAAAATGTGTAACGTGTATCTACCTGCTCACATAGTCTATGCCTATATGTTAGGATCCAATCTAAGTTCTTTCAGTAAGTCATGGAAAGATTACAGAAAGGAACCTTAAGATAATTCAAAGTTGTAGATATTAGGCTGTATGTGTCGTTATGAAAGGACGAATCAGGAGGTCACAGCGTGGAACATCTTAACATTTCTTTGCTGGGATCCATGCAGGGCAAAGTATAAACAACCTTCCTTATCACAGTTTCTCTTCTACTGTGAATTGTACCTTACTTGCTTTGTCTTCACTGCACTGTCGTCCTGGATCAAAATTCATTGCCCTTGGCCATTGCCAAGTTTGCTTCCAGAATATTTCTTACAGTATTTTCTTACAAGATATTTTCTTACAGTACTAACATGAGAATGGTGATGCTTAATGTTTAATGTATGTATGTCTTTTACCATTCCTGCAGCACTGACTATTGCTAGATTTATAAATTCATAATCTGCATAGTTAAAAGACTGTGAACAGCATATATATTGATGCTTTATTTCACTTGATAATTGTGTCACTTTGTCTTTCAGAATGTCTGCTTCATTTTCCCTCAGTTTTTGTATCAGTTCTTTTGTGGATTTTCACAACAGGTTAGTCCTACAAAAATTTCTTTTTTTAAAAAAAAACAAATGGATTCTTAGTCTGCTGATAAAATTGCTAGATTTGCACAGTTTGCACACTATAGAAAGAAGAACAGCACTTTTGATTCATATAATTTTAGTGGCAGTTAAAGTTAAGTTACATAAACTAATTCTTATAAAAGCCATGTAATTTTCAAAGTCAAAGCTACAGGAACACGAAGTTTAAGAACAAAGATGCAAAAAATCAGAGCTCAGAGGGTTGTGACCAGTGGCACAAGGTCTAGGTGGAGGCCTGTAGCTAGTGGTGACCCTCGGGAGTCAACCCAGGGTTCAGTCTTATTCAGCTTATTCATCAGTGACTTGGTTGAAGGGACAGAGTGTCTCCTCCTCAGCTGGTTTCCTGATCGTCCAAAACAGGGAAGAGGGGCTGATGCACCAGAGGGCTGCACTGCCCTCCAGAGGGAGCTGGACAAGTTGGAGAGTTGGGTGGAGAGGAACTTCATGAGATTCCACAAGGACAAGTGCAGGGTCCTGCCCCTGGGGAGGAAGAACCCCAGGCAGCAGCACAGGCTGGGGCTGACCTGCTGGACAGCTGCTCCGGGCAGCTGGGGATGGATGGGTGAGAGGGTTTGCTGCTTCTACAGGAATCTTTGGTTGTTGAGTGTGGGTAGTTTACGGTTGGTCTCAGTTGAACCCATAGGAGGGGACAATATGTGGACCAGACTATTTATTTCTGTCCTCCACATGAATAGGGTGCAAAGGCAGAGTTGTGTCTGACATCCGCAAGCAGCTCTTCAGGGATATTTGGCTCCATGGGAAGGGATATACTTTGTATTTTAAACAAGTTGACTCACTGATTTTTAATTAACCACAGTACAGGTGATTGTGCCTTAAAATTGTAACTAGCTAATTTAAATCTTTTCCTTCTACAGCCTTTATATGATACTGCGTATCTAACACTGTACAATATCAGCTTCACTTCCCTTCCTATCCTCTTGTACAGTCTAATGGAACAACATGTCAGTGCAGACACACTCAAGAGAGAGCCTTCCCTTTACAGGTAAAATTAATACATTAGCTCCTAAAATTTGGCTATTCTGAGGCAAAATCTAGCTCTGTTCCCATGAAAGCACTCAGGATTTCTGTGTCACAAGATACAAAAGAAAAATCTCAGATCGGCTGCAATTGAAGGATTGAAGACCATGTGAAGACCACCATTCATTTGCCACCTAAGTGAATGAGAGCATGATACAAATCGCTCTCCTACAAATTGAAAACATGATTTAATTTAGGCTTATTTATTTCCTTTAGCCATGAGAAAAGGAGGAAAAAATAAATAGAAAACCTAACATTTCTTCCACATCCTTTTATTTTGAGAGAAAGATGAACTGAGTGTTAGAGTAGACGTGATATTTTCTGCAGGGTGTCGAGCATTGTCCTCTGCGTATTGTTGACTTATTTGCTGGGCATTAAAGCTGTGGCTGCTTTGATTTACTTGTCTTAGCCACTTGAAATACTGTCTCTGCCAATGATCTGCATGTGGCCATCTAAATTAGCAACAGTGCTCAGTTTAGATTCTTGCAGCTGCAAAAACAGGACGTTTTAGAGGGTGATCATAGTAGATAATTGAAGGGGAAATGTTTTGGAGAGTAGTAATTATAGAGGCATAAAAGATAATGTTTCAAGTGACAAAAGATAATGTTTCAAGTGACATACCTTTACCTATTTAGCTCACAAGTGAACACGGGATGTCATTCTGTGGGAAATTCAGGATACTACCATTGAAGCCAATATACCCCTCATTTTCTTGGTTCTGTATTTAAATGTTTTCAGTTTCAAAATTCAGAAGTGCTTTCCTTTTGGGCTTTGAAAACTTAGTACATCTAACAGTCCCCTGCGAGCCATCTCAGGCAATAGCCCCTTGCTCTAGGCCAGATGAGGCTCACGAAGCTTAAAATGCTTTGCACTGTTTTAAAAGAAAATTGCTAATCTCATGGGATAACTTACAGGGCAAAAAGACATCACATGGTCAGGAGACAGGTTTTTGATGGCTATATGGGCGAAAGTCTTGCTAGATGGTAAATGTTCCAAGCTGCTATGTGAGATTTTTTTTTTAATTCTGGGTTTTCATTTAACTCTTCTGATGTTATGACGTGTTTTATAATGATGCATTCATATGTAGTTTTTTATGTGCAAGAAGAAAATTTGTACTATTTCATCTTTCCTGTAATGAGAAAATATAATGATTTAGTGGTCAGTTCTACTGCTGATCAGTCCAAGTATTTTTTGGTGGGAAAATAATTGAACTATTTTTATCTTAAAGGTTCAGCTGAACTGCTAATTTCTGATTATTCATGTTTCACATAAAGTTGTTTTATTCTAATATTTTGTACAAGAGTATCTCACAGGAAATAAAGTGGAATCTCTGGAGACCTCTAGTGTTTTCATTTACAATTTATACTGGGTCCTCAGCTGTACAGCAAGTATTGTAAATGAGATAACTTCTGTAAAAAGATTGAAATGTGAATAGCTGCAGCAAACAAGAAGAATTAAATATAGCTGGAATAAGCAGAGCTACAGGCAACAGTTAAAAGGATTCAGTAAAAATGAAATTTAAAAAATAAAGAGGAGCTAATTACGAAAGATTTGGTGAAGTGGTAGGTAATTGCCATGTGGAAATGTCAAGTTACCCCATGTGTGGTCTCCTAATTCTGTGTCCCTCACAAAATAGTTTGTATCATTTTTGTGGCCTCTTTGCCACATGCTAATGTGAATGTATGTGTCTTGTCTGCCACAGAGACGTTGCCAAGAATGCTCTGCTGCGCTGGCGTGCATTTATCTATTGGACATTCCTAGGAGTGTTTGATGCTGTGGTATTTTTCTTTGGTGCCTATTTCTTCTTTGAAAACACAACTGTAACCAGCAATGGACAGGTTAGTATTGGCTTTGATCAGATTCAATGAAATATAATTTTTAAAATGTCAAGTGTTCAGTCATTGTGAACACAGTTTGTTTTCTTCAAGATTTCCAGCACGGATGGCAACAGTTTTGTAAATTACGGTGAGATATGTGGGTTATCTGTCTAGCAAATCTGAATTATGTAGTAGGAATTCTGTATAGCAGCAGGTAGTGGCATGGGACTAGACAAAATTAAAGATAAATGTACATCATATATTTCAAGTAGTCCTGCAGAATTTACATGGTAACATTTCTGGTTTGTGCTTAATGCATCTGATGAATATTTGATTAACTGATTAACTATGTATTCAGAAAAGGTACAGTAGATATGAGTGGTGACACAAGAGCTTAAATATAACAGGCTTTTAAAATATTTAAAAAGTTTTTACATATAGCAGCTTAAAATATTCTATCTTTACTTGCTTTGCAGTCACATGAATGCAAATTTTAAGGACCTTTGCATTTTATTTATTTTACCCATTGATATTTTGGTCTATTTTATTTGTGTGCTTTTTTTTTCTTTTTGCTACTTGCTTCTCTTCCTATCCTCAGCTAATGACAACCAACACTCACATGGTAAGACTACTGTGGATTTGTCATGATATCCATTTCATCCTTCACTGTTCTTTAATTAAACTGTTAATTAAAGAACAGTTAAATAGTTCCTACAGTTATTTACAAATATAATTTAAACCTAATTAATAGAAATGTTCTTTATTGCTACTCTATAAGTTCTTAAAATCTGAAGAACTTATATGGGATATAAGGTATATTAAGGTATATGAGGAATACTAAAACAACAAGAACTTTCAAAAATAGGTAGGTTTTTTGCTTCCTTGCATTTTATTGTTGTTCTGTGCTTCTCTATAGCCTGATTTTGTTCCTGCCTCTGCTACAGAAAATGTATTATAATTTATGCTATAATATGCTTCAAATGCTTTATAAAAGACTCACAAAGTGTGAGAGAAAACAATTTTTGTTATTTTTTTTAACTTACATATAAACTAGAAGTATACATTTTCTAGAAAAGCAGTATCCAAATATCTTTAAATACCATTTATTTGACAATCATCAGTGAAGTGAATTGTTACTTTGTGAGACTATGTTAGAAATGTAGTTTCGCTAAGGATTGAATAACTTTCCTTTAGGCATAACTGTACATTGCAGTACTTTTTGTGATACATGGTTTTCCCTCCTTAAAATGATATTCTCTGCTAAATATAAAAAACTGTATCAATTCATATTTGCAGTCCTGAAAGACAGTCTTTTCATATTTTTACAAGTACTGTAAATATTAAATACTGCAAATATTCTGACTAGGTTCCTTTTTAAAACTAGCACACTTTTGATGCATTTATTAAATCATTGGGGAAGTTCTAAAACCACACTAGTGCCTAATTCCCACATGTGGAAGGTGTTTTTCTAGAATTAGGTGCCCATGTTAATGCTAGATAATGAGGCACTTGGCTTGGTAAGAGATTCAGATGCGAGTGTCAGAGTGGTTTAGAAAAATCAGTACCATTCAGTGTGCATATGTGTGTATATGCAAAAAAATGTATAGATGAAGTACAAATAATGAGTTGCAATCTTAAAAACTTGGAAGTTACTGTTCAGGAATAGCCAGTGATACATGCATCCTTTCATATGTACATACATGAATGCTAGTTGCTGTTGGTATTTATTTTCAAGTATCCTAATGATGCTTGTGTCTGGAAAAAGTCACTGAAAGATTTCATTTGAAAACTTCACTGCAACAGTATATAGGCAGAGGGTAGAACACAAGTAAAGGGATAAAAGAGTTAGGGGGAACACTAATACCATAAATGATACAAGATGATCCAAGTTATGTTCAAATTATTAGAATAGGTGCTGAATCAAAAATCTGCAAATCTTCTTTACAAAGAAGATGTACTTCTTTGTTTGCAGAAGTGAACTGATCAGCATTTTTGCCAAACTAGTAGAAATCAAACAAGTGAATGTCTTTTACTTGGATTACCTCCTGTGTCAAACTAGAATTGCTGTATCATTCAGCTCATTTGCTCATAAGTCGCCAGTGTTTTTTCAATACTTAGAAATATGTTTGAAACTGTAGAGTGATGGTACTCAAATATCAGAAAAGTCTATTTTTGATTGCTGAAATTTACTTCATAAATGCCTGCTTCACTCATTTCTTGGTAAACAAAACTAAGATGACAAGGATTTGTCTTATTAATTATTACAAATTTGTGGAAGTGCTTGATGCACAATGATCCAGTTTGGCTATAACATCAGAGTTGGCATTATATAAAATATGGCAGGAAACCAATTATATAAGGAAGGTAAGAGGAGAACAAGTCATTGTAGAAATGATTGCAGATTGTAAATGTCATCTTAGTTTATCCATGTAATAAAACATACTTCATCTGTGATTTTTAATTTTAACATTTGATGCACAGTTGTTTAAATATAATTAAGTTGGATTCAGAGAAAGGTAGAAGAAATTAAGTTAAAATGAGTAACAGAATGGGAAATTCAAAACAGCAGGAAGATAAGTGAAAAAAATGATATGTAGGAACACGGAAAATACCATGAATACAGTCACAGAAAGAGAGGGAAGTTTTGGATAGGCTGTGAGCAGATCACAGAAAAATATTTGTTAATATCCTGGATGTAAACAGGCAAAGTTATAAAAACCCAGTTCAGAATCTCTGGACATGAATAATATCTTGATGACGCAGAAAGCGCCATCAGCTTTTTTAACTGTTCCATCCCATGTTACTCTGCTTACCTTTCTCTGTGTCTAAATGAGCAGCCTCATGGAGCCTGCAGGTCTTGTGCGATGACCTCGTAGCCTGAGCCAAAGACGTGGAGCTGACGGGTTAACTTGCAGCTTGATGTTTGCCATCTTGCCTGACACCTAGAGACACAAGGGAATTGCCTCAACATTTTGTTATCTAGCAGGTTTTACTGGTAATAAGGACACATTGTTGAGTATCCAGAAACTCAGACTGCTGAGGCTGTCCAAGAGGTGCCTGATACGACTTGAGAGAACTGGAAGATTTAACATAAAGAAGAAAGTCAATAAGTATTGACATAATTTGAAGTTTCTAAACCAGATTCCTGCCACATTTTGAGTACACTGTTATTTTTAAGGGCACCTAAAACAGTGTAGCATGGACACGATCCTATCAAAATCAAATTATACCAAAGTAAAACTCACATCAGAAACGTGAAGATGTTCTGAACCTGAAGCAGTTCATCATGTTTTCCAAACACTTGATTACACATTGAAAATGATGAATAAATAAATGTAGTTCCCTAACCGTCACACCATATGCTTCAGCGCCTTGACCAGCTATCTTGATGGCCTTCCACTGGAGTTGCTGCCACATGTCAATGTCTTTCACGTACCTGGCAGCCCAAAACTGAAGACAGTTCTCCGGAATGTGGCCTTTACGGCTGCTGAATGAATCACCTCGCTTGACCCGCTGGGTCACTAGTACTTTACAAGATCAACTTTCTTTGTTACAAGGGTGCATTGCTGGCTCATGTTAAACTTGTCCACTAGGACACCAAGGTCCTTTTCTGTTTTCTACAAATCCGCTTTCCACCCAGGAGGCCCAGCGTGCACTGGTGCTCACCAGGGCTTTTTTGTTCCAAGTGCAGGATCTTGCACCTGCTGAACTTCATGAGGTTCTATCAGCCTGTGTCACCAACCTGTGCAGGTTCTCTCAGAGCACCCCTGCTTTCAGTCATTTCAAGTGCTTCCCTGCAATGCAATATCATCCACAAACTTACTGAAGATAAAAGATATTAAACAATATTGACACTAGAATCAACTCTGAAAGAGCATCACTAGCTACCAACAGCTGGTTGGACTTCATACTTATGATCACATCTTTGTGGTGTGATGACATACATCTCTGCTTGGCAGCCCAGCCAATTTTCCATTCACCATGTAGTACACATACCCTAAAAATATATCATCAAGTTGACTATAAAAACACTATGAAAGTCTGCATTGAAAGTCTTGCAGCTTTTTACTCTTACTGGAGGCAATGAAGAATTACTACAATTACTACACTGGGCATATTTAGAGAAACTCATTTACAGAAAAGCTAACAAAGGTACTCTTGTCATGAGTATGAAAAATAGGATAAAAGGTTAATTCAGATGGCCTAATAACTCCTAATAACTGAAACTATAAAGACAGTGAATATTTACAGATTTTTTAGAATGTTAATAAAAATGAAATGAAGAAGGCTTCATCTAAACAGCTTTGAAGCTGAACAGCTTTGAAGAGCAGAAAGAATATGTTTCACTGGTAGTTGAAAATTTTGGTTCTGACACAAATGTAGAGATCAAAAGCTGCCACTTCTCAACTGATGACATATGTGAAATGAATGATAGACAAGTGTTCCTGTCACAAAAGCCTTGGTAGAATCAGGATTGGTAGGGATACAGGAAAATCTGGCAGCAGCAGCATTGAGAACATACTCATGCTGTCGTGCCTACATATGTTACTGAAAGCTGCTATCTTTTCAATTGATGCCACTTGCATGTTACTCTGTGACTGGATTTGGACAAAGCTATTTTATCCACTGATTATGGGACATCAGTGTCCTCGGGTAACAAGTGAAGCTTTTATCCGCATCATAGAAATGTTGGTTGGAAGGCAGCTCTTGAATTCATCTAATTCATTCTTGTGCTAGAATCAAGATTGTTGTCAACACTGGATCAGGCCACTCAGAGCTTTGGTCGTGTCTTGAAAACGTCCAAGAACAGGATTCCATGACCTCTCTGGGCAGCCTCTTCCAGTGCTGCATTAAACTCAAAGTGGTTTGAGGTTTTCTGTTTGTTTCCCCTAACATGTAACTTAGACCTCCTAAATATGCAATATTTTGGCCCTCCACAAGAGTTTGACTACATCATCCTCATAAATCTTTTTGTAATAGCTGTAGGCAGCTGTCTAGGTTGTGCTTCCTTTTCACCACAACTTCCTCTTCACCACATTAAGTAAATCTCTTTCAGCCTTCTCTTCTGAGGAGAGTTATAGATCTCTAACTGTCTTGGTAGCCTTCCACTTGAATCTTCCTAATTCTAACAACATTCTAACAAGGTATGGTATTTCCAGAGATCAAGATGAGACTGACTGGCATGAAGTTCACTGAGTCTTCCTCCTTCCCTTTTTTTTTTCTTCCTGTAGAGCAGGGTTCTTGAGATCTCAACAATTCTCTCTTTAAAAATCATTTGCCTCTCTTAGGCATCCTTCAGTTTTATGGCTGCATTTTCTGAATAAAAGAGTCTGTTTTCTTAAAACATACTGGCCAAGTCTGCTGCATATTTTCCTAACATTTCTCTGAAACTTGAATGTGGACGTCTCAAAGCTGCTGCAGTCAGCCCAAGCAATCCTCTGTGACCATATTCACCACCACTTTTTTCATCTATTATCACAAATGATCCTTTCTGATCATGTGAAAAGCTATTTCTTTATGCAAGTGGGGAGAAAATTAACTACTAAGATACAAAAACTACAAGTTTTGTATCTTAAAATGTTATGTCGAACATTTATGTACTTGATATGGCTTTGATGGTTATCCCATTCCTACTTGTACTGGTAGTGCTCCATATAACATGCTTTTGAACCTCTGAGAAAATCCAAGACTCCAAGAAGAACAGAGAAGTGAGATCTAAGAGAAGATGGTGGACAAGAAGAGTTATGAAATGACTGAAATTCATATGGAAATCTCAATAACTCGTTACTTGTGCTACACTTTTTTTTTTAAGGCATATACCTATGACCTTTGGGTTAAATGCATATATTGTGTTTTTAGTGTAGTATGCCCACACAAGAGCACAATAGAGCATATAAGAATTAAAGGTTGTTGCTTAGTTTCAGTCCCTGATATAAGGGAATACATGAACTTTAAGTGTTTGTTTCTAGACAGTTCATGATACAGTGTAAGATACACCCCATAACTGATATTACAGTGTTAAATGTAGCCTATATCCATCTTTTACAGATGTTTGGAAACTGGACCTTTGGAACATTGGTGTTTACTGTGCTTGTATTCACAGTTACATTGAAGGTAAGGTATGCTATATTTTTTCAATTTAAACTTTCTGGGTGTTTTTTTTTTCTCTTCACTACTTACTAAGAACAGTTTCACTTTGCAATTTTCCCTTTGAGGTTAATTTATAAGTTTTGCCATCTGTGACTTCTTACTGTGCTCAAAAACAAAAAGCTTTTGCATTAGCTAATTCTGTGTAGAATCCTTACCTTTTTCAGGGGGTGTAATTTTAGTTCACTCCTACTGAGTATTCTGTTGCTTCTTGATAGTAATAACAAATCTGTTGTTTTTTCAGCTTGCACTAGATACACAGTATTGGACATGGATAAATCACTTCATGATCTGGGGATCACTGCTATTCTACATTATCTTTTCTCTGCTCTGGGGAGGAATTATTTGGTATGAACTCAAGTATAACTTGCATTGCATATAATATTTCAGAAACTTTTTTAAAATTAATGTTAGTTAAAGAATGTTCAGCTCTTCTTTCATTGAAAAATATTCTTATATTTTAGAATACTAAATACTTAGAATACTAAAAGTGTTTTTAGATAGGACTAGGAGAAGAAGAGTATCAGACCTAGACTATTACTAAAGCTATCTCAGCCAAGCTCATCTCAATTACCTGAATCAAAATGTCACAAAGTCGGTCAATTCTATGCTGCCTGGGGCTAGCTCCTTAGAACAGTCTAAGCTAGAGCCAGGGAATGAATTAACAGTGAAACCATGTGGGTGACCAGGAGCCATGTAATTGAGGTCATTCCTCGACCTATTTTGTTTAGTAAAATAGATTTACCTACATATCTGAGCACCTACTGGTCTTAGTTCTGGTGAGAAAATAAACTTTTTAAGAAACCATGTAACTTCTGCCCATAGCTGATTAAAAATGTTAAAACCTTTTTTTTTTTTAATCTACATAATTGAAATTACTTGAAAGAAGTACAGGTTCAAGTTCTTATTGTGCATGATTGCCATCAGGAATTTGAATTTGTGTCTCTCACTTGCAGAGAGTTCCTAGGCACAAGGTCCTTTCTTTTAATCTCTTTTGCTTGTTCTACTTTGTATGCACAAATAAACATGTCGAGGGGCCCTAGATAAAATAATGGCTAGTTGTTGCATGACAATTGAGATGTTATTTAACTTGGCATCAGGTTTTGAATTACAAAAATTCTTTTCCAAATATTAATAACCAACTATCAATTGTTGGATATCCAGTAGCCACTTTATTTTTCAGTAAGATCAGGCTTCAGTTTCTTCAGCATCAGAATAACTAGTTTGCAGAAATTGTATTTTTCCTGAAACTGACAAAGTCTTGCTTTGTATTAGAGATGTGGAGATGTCACTACTTACATGTGGCACTGTATTTTAACTTGCTTATTTTTTAGAAAGCAAAAACTTGTATCAAATTTTGGAAACAAACTGAAGTACTATTATGGAAATTTTTGGACTGTTCTTATAAAAAATATTTTTTTGTATTTTTATGTATTTGGAGGGTTCTGCCTTCTATTTAAAGAGATGTCTAATACAGTATTTAATCACTGGCATTTGGGCATTGCATTGCAATATTGCTACAAACTGTCCATTCATATTTATTTTCAGTAGGCATAGCCTCTAATTCCAATTACTCTAAACATAGATGACTGGCATATGCCTTAAACCTTCAGTATTGAAAGCAGTAAGAAGATTTTAATAACCATAGAACTGCCATCAAGATACAGGGAAATGTGCAGGTGAAAGCAGCAAGAGTAGCAAAAGAAAAAAAAACACAGTCAATATTTTGGAGAGCTGAACAGGAAGCCTCTCTACTTAGTGAATATCCAGGTCTCACTTTGAGAGAATTTCACAGAATCACAGAATTTGGATGAAAGAACTTGCACCAAGTGAGAAGGTGAACTAACTGCATATCATGATTGCCATAATATTTATATTTCATTTATGTTTAATTTTGCCAAGCCTTGTGTACTGAATTTCTATTCAATCTTCTCCACTAGGCCTTTTCTCAATTATCAGAGGATGTATTATGTGTTCATGCAAATGCTGTCTAGTGGTCCTGCGTGGCTGGCTATAATTCTGCTCATAACTGTCAGCCTTCTTCCAGATGTTCTTAAGAAGGTTTTGTGCAGACAGTTGTGGCCTACAGCAACAGAAAGAATCCAGGTAAAAATTATTGTTGTTGTTCAGTTGTGTTTTTTTGTACCACAGGTCTCTAATCGACTTCTAAAAGATTTAGAGAAAAACTTAGAAAAAGGGTTCCTGATGTATGATGTATGTTATTGGTGTTTACTAACCACTTCCAAGTGATATGGTGAATAAAGCTAGTTTTTATGCTGACCTAAACCTTGAGGCCGGCCCTGGGCCTCCTTACCAGTAAGCACTGGGAAGTCAGCTGATAAAGATACTGGGAGAGCATCTAAGGAAATAAGAAGGGCAAGGACAATGAGGCTCTCAGCTTGGATAGATAGGAGGAATGAGGCTGAAAATAGATATGTGGCTTGAATAGTTTGACGCATACAATAGGAAGCAGAGGAAGAACAAGCAAGCCTGAGCAAACCTTGAGTTAATCTTGTTGCTCTGGATTATTCAAGAGTGCTGTCCACACACAGCATGATTTGAAGTACTTATCTTTCAAGCCCTCAAAATACATTTGCAATTCATCATCTACTGCATGATGATATATTAAGGAAACTTAATATATCATTTAATATGGGCATTTTTGCATTTGTTGTCTGGACAGATAGTTGTTAGCTAAGCTAAATAAGCCAAGTCCATATTAAAACCCAATAGCAAGACAGCATATCATTTTATTGAAATCCATGTTAAAGGAGAGTTGAACAAGCATTTATAATTCTGTAGCTGGGGAACTCTGCATCTGTGTATGTGTATATTGTTGAACAAAACCTATCATTTATATACTTAAAATAAATGTAGTGAATATATATTGTGTTGTTAAGGAATACTTAGTAAACTCATGCCAGTATTCAACTGTATTGATTAATACTTGTGATATTATACTTCCTTAGTAAACTATTTTATATTGATTCTATGCCTGTTATAAAAATGAGTACTTTAACTTTATTTGTATTTTCTTAAATGTTTTTCTCTTTTACATTTCAAATTAGATTTATTTGGCCTATTTAGATGCATTATCTCTAGAAAAAAAAATCAAATATATTTGTCATAGTAAATTATGTATGCCTTGTTGTCCCCACGAGAGCAGTATTTTTAAATCTGCTGTCAGTTCTCCCCTGATCAGCCCAACAGGACAAACTGTTGCATAAACAGAGATCAGCCATGCTGAAGCTTGCAGGGAAAGCCCAAGTTCTGTAGGATGTCTTCTCTAGGAAGAATAGTACTTGTCTGGGGTCATCAAATTAACCCCCATTGGAAGGTTTTACCTGCATTTTTGGCTTCAGCAAACTTTGATATATTGCATATGCTAAAAGATATATAAATGATAAAAGTATTGAATTTGAAACTAGTGTTATTCCCCTTGTTCTTTTCAGAAGTGCCAATGCTGAAACTGCCAATGATAGCTTAAATTAATGAGATACCAGTTGCTGATGTAGGGATTAGTTTTTAATTCCTCTTAGAAAGGGTATTTGACCTTAACCGGAAAGAAATAAAGGAACTTCACTTCTAAGGAATTTTTTTTTTTCTCTTTGGCAAAAGTAAAAAAAAAAGCAAAAAGTTCTAACATCTGTAAAGTAAAACAATTTGCCATTGTTTTGTGTTTCTTGAATATATAGAGTTATGAAATGCTCTACTTTAGACAGGGATATAGCATTTCAGGCTGATCAGTATTTAGTATTATTTTCTATTTAAATAGCTTTAATAGATGCCTGTATGGTATATATTCTATTTGTAGAAGAAACTCAGTGCAGTTCTGCATTCTTTTACAATTTAAAAAACTAAAGAGTGAATGTGAATGGGTTAATGCAAAAGAAATAATACTGTAGTAAAGCTATTATAGCCTTTCTCATTGGCATTCTGTGTTAATGTTGGAAATGAATCAGCTGTAAAGCAGACTTTTTGGCTTAGCTCTGGCAATGTTTTTTCTTTAATATTTAGCAGAAAATCTTTGGCTTTTAACGAGATATATCCCCTGTGTTTCTTCTTCCTCTCTCTGTTTCTTCTCATCTTCTAATCGGCTCTGTCTAAATAACTGCTACTTTGCTTTAATCATAAATGATGTGCACGGTTACTTCCTACAATCTTCTGGGGAAATCAGACTAAACATCAGTGCCTTTCTGTTGAGCAGTCCACCATCTTTATGCTTTCTCAGACTTCAAGCAGTCTAAGTTTCTAATGGAAAAAAAGGTGACTTTTTTCTGCCTTTCTGCATGCTTGGCCATTTCATTCAAAGGACGATAGAAAGTTTATCATCAGAAGTTATTTACCATACTCATTGTCTCCATTTATGATTCACATGTCAACCATACTTTAAAGAAGATTACTTTTCATATAGATTTTTTCCTTCTTCTATTTATTTATTTATCCCAAAGAACTTATGGATCATTATCACAATCCATCACTATCACTGCTCTGTTAGTACTGAATTTTACATAATGTTTCTGCCTCAAGAATCTAAGATTAGCCATTTTAATTGTCATTCTAATCATTGATATATATGTAGGTGAATGCATGTTGTGACTAAATGAAATATTCACCACACAAAGAAATGATAATACTGGTTATGTCGATGTTACTGGCTTAGTACAGAAGAAGAGTTACTGGAAGATACTGAATCAATACTTCAAATATATAGATGCATTTCCTCTGTTGTTATGGAAGAATATGCAGGTTTTGGAGTGCATCTGCATCTACTATTTTTAGCACACATTTTCAGACCAACATTTGATGATGTTGATCTGAACAAACAATGAACAAACATTTAAATTTTGGCTTCACTGACATTAATAAGAAAGCTCTTTTTGACTGAGTAGTAGGACACTGTTTTCCACTGCAAAATTCCTTTTTTTAACTAGTTAAGATTAAAAACACATTTTCTCTGTTTCTCCTTTTAAAAATGTACAGTCAATAAAATGGCAAACTACATAAACCTACATAAACTACATAAATTTGGAAAACACACAAATTAGGTTTCAGTATTTAATATTTTGGATAAAAGCTTTCTTGTAGGTTCCCTAGGATTACTTTGAATGGACTTTTAACCAGTTATATTTAAACTTGTTTGTTTATACTTTTAACAAACTTTTTAAAACTTAACCTACAAAACCTTCTTTATCATGAAGATGTTTTGGAAGAGTTATCAAATAAAACACAAGACTATCTAAAAGCTAGCTTTTGTTGGGCTAGAACATTGGTTTTGCAAAAGCTTTGGAGGAATCTGTTGTCTAATGCAAGCCTGCTCATGTCTCATATCTGTGACTATTTGACCCAATGCATCAATCTAAATTTTGTTCTTTAACTGGAAGAAAAGAGCAGGGCATGCGATTGTATCCATTATTTTTAATAAATGGTAGGGATTTTTTTTTTTTTTTGAATAGGCCCAAACCACATTAATTGGTTATGGAAAATACAAATTAGCCTCTTTTCATGCCCTATCGTCCCTCCAAATAACAGTGCTTCAGTAATCGCAAATGTTTTCAAAGTGAAATACCAGCAGTTTTGATTGTGAGCTGTAAATAACTTCTGTATTTTAATGCCTTTTTAAGGAATATTTTCCTTTTTCTCTTGACTTATGACTGAGAGTTTTTTACTTTACTTCCCCATTAGTCACAAGCTCAGGCCATCAGCCTTGTTACAAAATCTCTCCCCTTTGTGGCTCCTGGGGAAGCCCATGCGGCCTCTCTGCTTTAGGAACCTCTCCTGCCTGGGGAGGTTGCCCTTCTCCTGTTTCTCAGAGGACTTCGTTTCTGTCGAACAAGCGTGCTCTTAGCAAACTAGTGACTAGTAAAGTAGTGCCTTTGGGCGCCTCTTCTGTGGAAAGCAAAGAGCTGGATCCTGCTGTGGTAGTGTTTGAATCCCATGGTAGATGTTACTTGGGCAACTGCCCCGCCCTCTCCCGCCATATTGTGCAGGGTAGGTGCCTTACCCGCAGGGCCTTCACCCTGCCCTTGGCCTGGGACCTAGAGAAGCAGGAGCACCTCAAAACAAACACTGGGCCATGGTGGCTGCCCAAATGCCCCTGAGTGAAGCAGGACATCCCCAATTTAGCTTGCAGCGCCTGGGCTGGCTAGGGAAGAGCACCTCAAAACAAACAGTCGGCCACCATGGCTGCCCACAAGCCCTGTAGGGACCTTCTCTAGGTGCAGCACTTGTACATGAGTCTATCAAATCAAGGGAAGCTCTCTAATTCAGTACCAGTCATTGTGACACAGCCCACAGTACCTGGTTGTGGTGCAGTTTAAATACTTTAGGGAGTAGTTTTTTTTTTTTTAAATAAAGTTTGGAATGGATTGAAATATTCTCAGGGAAGCTCAAAGGGTTAATATTAGGCTTGAGAAACATAAGCCTTGTTTTACACTCAATAACCTTTTTATTTTTAAATCTATCAGAAAATCTGTCACTTTACAGGGAGTTGGTACATTTGTACCAAATGTAGTTCATTCACATTTGCCTCGTGTATTCAGCAAGAGTCTTAGTGTTTTTCCTCATCCTTGCAGAAGAGTATGAGACATAAAACAACCCTAAATGCACTGGCGAGCAGCGATGGGCCACTTCTTGAAGGAAATCTTTCAGCTTCCGAGGCATAATTAGATCAAAACTAGGTAACAGTACTGTACGTGTTGCCAGTTTGGATTAATTTCTATTGGTGAACTGTGCTTTTTTACAAATCAACTGTTTCCTCCAGAGTTTTTGCTGTACTTTAACAATGTTGAAATAAAATCATTATATTTTATTTGAAGAGTCTAGTTTTTGCAAGAGGTAATCCATATCTCAGGTAAGATCTTTCTGTCTCAAACACTTACTAGTGTATTACAAAGCAATGCATCTGCATGAATCGATATACCTATACTAAGGTTGTGTTAATACATTGGGCTTTGTTTGATATCCATTTTATAGAACTGCAGCCATTATTGCAGAACACATTGACATTACACCATAGTATGGAATATATAAAGTTAAAAGTAATTCTTGCTCTTTAGCACTTCTTTATCATATCTCAACTTCTTGAATACATACATAGACCAAATGGAGACAATAAGAACGAGATCTGACAGGAAGACAATTATATGAAAGGAAGCAAGTTACATGTGAGTAGGACTTTGTATCAGAGACTGAGGCTCTGTATCTGACAGCATTTACCAAAATAGTATGGTCTCCATAGACCAGTGCATTGATGCCTTGCACCCTGAAGTAACAGGATAGCATGGTAGTCGTGCCAAACATCTGAAATGGGAGCCTAAAGGGTGAATCCCAAAAGCCTGACAGTAGTAGGGATGAAGGCAAAAGAGCATTACAGAATGAAGTTCTCTCTTTTACATTATCTCCTTGACATAACACTAGTTACACTAACAAGTGTAAGTAAAAAGTTAACATTTTTACTCAAGTACATTTCTTTCTGGTTGCCATATGTGCTGCAGTCCCTTCTTGACTTTAGTCTTGACTCTCAGGAGCAATACACAACGAATTAAGTGAAAGAGCAAAAGTGCCCATACATGAAGAGGACAAATGCAGTGTAATGAGAGGGTGTGATAGAAAGAGAACTGTTGGGCTTAAAGGTAGATGAAGAGATCTTTTAAAATATTTTTAAAATCTGCTAAATGAGAAGTAGTAGAATGCTCCAACTTCTTTGAATACTGTTAGGCACACAAGAAATTAAAAAATAGCATGCCTTGGAATCCAGCATTTATGTGTGGAAAAAAATACAATTTTGTTTTTAGAGATACTAATGGTAGCAAAGTGCTTTGCTTTGTAGCTGGAGAAGTAGAAAATTAGCAGATATTTATGGTTGTATTTGGTCTATATATGTATTCCAAAGAAGCCAGACAACACTAATAATGAATAGTTGGTACAGTTGGCTCACTCTCTCTTCCCAGAGTAACTGTTTTTAAGACAGCTTTCTGTGTGATCTTGGTTATATAAGAAGAATATTTTGAGTTTGTGATTGGCATAAAAATACAATATTAAATCTCAGGCAAATTTCTGTTAACCTACATCATTAATATTCTCTCTCTCTCCCACTTTTTTTGCTATTTTGCTGATGTTAGCAGGGAAAGAGAAGGTGGATGACTCAGAATATTTCTGGTATATGTAGTATTAATGGGGAGCCTGATTAATGCCATTGGTTTGAATAGTGCCTATAATGCAGGCAGTAATATCTTAAATATAATGCCTATAATATCTTAAATATTACCACATTGCCTCCATAAACCTATACCTGGAAATTGTATGTGCACTTAGCAAGGAGAATAGATAAACCTGATTTAGGAAGATATTGTGCTGATTTTCTTTCAGTCTGTGCACATGTTCCAGGGTCTTGTCATGCACCGATGCTATTCCTTTAGCCCAGATTTTGCCAGAAAGTTGGATGTAGTACAGACCTTGTAGTACAGATAAATGTTAACTGCTAACCAGACCCAGAGAGTACTGTAACGTGTAGTATAAATTTCCAGTAGAGATGCCATATGTAGGCTAACGAATACAAAACTACATCTTGCTTAAAAGTATAAAACTAATGCATTAAGTCACTGGCACTTTCATAAGTTGTCACAAAGCAGTTTTAGAGAGTTCTCTGTCTTTAAAAGTAGAGGACAAAATAGTTTATTTTTCTTCTGTCTTGTTAAAATGCCCCCGCAAAATTTCTGACTGTAGGAGATCCAAGGTAAAAAGATATATCAGTAATCAGGGCCATGTGCCATGCAAACCTCATTAAAAAAAAAAACAACTCAAAAAGAATTATCTGTGTCTTCATCTCTGTGTTCTCTATGTTCTTCATGTGTGTTCTCTAAAAACACATTATCAGCTTTAGAGATTGTGTTTAAAATTATGCCTGATTCTGTAAGTGTAAAACTAATTTTTTTGAAAGTGGTTGATTGCCTAACAGTGTGGAGGGATTATACTTTCACTTGAAACAAATAGAGTGGTGATCCAGTGAGAGTCATTAATTTGTCAAGAGTATAATAGCCATATGAAAGGACATGATTTTAGACTTCTGGTTTTGAAATGATGTGTTTACTGTGTATCTGTTTTTTCTTAACAGAATGCATCCAGGCACTGTCAGGACCACATCTCAGAATTCACACCTCTTGCCTGTCTGAAAAGCCCAAGATACAGGAGCAGTGACTGCAGCAATTCCCCAGCAAGAAGGTCTAATTCTCATTCTAAAAAAATGATGTTTACGCACTGGAGAGGCATTGATTATTCAGTACTTCCATCTGTCTTTGGCTACTCAAATAAGCATTGTCATTCCAGTGCAGGCTACCGCTACGGTGGGTCAGGTTTGGAAACATCCGTATGACAGAACACCAATTCAAGCCTTTAAAAACTGTTTTTGTTTATTTCTATTTTGCAAAAACAGGAAACAAACATGTCAGAGAAATATATTAAAGTATACTTGGCTTTTGCTGTCTGAAGTATGTGTTCAGACTAAGAGGATCAAGAGCTATAAGTATGAAACCTTCCAGGCCAGTTGGCCTCTCCTGTGTTTGAAACTACTGGAGCAATGAACAATCTGCACAGTCTGGTACTGTGAGACTGATAGCACTAAAAATTCTTCATTCTCTGTCAAGACCCTTATGCATTATTGCTTCTGTCATCTGTAGTCTTCTTTTGTTTTATTTTGTTACTTGAAGTTATAGTTTCAGTCACTGACCTCCATTTTGAGATCAACAGTTTTAATTTTTAGCCAGAAGCAGTGACCTCAGTTATCTCCAATGAAAGTCTCCTAAAGCATATTGAACAAGTGCAGTTTCTGATTTTGCTCTGTCCTTTTTCTTTCTTTGCTCTTTCTGTAGAACAAACTGGTGTTTCCTCTGTGCAAATCTGCTCTCAAGAAACACTCTCTAATGCTCACTTCCTTGTAAGTGGCCAAATCAGGGCTTCGTATGGTTTGGAGTTAGTTTGCCCCTGTAGAAACATAGGCAAAATAATTCTTGTGAAGCATATGCACTGTACGAAGTCAAGTTGGCTGTTAACTAGGTAATTATGTTAAGTATTAGTATCTACCCAAAAACTGAATGTAAGCATTTTGCCTAGAATGTCTTTGTGGATTTGTCAAAGCGAAAAATTAGCCAGCGCTCCCACTTCTGATCTATCCCAGTGATTTTAAAATATACATACTAAAAAGCAAGCTTGTTTTTTTTTCCACAGACTTAAAAAAAAAAGAAAGAAAAAAAGGCTTTTTTCCCCACTCAGATATATGAGTCTGATCCTTTTAATTTTTCCTTTTTTAGTGGTGAGGTTAGGCATGGGCTATGGGCTCTGCAGAGGCTGTTTCTTTGGGAGCAGGGAGTGCACAACGGGAGCTTGTGCATCGGGACCACTAGGTGGCAAACGGCGGCTCCCAACGAGCTCTCCTGGATAGAAGCTGCTTTGACGAGGACCCTTTGGGTTATTTATTTAAGTATGACAGCCAACTTGAACGTCTCTTCTCTGCTGCATTTATGTTACCTTGCACTAATTTTACTGTTCGCTCTCTCCTTGTCTTGTTTCTTTAGTCCAGTGTTTTATTTTGGGGTGCAAAAATATCTGAAGGATGAATTTGTTTCCAATCAGTCTCAGTAAAGCTGATGTTTAAAACTGGTAATTAACCATAATCGTTACATAATTCTGGGAGGCCAATAGCTAAGAATAGATTGCTGTATGAGAACAAAATAGCTGGAATCAGAGCTATAGCCTCTATTGGAAGACTTGACCAAGACTTTGTTAGTTGTTTTTTTAGGGTTTGGGGTTTTTTTTTATTTGTGCAGTAGGATGGTGGGAAATTATTTTCCCTTTGTGATTTAAAAAAAAAAAGAAAAGAAGAAACAAAATGATTTACTTAATTCACTTTTTAATAAAAGAAAAATCAACTTACTGGGAAATGTTCCTTGCAATATTCCCAGTGAATTTCCAATTACAAAAGAGTGAAGTGTTTTCACTATGCCCTGGGACAAACAGACATACTGTAAAGTGGGTTGTAAAAATGTTATTATACCAAAGATAAAGGAAGAGAATTTTAAAATGTCTAACAGTGAGCACCACAAATGCATTCATTGTCCTTTAAAATGCTATGAAGGTATTTTTTACCATATACTATGTAGCACTTTTCAGTTTCAAAGAATGTCATCATAGCAGTAACAATCTGAAATACATAAATATGTATATGGGTGTGGGTGTGTATATATGTATTTGCCATTGCATACTTGAATGTTGGTCAGTTAGAACCGTCCCCTACATAAAACACTGGTGTATATATTTTTAAAAAAATTAATATGGGTATAAATTTTATACCAGTAGCAGTGACAAATTTCTTGTGTGTAGTTAACAAATTATTTGTAATGTATTTTTTAGAAAACTTAAAATTGCCTTTGCACTGAAATATTTTTCATACTGTAGCTATTTATAAATCTGTTTTACGCATACATTTGTTAACACACCATTTCTATTTTTTTTAAGTTTTGAAGGCTTTTTTATACTTTTGAGTTTTGGCCACCTAAACCCAGCTTACAGTGGAATTGTGGCTGAATGTTAAAATTCTGATGAATGTTAAGTTAGAAATATAGGTCCGTCGCTCTGCAAGTCTCGCCCAAGCTACTCCTGTGTTATTGTTGCTTGTGATAGCAGTGGTCAGAGTGCTACCCTTTCTGTGCTCTAGTGCTTTTTCTTCTATAAAGCCTCCTGCTTTTTTACTTTATGCTGATTTCCATCTTTTAGCCTTAACTAAGGAGATTCTTGTTTGATATTTTTGTAAATGCTGCATTCCTGTTTTGCCTACTAACAAAGCAGTTCGCTGCAAACTTCTTGTGACCCAACACTTGGAAATTATTGCAAATAGTATGCAGGCTGAAAGCCCTGTCAAAGTGCTTGGGGTATTTTGGTTCAGTGTGTCATTCTGTGGAGGGGAAGGATGACAGAATTTAAGTGGAAGTTTCTGCTTTGATTTAGCAATACTTTTACCTTTAGAAGCTGGTACTGCTTGTTTGTTAAAATAGACCACTTAAAGGAAAAGGCATTTAACAGCTCAGTTACACTTGGTGCAGCTCTGCTTCAGCCCTTGCTGCTATGGCCATGCAAACCTAGTCCACTGCAGCAGGTGGTAACTGGGAGTTTATTATATATGGAATAGACCATATGACGATGAAGAAGTAACAGTTAGATCAAATGCATTAGAAAGTTTTATTATGGATGAGACACTGAAAGGAGACAAGTTTTATATATTAGAAAAAAAAAAATTAAAGGGGAAAATTACAAAAATCTATATATCTTCCTAACTTGCCTTGTTTAAATTGTTGCAGCTTTAACAGCATAATGTCTCCATAACTGCTTCTGTAAATGTCTTGACACTGGTAAGCACTAACCAAATGTATGTGAAGACTTAGAAAGTATTTCAAGCTTTTCAGCCACTGGAGCTCATGTATTGCTGCAGTGGCATGTGGCAAAAGACTTAGATCTTCTTTTGTTTCACGATGTACAATAATTAATATTGTTTGTTCAGCCACTTACTATAAAAGCTTACAGTTTACTTTCTTGCTTGCATTAGCCTGTCTGTCTTGATCCAACTGGCTTGCAAATGGAAAAGGCAAAAAATAGCTTATTTGGGCACCTGCACTACTTCTCCTTTGGAAGCCAGGGCGATCATTGTGCTCATGCTACTGTCTCTGTTAAAAAAGCTTTAATGGACATTTGCGAAAGTATTATGGAAGTGAAAACATATGTGATTCTACTTTGCAGAATAATCTAAAAATCAGTTTATATAGCTTTAATTTTTTTTTTACCTTATGAAAATACACAGAATTTTAATATGCGTTGTCTCTGACACAAATTCTGTGGTATGTATACATTGCATTTTAAATGTCCTTACATGATCTAATGTAAAGTAGAATCTGCAGAAGTGCTTTTGGGGGCTGGGGGTAGTTATCTGTGCATTAAACATTAAAGATGTCTGTAGTCATCAGCACCAAATACTGACATTTATTTTTAATTAAACAAATAGAGGTGCATTTATTGGAGAATAAATCCAACGTCAAATCTCATGTTTAGATTATCCTATACCACTTCATTTAATTGAGTGAAGTCAGTGTGTGAATACATTACTGTAAAGTTTCTTTTCAGTGCTATTTTTAACTTTCATTTCTGTAGATAAACCACATGTAACTTGTTTATATTCAGTCACATTTTGGACCTTTATGTAGAATACCTAAGCAGGAGACATGAATCTGCTTGCAATAAATTTAAAACTTCGAGATTCATTTAAGTTTGTTCATGAGTAATTGAAATAATTTAAGTATAAATATGAGATGATTTCTTATTAACCTGTAATAAAATATAAGTAGATAAAAGAAAATTCAATAAGTGTTTGCTTTTCTTCCTGAATATGCTTGTAGCTACATTATTTGCAAAGGCAATGTAGCCAGCTGAAAAAGCTAGCTAGCAAAAGGGAATCATCAAAAGAAAGCTGCGGAGTGAACAGTGGGGAGGATGTTTCAAATAATGTAAACACAGACTGGTACCAGGCTAGGAGAGCTTCCTTCCTCCCACATAGATTGGATCAGAACTGAACTTCAGCTTTCTAACTAACTTAAGAACTACACATAAAAACATCCATATTTCCTTATGATTCTGATGTCCCAAGTGGTTTCTCCTTTCTCTTGCAGTATTGGCAGTTTAAAGCTACTCAACTAAAAGGCAAAAACTGAGCTTTGTTATCCGAGTTGGTAGCAGCGTTCACAGGCTCTTACAAAGCGAACTGATAGCACAGAAGTAACATTTTCCTCCCTCCCTCCCTCCCTCCCTCCCTTCCTTCCTTCCTTCCTTCCTTCCTTCCTTCCTTCCTTCCTTCCCTCCCTCCCTCCCTCCCTCCCTTTCTCCCTCCCTCCCTCCACTAAAGCTGTCCTAGAGAGCCATGAAGGGCATTAGGTTGGTGGCCTCTCTGAAGCTTCTTCACACGGAATGCGAAGGCTCCTTTTCTCTGCATTTAAAATTCAGTGGTTTCACATATAAAATTCAGTTGATTTGGTTACTATAACAGGCCTTTTTTCTCAGTTCCTAAAATACAGGCTTTATACTAAAGGGTTTGAACTTATATGATTTTTTTATTCGAGTAGTCCAAGCATACTGCACCTGTCTTCTTTGCTAGTCAAGAATTTTTGCTTTTCTATTGAAAGAACTGCTGGAGAAGAACAACTTCTGAACTTCCTTGTAAAAGGAAGATTAAAAGAACTTCTGGAGAAGATGATTTGTAAAAAAAAGGAAGATTAAAAGAGATTATATTCCCTTTGTTTATGAAATGAAGAAAACTCTCAAAATGCAATTAGATAAGAATATTAAACTGGTTTTGAAAAAATAAATTGTTGATTTGAAAAGCAGTAGCATAATTGCGATTTCAGGAGGAATACACCAGGAGGAGGAGCAAATGATCTCATAAATAGGCAAGTTTCCATTTTGCATGTGAAATGTGGTTTTTTATTAACAGAAAAAAATCACTGCTAGAAAAATGGTGAATTCTAAATAATACTAATTCTGAACACTGTATATTTACCTTTAGATCTTTAAATTATGGTCTTTCAGTAAGTTACACTGTAGAATTAATTGAAAAAAAACTATAGAATGAAACTATTCTATTTCTTCAATATATGCAATGCTGCTCAATAAAATCTTTAGTGAAGTTAATTGCAATATGAAATAAGGTAGTTTGGAGACAGACTGAAATTTTATGTTTTTGGTTTTTGCATATTCTGATTTCCTCAGCTGATATCCTACCAGAAATAGAGAAAACCAGATGATTTGAATAAGCCTTGGTGCTGTGTATTTCCATGGCATTTACTCATAGGTCCTTTCAATTTTATTTCATTCAAATGCTAATGCAAAAATAATGGCCATTCAGTGGCTTCATTTACACTGCTAAATTATGGTATAGGGATGAAAACAAGGAGAGTCATTAATTCATTTTATTGGATAGGATGATTTATCAGATGCTTAACAGTCCTCCATATATATTTTCATGTGTTTATCTGAAAATTCCAGTGTGTGGTTTAACTCATAAGTCTGTAGTAAGGTAATAATGGTAACTCTTAAAATAAATAGTTACTAAGAGTTACCATTTTCCATTTAGAGGAGACAAATAGCAGTAGAAATCAATCCTAAACTACCAGAAATCTTGCTGCTGTTTGCTATTATTCATTTCAGTTCAAAAATCTTAGTGTATCGCGCTTATATAAATATATATAAGGCAATGTCCTGCTCTGTTCACAGATTCAGTGTTTAGATCATATCAGGAAGAGCTGTTAACATCCTTATTTAATATGTAAAAAACAGAGTATGTTTCCTGCTCCTGACAAGTGATGGTAATAGCTGTGCAAAAAGCCCATCATCACTTACCTTAGGATTTTAAATGTATTTTGTAATGATACTTGACACGGAAATGCTGACATCCAAACCAGACAAATCTGAACGCTAATCCAGTCTAATAAAGTAAGAAACTCTTGAGTTTTAGAAAAGAAGAAAAAAAGATGTGGATCCATTCCAGACTATCAAGTAATGTGCTGGCTTGTATTTCAGAAAATGCTCCTGGCCAAGCAGCAGGACCATTACTCTGTGAAGTGCTAAGTGGCTTGCTTAGAAGCAATTTAGGATCATCTTTGAAGATGATTATAAACTGCATAGCTGAAGAAAATTGTCAGTATTAATCAGGGTGCATGCTAATTGCTTATTCCTAGCTGTGAAGAGGTATTGCGTTCCCTTTCCCTCGGAAGAAATTATATCCCAGAAAGACCAAGTTCACCCTGTGGTGGATTTCAGGCACCAAACCAAAGCCTGAAACTGAAATAGTGACTTAGCTCAATAACTGCAGTAGCAGTTGGGCACTGCTTGGCTTCAAAGTGAGTCTCTTAGAAAGTCCAAATTATTTGTCGATTTAGCCCAAAAGAATGGAAGCATCTTGAAAACTAAGGCTGGGGTCTGCAGGAAGTTAACCCCAAGTGCATCAATGGGGCCAGAGGACTAGTCTGGATGGAGAAAAAAAGATCTTTCTGTATTAGATTGTAACGCAACACAGGTCCAGCTCTTCTAAAATCTCTCAGATATGACCTAAAGCAAATGCTTCAGCACCCGCCTTGCTTAGGAGCCCTCAGCTTCTGCATGTGAGGAGAAAGACACAACTACCTGAGCCCCATGAAGACTCCCTAGGGATTTGTTAGAAGGGGCTGCACAGAAGAGACTTCTGAGTGCACGGCTGAGACAGTTCTGCAGTTAACAGTGTGTTTGACTACAGAATAACTTTATTCCTGCATATTCCTACATATGGATCTATGTATAATGTGATAGATGCTTAACTGGAAACACTATTGCTCTTAATGATAATCCTGGGACTTGGTTTATCTCTCTTTTTTTGGGGGCGAGGAGGAGAAGGTTGAAAGTTTTTGCATATTTGTTCTCAACTTACAACGAAGAGATTTTATTTTTCTAAGTACTGTTTGAACTACTTTTGTTTCCCATTCTGAAGTCAGTTTGCTTCTTAGCAAACAAAAATCCACAACACTACCACTTTACACCAAAATAAGAGTACAATTTGGTCTTTTTTCCCCCCACATTGCTCATTTTCTTGTAGTTATATTGATCTTCTAATTCTCTGTCATAGTGCCAACTTTTACTAGTAGCTGGAACACATTTGTGGGACAGTAAGTTAAATGTTTGGAGAAAATTATTCTTAAAATTAGATTTACTCTTCTGACTGCTTCTGTAGTTGAAATCTTTATATTTGCATGAAATTTACAGTCTTTGCTGTTATTTGCACAGAAGAAAAAAAGTTGAAATCATGATAATGCAGCAAGGAGCTTTTAATCGGCAGCGATTAAAATAATTTTAGAAATCATAGAACCAAGACTGGCCACATCAGCAGATCTCAGCTTGGAAGCCCTACTACAGCTGGTAGTAATGCAGAGAGTATTTGAAATCTCTTTATTGCGTTATTCATATTTCTTTAACATAAAAGACTCCCCAGTCTCTCTCACATCAAACATGAGTGATTTGTCATCAAATATACAAATATATCATTTCCAATTTAGTAACAAGTGGTTCTCTTGCCTACAGCTCGCCTTCAGCTGCACGACATTCCTATATACTTCCCTCAGGCTTAAAGGGATTAAAAAAAAGTGATGTGGAAAAGTTAGGGGCTCAGCATAAGGTAAGTGGGCTTTTAGGAGAGCAGGGGCCTAGAGAAAGTATCCAGAATAATGGGGTGTAGACTCATCTCTTTGAAATCTGCAAGTTCTCTAGAGATTTCTCCACTGAAATGTCTCCTATAAAGTCAAAGGGCTGCTAGAGTAACACAACCAGTGTTACATATCAGTTGAAATCTACCATGTCAATGCTAATTTTCTGTATTTTGTAACTGCATCGATCTGAACTATGCATTATAATGCTTTTAAATTACAGCATCCAGAATATACCAGATGAAACACAGCTAGAAACATCCTTTCATTTCCTAGTTTTGGAGTTTAGCATATTTACATTTACAAGTACATTCCTTCAACGTTATCTCTATCGTAATAAGGTTTAATTATTATATAAGGTTTTATATATAAGGTTTTATTATTATACACTCGGAATATGCTTTGCAGTGACACCTTGTAATCTTCTTACGACCAGGCTTCAACCATCATAGGTTGACTGAGGTGGCTCCTCAGTCATGTAAATTGGCATCTAAAAAGCTAGTTCCCTCCCACTGATCACAGTGTATCTTGAAAAAGTGAAGAATCATAAACTGCTGACAAGATGCCCCAGATAGATAGAAAACCAATAAATTTCAATGGTGACTGAAATTATTTGTTTTTTTCAGCTTATAATGCTAGAATGTGATAAAGAATGGCAACAAACTTAAGATGCAAGATTTTTAGAGCAAATGAACTAGACTAGCTTCTATATATATAAAAAATAAAATAAAGGCACTGGAGCAAACAAGTAGTCTTCCTATTGTAAACTCTGTGTGCAAAAGTAGGTTAATGACACAGGGCTTGGTTCCACATTATATGTTTACAGGTTGCACTGTGTTCAGTTTAATGTGTTGATGGAAGGATATGAAGAAAGCTTGAAAAAAAGCTTGAAAAAAATATAGAGAAGGGCAACTACTATGCTAAGGTAGCAAGAGAAGTTTTTTTAAAAAGCAGATTATTTAAGGGATGCTTTAAATAGACATACATGCGGGTAAGTAAGAAAATGTGCACATTCAGAAAAGCTTTATGTAACTGGCAGTTATCCATTTATGTAAAGATTGGACTGGAGCGTCAGGCTTTGCTGCCTGCTGCACTCCTGTCTTCCTTATAAATCAGGAATGGGATATACAAATGGACATCTTGCCTTCCCGTATCTAACCTGTGGAGAACTTCCTTCTTCCTCTGGAAGCCCATGGTTTCACACTCCAAACCTCTGTTCAGAAAGAAGGAAACTTCTTACGCATGTGAGCAAAGCACAGCCCAATACTTAGTCACAAGAGGAGTCTCTGTGTGCTGCCTCAGAGGAGTGGTCAGCAGGAAGACCTTTTTTCTGAAGCAACGTAGTCTCCACCACGATGGGTACTGCCCTGCTCACTTTCATACAAAAAATATTTGGACGTTCACACACAAACACCATCAATAGACACAGAAGGGCTCCCTTTCTTCCCCTCTCTGTTTTTCTTTATGGCCTTTCCAGAATAATAAATCCTTGTTTAAAAATGTGGGTTTCATCCCTAGTGGAGACAGGACCAGGCAGTGAGTGTTTTATGGCAGGGTAGTTTTGTGTGTAAATACGATGGGGGAGATAAATAATTGCTCTCATATCTTCCTCCTGCACCCAGCCCTGTTCCTTCCCCAGGTCTTTCCAAACACAACCTCAAAATAACCTCATCCATCCCTTCCTCTGCTAAAACTGTGTGTTTTGTAAATTAACCGTTTTTCTAAAGGGGCTTTTTCAGTATTTTCTCCTTACAAATAAACCTGTTATTTGAAGCTGTTGGAAAAGAGGAACATTTA
>JAUBOD010000537.1:231661-243090 GCA_032353885.1 Nothura maculosa
TGACTGTGAGGGGGGGATTTCAGTATCTCACACAGCCGAGAAACTGTGGGATCTCGCTGCTCTTCTTAGTTAAACCAGATGTTGCTGAAGCTTTAACTTGTCTGTTCCCTCGCCCTCCCCAGGAGCTCCATGGCCCTGCTATTGATTCTGCATTAATAGCAGGGTTGTACAGTGGTGTTTCCCAGGAGCTCTAATTAAGATCAGGGTGCTCTTCTGCCAGAGACGTTTCCACATTTGCTTGAGAGCGTTTCGCATCGCAGAAGGCTTCACAGCCCAGCGTGGAAGGGATAACCAGGGAAGTGTGCAAAATTCAGCTGGAAGCAGAGGGTAACCAGGATGGGAGCAGGACAGTGTCCAACCAAGTCGTGCATTATGCTGCCTTATTGCTGTGTGTAAAATAACACAGCCCCTCCTCTGGGCTTCAGAGGAGCCTAGAAAGCCAAAGGAGCGTGTGGAGGGCATGGAGGTGGCGGACACTCAGGAGCCCTATAAAAAGTGAAGGTTTTAAAAAGAAATCTGCTGCTTTTATCACTTCAGCCTCTTGTTGTCTGCTTTGTTCTTCTACCTGGTCTAGACTGGACTTCAGTGCTGTACTTGGAGGTCTACTTACTTAACATTATTTCTTTTTTCCATGAGATATTTTTGCTCTGGATTTGGTCTCCTTTAAACAACTGCCACCCACTTTTTTTATTTTTATTTTTTCTCCCCTGTTCACTTCCAGAACTGTTTAGAGATTGATCTTTTCATGCAGTTTGTTTAGCCTCCTGCCATGCTGCTGAAGCAATAGGACTCAGAGGGAACCTGTGTGGGGATTTATTGCTGTAAAAGCATTTATTAGTGTGGCACATCAGCAACTTTGTTAGCTGATGTTGCAGCAAATAGTAGTGAGGGGCCTACAGTTCAAGTCTCCACAAAAGAGGAGGACTAGCATGATTCTGTCTGCTTTGAGGGATAAAGAAGAATAAAGATGTTGCTCCATGGAAATCTGAAATCTCGCTGGTCCAAACCTGTACCTGTTGAAGACTTAAGAAAATGGGCTTCTTATTACATGATTTACATGATTGTTCAGATTTCTTTTTTAACATGAAAAATTGCAAGGCAGCTGAGAAGGCAGCTGGACCAGAGGTACCATTTGTATTGATTGTACCAGGGCTGTAAACCAGGTAGGTCATCAGCTGCTGTATTCACTGGCACTTGCAACACTCATCTGCTCAGTTTGCGCACGCTTAGAAGGAAACCTGCTAGGTGTCATTGAAAAATGTTAAATGAGGATTTCCATGCATGGACACCTCTTAGGCACTGCTAGAACCGTGTTCCTTGGTGGAATTACACCTGCAAGAGCATCACTCTCCGGAGCTGTTGGATCGAGTTATGTTGTGAAAACCCCTGACCGTTTATCACCTGCATCAGAGAAGAAGGGAGGGAGAGGAAAGAAGCCCTCCCGCCAACCCTTGCACGTCCTGCCAGTTCCAGTCACCTCTCAGGTCATTAGAGTCTCATTGCTGCAAGTCACAACAAAATAACTGCAGGATTTCAGTTACTGTTTTTCTTTCCCCCCTGGACTGGTATTGGACCAAGGAAGTATTGTAGGGGTTATTGTTATTGTGGTTACACTGTTTTAAATTAAGTAGCTTTATGCAGAAAAACAACAGACAATGCTGCTTGGATTAACTCCATTCTGTTTCTTGATGTGTGCAAATGCAACCAGTTTGAAATCTTTTAAAAATATAGCATATATATATATGTTACAAGCTGCTTCTGTTAGGAGCTAAAAAAGTGTCAGGATTAATCCATTAAATTATGGGGAGAGAAATCTTCCATTTATGCAGTATATTGTGGAGGTTCTTTGGCTCTCGGAGCTGTTTTGTATTCTCCAAGAAATTTTATCCTACTTGATCTCACTGGGATTTTTATTCTAATTTGCAAGGCTGCGTACATTATAGCACACCTCAAGTGACTACTTGATAAGAAGCTTTTTCAAGAATTAATTACAAACTGGGTTAATAGAGCCAGCAGATATGTGCCAAAAAGGAAGTTATAAATATCGAAGCCGGGATTATTGGTGAGATTGTCTGCATAGTCAAAAACTGTAAAATACCAAGGTAAGCCCCACATTTCTGATGCAGTCTGAGCCTTCTGCATTAGGAATCCATATGCAGCTTTGGGCAGCAGCAAAAAAACCTCCTTGTTCATATGAACGCTGCACCATTGTACTGTAAGCTGATTAAACCTAGTGCATCTTCCATGGAACAGAGATGGCTTTGCAGACTTCTGAACCTGTCCACACACACACGACATAGACCCTGATCTTTCTGCCTGCAGAAAGAAACAAATTGGGACAGGAATCTCGCGGCTTCATAATGATACGTGGTCTGGCACAGAGCTGGGAGCTACTGCTCATATGGCTAGTAGTGGTCCCAATGCTTAATGCCTAAGTTTAAATCCTTGCCTTCCTTTTCCCTTGCCTTCCTTTTCCCTCTCCTGTCCTCTCCTCTCCTCTTTTTTTGGACACAGAGCTAGGAGTAACATATGTGTTTGCACAGAAAAGCATCAGGGCTTTGTTCAGTTCTGCTCTTACCTTCTTTGCTTGGTGCCAGTTGTCACTGAAGGACTGGCAGGATATTACTGTGAGAGCTTTTAAATCTATGTTGAATATTCCACTTGACACAAGTAGTTTGATTGAGATGAAGTATGTCGTATAAAACACAGTTTTATTATGTGTGTAGGCTATTTGCATAGAGTAATGTGGAATTTAATTTTCTAAGTATGTCTTTTGACAAGTGTGCTGCTCTTGCTGGTTGTATGACTGGTATCAATCTGAGCATAGCTGCAAATGCTTTTTTTTGGTTTGTTTTTAAGCTAAGGGCACCTCATTTATTTAAAAAATATTTCTATTGAAGGAATTTGGCAAATTCTTAGGAGTTCAAGTCCTGAAAAAGAGACACATTCAAAGCTAATTGAAATACTTTGGAAAGAGGGAATGTTTTCATGCTAGAGCTCACCCATATTGTGTTGCTGCTTCAAGTAAGGGAGCGATGAAATCCTTGCTTGATTAAAACCTGTAGGAGACTTGTCAGGATTTTTGTCCAAGACTTTTAAGCTATGCAGGTTATTCATCCTCTTAAATGACTTTAATATTAAACATCTTTCTCTAATTCCCTCTTTTCTGGGGATTACAGTGAATATGGAAGACATAAAAATAACTTCACTGAATCCCAGAATGGTTGAGGTTGGAAGGGACCCCTGGAGATCATCTAGTCGAACTTTCCTGCTCCAGCAGGGACACCCAGAGCACGGGGCACAGGGCGGCATCCAGGTGGGTTTTAAAGATCTCCAGAGAAGGAGACTCCACAGCCTCCCTGGGCAGCCTGTGCCAGGGCTCTGGCACCCTCACAGGAAAGAAGATCTTGCTCACAGACAAGCTTCCTCTTTAGGTGGCAGCATTCAGCTCAAGAAGGCAGCGCAAAAAGGCTCCATCAGTGGCAAAAGGTATTGCCATCAGAGAGTGGTGCAGAGGGGCTTCCGTAATGGAGGCTGTGAAATCAAGCACTGTGCTGCAGCCCCGGGGCCACGGTGGATTTGCAGTTCAGCTGCTTTTCGGGAATCATGGCTGGGGCTCCTGGAAACCCAGGAGCTACAGCTGAAGTTCTGCCTCTTGCATCTTCATTTCCTCGCCTTCATTTTGCTGCTTTATTTCTTCAGTGCTGAGACAGCCCCTTGTCAAAAGAGAGGCAAACATAGTCACTATCAGTAAGTTTTCCAAAGAAGTGAGGGCTTTTTAAGATGGATTTAGCAGCAGCATTGTACTTGCTTTGGTGAGAGTGGCGTGCAGAACATCTTCGTGCCAAGAGATGCTGCGTGTAAGCTGAAGCCTGGGGGTGTTTCTGATACCTTTGTGGGAAGTGCTGACACGGGCAAAAGTAAAAGATTCAGTATAGAAGCAGCAAAGGAGAAACGTTCTTAAATTTGGGCTGGAGACACCTTCAATTCATAAACTTCATTGAAGCCTTCATATGTTTTTTGAAAGAGATCTTGTCACTTTTGGCTTTAGAATAAGAGAGAGATGCCTTATAAGACATTTGCTTACTTAATCCAAGCTTAAGGGTTTAAAAAACCCTCTGAAACCTTGACTTTCTTGTATCAGAAATGACCTAGAGCAAAAGTGACTGGTGTTTGCAGTAGCTTTGTAGCATCAGTCTTTAGTAAGTCATTAATTAATTGTCTTGTGTATATACTTAAATACTGCACAATCTGCCTTTTACACTTAGAACCAGACTGTAAGACCTTAAGCAGAAACATTAGGATGGTAAAAAAAATTCTTAGTTATCAAAAGGATTTAGCATCTACCATTTGTGCCATGCATATGTTACAAATTAAATCCTAAATCACAACTTTGTCATTTTATATTGCATAATGAGGTATGAAATTATTCTCAAGCAATACAAAGCTAGTGAAAATTAATTCAACTTTCTTAGAATTTTTATGTTTTAAACAGAAGACCTATAACTACATATAATACTATAATCTCAATTAAATATATGACCTTTTTCATCAGAAGAGAAAGCACTAAATAAATATCTGTATATAATATATAGATATTATTAGCATTAGTGATGTCTATGAATGTAATGAAACTTTTCTCTTTAGATGTAAATCATGCTTCAGTTTCTCAGATATTGTTCTTGCAGGGCAAAGCATTAGATACTTTGAAACTAAAGTAGAAAAACTTTGCCAGTTCTGTTTAATTCCTGACATGAAGATGTTTGTGCTTTTGGTGCCTCAGGTGCCTCCAAACAAACCGGAGAAGTGCCTAAGCCAAAACAGCATTGCGCTTCCGCAGCTGCGTGCCTAAACTGTGTAAGCAGTCTGTAAATTCCATTTTTTTGGCATCTTTGGGCAGTGGATACCTCTGTAAAGCTGCTGATTATAATATCTAAACAGGAGAAAACTAAATTTCATTATGGAAATTTGAGTCTTCTAACAGTAATATGTGACATTAGATATGTTATACCTCAAATGTATCTACCCCCCTGTAACAAAGAAAAATCACAGAATAAGGTTGGAAGGGACCTCTAGAGACCATCTAGTCCCACTCCCCTGCTCCAGCAGGGACACCCAGAGCATGGGGCACAGGGCGGCATCCAGGCGGATTTGGAAGACTTCCAGAGAAGGAGACTCCACAGCCTCCCTGGACAGTCTGTTCCAGGGCTCTAGCATCCTCACAGGGAAGAAGTTCCTCCTCACATGGAGATGAGTGTTTCCTGTGTTTCAGCTTACACTCATTGCCCCTGGTCCTGTCACTGGCTACCACTGAGAAGAGCTTGGCCCCTTCCTCCCTACATTCTCCCTTCATGCACTTATACATGTTAATCAGATCCCCCCTCAGCCTTCTCTTCTCCAAGCTAAACAGGCCCAACTCAGTCTCTCCTCATACAAGAGATGTTCAAGGGGCAAGTTTAAAGTGATTCCTCGCTTGTTGCCTCCTATGCTTTTCCAATGTCAGGAAAAGAATGTGCTTTTTTAGGCACTTGCTTCAAAGGCCTTGGAGATGCAGAGGACGCAAACATTACGTTTTGCACAGAGGCAGCAGAAAGCCCCTGAGCTACAGAGTTTGCAGGCAGTCTTAGCAGCATTTCAGCATCACCAACAGGACTATCAGGTAAAAAGTGATGGGCTACCTTGACTTACTGACTACCAGTTGGCCTGTCTTTCATGGAAAAAAATTCTTTGCTCTTCTAGCTGTTACCCAGATTAGTTGTAGGGTTCGGTCTCTGGTCGATTAGTTTCTAGGTTAGTCTCTGGCACTGAGGAGTGATCCAGGGCTGTTTCAAGCAAATGAGGAAATAGGTAGACAAATTTGCCAGAGTTAATCAATACAGACTGTTTGAGGGATGCAGATCAAGCTATCTACATAGAAGGAGAGATCTGATAAGAACGTACTAGAAAACAATGAAATCATTTATGTAAACTTTGCTCCCCACCCCCCAAGTCTGTTTTTGCATTTTGCTGTGGCTGCCACAGATGTTGGTATCAGAAAACAGGAGTGTAGAAGTCTTCCTGCCATTAAAAATAGATGGCTCCTTTTGTTTGTTATTCATGGTACAAACTGCAGACTAGATGCTTCCTGATATAACCATGTTTCTGTACTGCTGAAAACAACATTATTTTAGAATTGAATTTATTTATTTATTTTTGTCTTCAGTTGCTGAAGCTAAAGAGAGTTTATTTAATTTGGATATGCCATTTAAGTTACTTAGTGAACAGTTTTATTTTCTCAACTCAGCTTATCAGATTGGTTTAAGCCTATTTGTGGATGGTAAGGTACATTAGAAAAGTGGTGATTCTTGAAAATTAGTTTGTTGTACATAATCAGGTTACTGCTTGTAGTTTTAAAATGTCACCTAACCTAATTGCTGATCAGATAAGTGTATTTTCCATTGACAATTACTGACCAATTTCTCTTATACAAAGGGGACTAACCAAGGTAGGTATTGCATCTGCAGTCTGTTGATTTAAGCTTATCGCTGTCAAATTTGTGATCTGCGTTGCAGAAGCTTGCCTGGGGAAACCTACTTCTGTGAATCAGCAAATATGTGCAGGGGGAGAAGGCTCTTTGATAACCCATCCATTCAGGAATTATTTCAGGGAGAACAGCTACATTGAAAATAATGCTTTGAATGTTTATTTTGGAGAAAGCAGCAGTGGAAAATAAAGTTAGTAAGGAGACGTCTCCAAAAGCTTCTGGAGGAGCCACATCAATGTTGTTTCCACTGGTGCTTCTGGGAGGTGGGGAACAGGACCCTAAAAAAAAACAGGCAGCCCTGCCAGTAGTTGCTATTTCTGTTTAGATGTGTAGGTACATTTGGCAGTGCATATCACAGAATCCCAGAATCTACAAGGTTGGAAGGGACCTCTAGAGATCATCTAGTCCAACCTTCCCGCTCCAGCAGGCACCTAGAGCATGTGGCACAGGGTGGCATCCAGGTGGGTTTTGAAGATCTCCAGAGAAGACGACTCCACAACCTTAAGAAATTGAAGATATGTGCAGAGAAGATGTTGGGCATCTCCAAGTGGGCTATCAGCACTCCAAAAAATCCAATGGGCACAAGGCAGGTGGGCTTAGAATCCAAGTCCGCTGTCTTAACGCCATCCCATGTGCTCCTCACTAACACTGCCTGCTGAGCAGCTTTCTCCTGGATCTATGTAGGTAGATCTTGCAGTCAGAGGAAAAGAATACTGCAAATAAATGTACTATCACTTGTATTAAGGAAGCTTTTTTTACCTCTCTACTATTGCTTATGTTGAGGGAAAAAAACATTTTAGAGCTAAATTTTACTGTATTATATATATTCAGTATATTTTGAAGAAATTTGCTGTTCCATCTCCATACTATTTTATACTTCTGTGGAGAGTTAGCTCTGTACAATAGTATAATTTATAGTGGAGTATACTGTAGTAGACTTCATTTCACAGAAATTGATCTTTCCTATTCTTTTCTCATTTGGAAGACTCGTTTATGTAAAAAGATGATAAATGAGAATGTATCTGGGAAGTACTGTAGTAGAACATGTGTGTGCTGCCATACTGGCCTCCAAGAGAGCAAGTGGGTGATTTTCCTGTTCTATAAGCTGGTAAAGCCACCCAGCTGGAGTGCTGGGCTTGCTTTTGTGCACCACACTTGTAAGGAAGATGGTGATAATCAGCATGTGGTGAGAGAGACCATTCTAGAGAGGGTCCAGCAGACAGCAATGAAGGTGATTAAGGAACTGGAGCATCTATCGTATGAGGAAAGACTAAATGCGCTGGGCCTGTTTAGCCTGGAGAAGAGAAGACAGAGAGAGGATCTCATCAATATCTACAAATACCTGAGGGGAGAATTTAGGGAGGAAGGGGCCAAAGTCTTCTTGGTGGTGGCCAGTGACAGGACAGGAGGCAGTGGGCACAAGCTGAACCACAGGCAGCTCCATCTCCATATGAGGAGGAACTTCTTCCCTGTGAGGGTGCCAGAGCCCTGGCACAGGCTGCCCAGGATGGCTGTGGAGTCTCCTTCTCTGGAGGTCTCCAAACCCGCCTGGATGCCGCCCTGTGCCCCGTGCTCTGGGTGTCCCTGCTGGAGCAGGGGAGTTGACTAGATGATCTCTAGGGGTCCCTTCCAACCTCAACCGTTCTGGGAACCTGTGATTGTGTGACCAGCAACCATGTTCAGAAGTCCATAGTTCAGTGGACATAGTCCAAACGTAGTTTGATGGAAGTCATAGTTCAATATTCAGAAGCTCCCTTAGCATCCTGAAGAGGGATTTAGGTCAGTTAGGTGATAAAGTCCAAACGGATGACCCCCAGATTCCCTTCCCAATTCCTTTGGTGATGATAGAGGTATCTAGAGGTGGTCTGGCTGCTTGATTTTTGCACAGAGCTGGTGCCTTCTTGCAAAGGCTGTCTACAGTGTGACATGAGTCGTGTTCCTGAGCCTCTTGGGCTGGTACCTCCCTCACTGAACTCCTCACGGAAAAGTGGTCACTTTTATTCAGGCTAGACGCAGAGGCTCTCCACGTAATAGCACAGGAGTTGGAGCACTTGCCTCCACAAAAATCTACCTTGGGAGGTAAGTGAAGATTCACTGGGCTAGAGAGAGCAGTAATGAAGGCAGATTTAATGCTTTCCTAGTAAGTAACATTCTTATCTCCTAGCTCTCTTAGCCCAGTATATCTAATACAAAGATGCAACATACATGTGATCTCCAAACGGCAACCCCAAATCACTCCTCTTCCTTTATCCATGTTTTTGTTGGGTTTGCTTCCTTTTTGGACAAGTGAGTTGAGAACAAGGGCATAATTCAGACTTTCATTCCTTCAGAAATTCTGTTTCAGCAGTAAGTCCACACAAGTCCATAGAGATGTGTGCTGCACATATTTCTGCTGCTGTGCCTGGCTGTTTAGCTTTTCCCAGAAACTGGATATTGCCCCTTTTTGCCCAGTAGATGTTGCTGTTGAATCAATAACATTGAAAAAGGACTAAGGAAACAAGCTTTCAAAGGTCAGAAGACAGTGTAAATACTGTGTTTACAGTGTCCACATTATGGAGGATAAAGTCAAAATTAGCTTTATTTACATTGCACGTACTGAAACAATCTACTAGTCCTGTAAATTAAGAAATTGAGACAGTCTGTCCAAATTGCTGCTTCTTAATCAGGAAGACACTGTAAATGTTTCTAAATTTAATACAGAGAAAAGAGGTCTAACTTTTAAAAAATGCCATGTTCATCTTGTTTTCAGTAATATGTAGAAGATTGGGAACCTGTTGTGTAAATAAGAAAAGCAGTCAGTGCCTGTAAATATACCTTTGAGTTACACATGTGATGCTCTGTGGAAGAGCAAAAAAGAAAGTGACTTTGGCAGCCAGCCTGCTTATTATGGTTTTACTAAATGTATGTGCTTAGTACTCTCACTCTAAGATTAACAAATCATGAAAGTGCCAGTGATCATGGCCTTATGATGTGATACAGCTTGCAAAGTTGTGACTTTTGGCAAGATCAGGCATTTGGGTAGCCTCGGTAAGACAGTGTTGGTTTGTGGAAGCTGGACTGTTGCTCCCAGTTCAGGAGCATCTTTTTGGATGGGAATCCCTGGTACAGCATGTGGTGTGGGATTTGTTTGGTTGGTTTCTCCAAAGGGGCAGAACAGGAGAGGCAGGTCACTGGGGAGTACAGGCTGAAGGGGGAGAAACAGGAAAGCATTCAAAGGAAGCATTTAGCAACACTTGTTTAGTAAGATTGTGTAGAGCTATTTTTTATTTATTTATTTAATAAATAGTCTTCTAACAGAGGCTGAGGAATAGTTGATCAGTATTTCATTCACACACTTTTCCTCTGAAGAAACCCGCTTTGTAAGTAAGGAAAAATCTCCCTGCTGCATTTTCTTTTTCCATTCTGTGGGAAAACATCTGCAGCTACTGGTTTCCTTGGGAACAAAGTGGCTGCGAAAGCTCCGTGCACTGCACTGAATCTGTGGATTTGGGTGCGTTTGGGAAGAGTGGAACGTGCGCGCCTGGAGCTTTGCACTGCGTCTCCCATGCTGGCTCGTATGCGCTTTTCTCGCCTAAAATGCATGCTGAAAGGAGATGTGCTGCAAGCTTTGGCTTTGGGACACGATGGCAAGAAAGGTTGGTATTTACAGGGCTAAACGTGGACCATATCTATTTTTCACCTGCAGGAAGCATCTAGTTCTCTGCATACTGTTTTTAAATCCTCCATTATAAAGCTTAATGCAGTGGTTTGCTTATTGTTGCAGTCTTGGCTGTTGTTCGGTGTTGGAGATCAGAGCTGCTGAAAGGGGTTGCTGATACATTTGCCTCATAATAGGATTTTGGCAGGCCGTGGGTTTTATTTGCAGTTTATTCAATTAATTCAATATGGGACACTCGTATGTGTTCTCATTGAGTAGTATTTTTGTTCTGGCTGGGACCAAACTATGACTTCATATATTTTTGCACAGATTTGCTTGTGGTTTGGAGCAGTCAAAGCTGCCAATAAGCATCACTAAAATATTTCAACACATCGCTTGCTTTGTGTCATTATATCAGGAGAATTTATTTTAAATCTTTGTATCTGTTATAATATCTTATCAAAGGGAAATTCTATTAAGTACTGCCTGTGGAGTGAATTTGTTTTGGCAGGTATGTTTAACAGCCTCATGTCAGTAATGGGGTCAGTGGTACAAGAGACAGAAGACACATTTGACTGCCTTCCTTTTGGCAAAATTGCTTCCCATATATATTGGAAAGGTGATGTACAGTATTGAGAAGACCAGGCTCATTAGAAAAAAAATACTTTAAATACATGCTGACAAAACATTGGCTGTAGTTTGACAAGTATTATAGAAGCATCTGGCAATGATTTCATGATGGGATTGCTTTCTAAAATAGGGTTTAAAATGTTTCAAAAACTTTGGTTCCTTTTTTAAAGGAGGCAGCTATTCACATGAACTGTATAAGCGCAGTCACTAGACTCTGTGCAGTTAGGATTTTATTCATGAGTATTCAACAGGAAGCTTTTTTGAAAAATTGAGACCTTGCTCTGTTTTCCTCCTTGGGTGATTTTGGCAGTCATTGCTGAGGTGCATCTCTGAAAGGAAGAATTGAAGCTTCAAAGGATTTACTGTTTTATGTTTTATTGGTAATGATTTTATTGCTGTGTGGGGGCTGTAGCACTGATATTCATGGTAGAATGATTAGGGTGCTCTGTGTATGTTCAAAGACTATTTGGGGAGGAGGTGTTGGGGAGAACAGTTACATGTGCAGTCTTGGCCAAGGGAAACTCATGCTTTTAGTTTTAACTGTTCTTTTTGCAAAGGGCAGGAGGAGAGAAGCCTCCTCCTATGATAGGAGTGAATCATAGAATCCTTAAGGTTGGAAGGATCTCGAGAGACCTCTAG
>JAUBOD010000537.1:256457-272253 GCA_032353885.1 Nothura maculosa
AATAGCTGAACTTCTGTCCTCACATCTTCAGCATGTGGGAGGTTAAGTGAGGTAAATCTGTGTTGCAGCCTATAATCTTTTTTTGCCATTTGTTTCTTTCTGCTGTTTGTTCCTTCTGCCTCTAGCATCTGTCCGTGTAGCAAATCCCATGTGTTGGTCTGGCTCCAACACTGCTTGTTTAGTATGGCCACAAAAGCACTTTCCTCAGGAGCCTTTCTGCTCCTTCAGCTCCATGTAAATTCTCATTTACTAAGATTCCCAATCCCTTGGTATCCAAACCCATGCCTATACAAATGCAGTCTTCTCTTTAGTCTCTTATAGATATGTGGTTTTCCCACAGATCTATGGAAGTGCCTCCCTCTGTCACATTTGCAGAACCTGGACAGATTTCTCCAGCAAAGCATCAATTATTTCTCATTTTGCCTAGCTCCACTTTATCCTCACAGATACCTACATTGTATCGCTCTAGTTCTGGCCAGATGAAGCTATTAAGATCATATTCTTTATAGCATGATCCTGCCCACTATTCATGTTCCTGCAGTATGAAATGAACTTCCCTGTGCAAGCAGGTAATGGGGGGACTCCCATGACATCTTATTTTGTTTTTCCCACATACAGTACTCCGTTTTGCCAGTCATTTCCCCATCAAAAGACCTCCTGGACTCAGATGATCAGACTGTTGTTTTCATCTGTTTCCCTCAAACAAGATAGAAGTGATTTAAAGAAATTATCTATTTTGCCTGTTTTTTTTTTTAATTATCATTTTTGTTAAGAAAACAATGAGATAATTATTGATATTAAAAACATCTTTATCCTGTTTTTTATACCTGATCCTTTTTTTCATGAGTAATTGCATACCACATTTATGTTCAGTTCACCAAAGTCTTCTCCATCACCTATTCAGTTTTTTTTTGCTTTGCTAAGCTAGGCTTGGTTCCATAAATTGCTGTTTAGGGGCAGAACTTCACCTCCCTGTGGAGTAGCAGCTGACAGGATTGAAGCCTCAGATTATAAACTTGTGGAATCTTATATATTATCTATAATGCTGTATTATGCGTTTTATCTGCTCAGGTTACCATTTGCTCTGATACAGAAACTGCCTTATGGCAGGGACTTCTTCTCTCACTTACCTCTTGTTTTTGCCTCGGAAACCTTGCTGTTACAGTGTCATCTAATTCCTGCAAACAGGCTGTGTAAATCTGAGACTCCCAGCTTTAAGCCTGTGGTAACCCCACTAATGGTTTCCCTCCACCTTGGAAAGGTGCCATTATTACAGCTACCATCTGTTTCCTCTCCCTGAACTGAATTTCAACACCCTGCAAAACGCACATCTGCAAATCAAAGGCAGTAAATGTGTATGTAGTTCCTTAGTAAACATGTGTGCAGTGTTAATATTTCAAGTACTACAGTATTGCTTAGACATTTCAGCTGCAGTTTGTTTTCAGTAGCTCCAGACTTTGTCATATTTATGATTTGGGCCTAAACTTCACACTTCCTTTAGAAGGCTCTTGTTTATTACTATCGCTTTGAGCCTTACTTTGAGAAGCAGGCTCACCTGTCTTGAAAAATTAGGAATAGGTGTAGGAGGAATGGACTCACTTGCCACCTTACTGGCATGTACTGATGTCTTCTTGACAGTAGCAACAGCCACCCAAAGGCACTCTCAGGTTATGGAGGTTTTGCCTATGTCCTCTCCGTTCCTACCTTTTTCCACTTCTTCTCTTGTGCTAAGTAGTGTATGCTAGGACAGGTCTCAGTTCAGGATCCAAAGGTTGTTTCATTTATTGCCACTGCGCAAGGGGTGGGTGATTAATTCATCATTTTTGGGGGAGGAAAGGGAAGATGAGCATGAGGTCAGTGGGCCGTCACAGGCTCGCCTCTTCTTTCCTATCCTTTCAGTGTCAGTTGTCAGTTCACCGGATGGTGCAGTTTGGGAATCCAAAACAATCTCTGTCTGAGTGCCAGAGCACTCTGCATGCATGTTCATTTGGCAGGCAGACCAAGTACAAAGGGCAATAAATGATCATTTGGCAACTTGGGTTTCTTCGAAAACAGTGGATTTGAGAAGGTCCAGCTGAGTGCTCTGAAATCTGTAGGTTACTTGCTCATCTGCTGTGCCCAAATGTCATTTGGCAGTAGAGGGCTATGTTGGTGTAACTTGCTGGCCCTCCTTTCAGCTCTCCTGCCTCTGTGTTGAGCTGAAACATAAAGATACCTCTGATTACCCAGGCCAGAGTGGATAGACATGCTATGTCTAGCTATGCTCTTCCTATCATGAGGTTAAAAAATCAATAATAAGGGTGAGAGAGCGATACAATTGAACAGACCAAATTAATTGGAAGGGGTTTACTCATATTTGATGCAAACAGGTAACCAGTGCTGGAGGGTCTGTATGTAGCTACCTTGCATCTGTTTCTTACTAGATTCATACTCACAATCTTTGTCTTACCACCAGAACAGCCAGAGTGAGCGAAGCTGGTGGGAGAAAGGTTCAGAGCTGAGGTTCTTAATAATGACAGTGGCCTAAGAGAGCTGCCTTTGGCTATTCTGATGAAAATTATTTTTATTAAAATTGATGTTAAGTTTTATTTTGTAACCCAATGAATGTTGCTTTAAAATGCATCCCAAGAAGTTTCAGCTCAACAGGCTTTGTTCTTTATTATACAGAATAAAATTTTTAAAAAAAGAAATTGCTCAGCTGACTTCATGTTTATGGAGAATTGTAATTGTGAAGGCTGTTTGTCTGTGGTAATGACATCTCTTATCATGCCATTTACCCTAGTCTTTCACTGGTGTAAACCACTGTGTGGTTTTAAATGCAGCCACTGAATTACGACTGGAAAATTCAAGTCTAGGTAGGTAGCTTTCAACAGACAAACTGGATGAGGCAAAATAATCATAAAACAATAAATAATGGCACATGCGGAGTAGCTTTTTGAATAATCATAGAATAAGTAATTTTCAGTCTTCCTTTCAGTATATGGATCTTGATACTTCAAACTTATACTCTAAACAGGCTACACTTGCATAGCTAGTGATATTGAAGCAAAAAAAATCTGTCTTTGATACCTTTTTATTATCATGACTCAGAATACTTTCTTGGCACAGCTCCCTGGCACAGCGGCCTGGCACACTGATAGCCTAAGAGCACCAAGCCATAAGATTACCTCATGCATCTCAAATAACAGGATTTCTATGGAAGAGTAACAGTGCAGCATGGGGAAAGAGGTGTGATAAGTAACACAGGCTGCATTGTATTCAAAGCATTGTTTGCTCTCAACGACACACCAGGCGAAGCTGGGACGCAGGAGGTGTTTGGTCACTCACCTTCTCCGGTAACGCAACAGATCAAGGGAGCTGCCAGAGAGACTTGAAATCTCTCACTTCTGAGGTGACTTTTCAGGTATTTGAAATAATCGATTTTTACTGAAAATTTCAACCTGCAGTTGTAGAATGTCTGGCAATGCCACTTTATTTTTGTTCTCTATTTCTTTTCTCTTGTCCTGTTAAATGCCAACCAGATACACTTTTGTCTCAGACAGAAGGAGTAGGATCTTGGATGCATTTACATGGATTAATCACTTGTGGGTCTCTTGTGGTAAGTCTGCAAGATCATGTTAGCTATTTTGACCGCACTGTAAATTCCTCAGCCGTATGGCCTAGCTTGAGTTTGGAGTGAGTCATTTGGCTCACCAGAAACACAAGCTTCAGGGTTCACGGCAAGTGTTAGATAGTCCAGCCCTGGCTATACCAGCAGCATGTAAGAACAGTGCACTTAGGAATAATCTTGGGCACAAGTGAAAAGACAGGATTGTCATTATCTTGGAGATAACGACAAGAGTAGATCTTGGAGATCTACTTACTACAAAATCCAGTCAATTTCAGACCATAGATATCCTTGTTTGCATCAACTTGTACATTAGTTATATCCTTGATTTTTCTCAGTATTTCTTCAGCTTTTTAAATATTAATTCTTTGAATTTCTTGATGACTGATATGAAGTGCTTTTTGAATTGTGTACGAAGAGCATGGGACAATGATCAGGGGGGTGACACTCAGTGAATACAGCGGTGCAGTGGAGAAATATTGAGCTTTTCACACAAAACACAGGCCTGGCTGTGAGTTTCAGCGTAGGTATAAGTTCAGACAGAGAAGCACTGGGAAATGCATTTCCCAACACAAGTATCTTCATACAACAGCAGAGCATGTTAATGTTTGGGAGAAGCCAATGTAAAGGGGTCTTACTTACGTAATTGAAGTGCTTTAAAGATAAAGCGAAAGACTGCTAAGAGAATGTGTTGCACAAGGTGATAAAGCCTAGTACAATGTAATACTTATTGTTTTGAAGAGGTGAATGTATAATGGTATTTTGCAGGAGTCTGACTAAAAATCATAATCTGGACAAACTGGGTTTTGGACAGATGAGAATTGCAACACCGTGTCTGTGTCTTTCCACCTCAGATAGATAGTATTTCAGAGGCATAAATTCTCTTACCGTTCATGAACTTTTGATATTTGCTGAGTACGTTTTCAGTCTTGTTAAAAGCCTTTTGGTCTTCACCACTTTTTGTAGCATGCTGAAAATACAGCTAGAAGTGACGGTGGCACTGACTGTTCTTTTATATTTTTCAGCTGTCAGAAGGCAGAAATGAGTCTTTCCTTTGAACTTCTCCCTATAATCAAATTAATTTAAAAGACAGTAGTTGTACATATAATAGAAAATGGTAACTGATATAAACACAAAATAACATGAATGCATATAGCTGTTTCTAAAAATGAGCTTCAGGCCACAACCCATGTTATTAAGAACATTAAATGATAAATTACAACCTTTCAGTAAACAGTTCTGTCTCTGCCTTCTGGACTGGGCTGGGAGCTTTATTTTGGCCAGTATTTTGTCTTAGATTGCTGACTGTCCATGCATTTACCCTGTGCTTTTTAATTCACTTCTTACGCCTGTGGCAGCAGCTGATTTTTGAATCCAACCTTGAATCAACTTCTGACTAAGGCAGTACACCAAACAAACCAGTTTGTTGTGTGACTCATTTGTTTCCTCTTTCATTCTTTGCCTGGCATTTATTACTGTCTGCTGTAAAAACTGTATTGGAAAAGGCTGTGTCAAACCAAAGGATTGTGATTTTTTATGAGAGGGGTAAAATGGGTGCTTTTAGGTACCCTAGACAGACAGGATGCAAATCTCTCTTCCTCCTGATGTTCCCCTGCTCTGTATTCTGCCCCACTGACCTTGGCAACATCTGTAACTGAACTGATTGTTACCTATGTCTCAGTATCTTCTGTTTTCATATTCAGTGCAGTGAAGAATGAGCAGACTCATCTGGAAGGATGAAAACTAAGAGCTAGGTTTCCTACTTACCTCTATAAGAAGTGTCTAAATTCAACTGTACATGCTCTGCGTGACAATGCAAAACTTCACCCCTTCCTCTCCCTTCTCACTGACAGCTAATTATCTTCCTCTCTCCAAATAGGTAATTCTTTCACTGACTCTTGATTTCAGCTACTGAACAAGTCTGTAACTTGATTATTATTACCAAGCTGGCTTAACAAAGAAAGCTCAATGTTTACTTACCCTTTCACTTTCTGACACAAATTTAATTCAGAGATTAAGCATAATCTTTGTACTGACAAAGCACATTTATATGTAATGGTATTCTTGTAAAATACTTCAGAACAAAAGAAAAGCTCCCACACAGGCATTTAGTGAAACAGAGGAAAAATCATGTTTGCATTCAAGGGAGGGAAAGAAAAGGGATTTTCCTGGCTTTGAGGACTACGAGCAGTGGAAGCAAGAGTAGAAGAAAATGAGGGAAAAAAAATGAAGCAGGTGCTTGATTGTGCAGTTTGAATGAGAAAAGAGAGCTGACAGAAACTAGAAGGTATAAAGAAATGTTCTTGAAGTTTTGCTAATAGTCATTTAGTAGGGCTTGAAGCTGCGGGCTCCCATCATAAAATATGTCTGAGGCACAATAGCTTTATGTTTAATAGTTGTGATGTAATGTGACCTACATAACACAGAATCACAAGGGTGATGAAAATTCATCATCATTACTTAATTCATGCTTAAGCAGATGCCAAGCTCTGATTATCAGACCGCTCTAGTCTGCCCAGTTCCCAGACATGCGCTGTGATGCTGAGACAACCACAATCAAAACTTCTTCTTGGCTTTGTGGAAAGATGGCTGAGGCTGCATGTAACCTGCAGGATGCACTTTGGAGTTTGATTTTTAAAGGCATATAGAGTCTTTTAAAGGCAAAGAGGGTTTGAGTGTATTGGAGAGAGGAAGAGGAACCTATTGAAGTTATTTGCGGTCAGCAGCTTACAGGGGAAGTTGGTCACCTCTATGGCAACCAAGTCACTTGTGAAGTAATTTATGAAATAAAGGTAAGAACAAGATATAAATCAAAATATTATCAGCACATAGAGTCTAGCTTTTCTAATTGTATGTCTAATTGTACACATTCATAAGTTTCCTCTTCCAAGTCTCCTCCTCGTTTCTTCCCTGGAGCTTGCACTGCACTTGCCTTTGACCTTCAAGGGCGATGCAATCTGCTTCTGACTCCTGTGGTGTCACTGTCTCGCAGTAAGTTCCTTTGAAAACGGTGTGCCCGGCTTGCTTGGAGAGCATGCAGCCCAGAGCGGGCTATTTATAGACACGGCTTCTCTTCGCAGCACTTGCGCAAAGGCAGATGAGCTATTTCAGCATGACAGGTAACATTGTTTTCTAAAGCTGTTGCTTACATTTTTGAAGGTCTAACAGGGAATTATAAAGGTCCATACCACAGAGGACTGCCTTCAGGAGAGTGAAAGTATGCATTAAATGCTATGTTAGTTTTGCACACTGAGCTTGGTAGTGTTCTAATTTACAGTAGTACTTCAGTGCCCATCAAGCATTCAGAAAGGTGGGAACAAACTTTGCCATATCTTGCCACCTTCCTTTTAAAATTTGGACACAGATCAAGCAGTCATGGTTTTATCTAATGTTATTTTTACTTTTCTTCCTCTTTACTCCCTACTCTGAAGATGGGATGGCTCTTTTAGTTTAGTGACTCTGGCATTTGTATTACACTGCAGGGAGCTCTCTCAGAGCTGGTGAGAGGAAGAAGGGTTTAATTTTTTCATCCCCTATGGAGGGCAAGAGTTCTTCAGACAGAGACAAAATGGTTTGAAGGGAAATACAGGTATTTGAGATAGTCCAGAAGTATGGTCGCCAAGGCAGGAAGGAACCTGGGGGTTACCATTTGGCACTCCCAGCACAAAGCCATCCCTCCTGTTTCCACATTTTCCCTGTGGAGTTCCTTCCCCATCAAGTAGCCCCTGACCTTTCAGATGTCAGCCTTGCGCCTTCAGCAGGGTCACTCCTTGCTCCCTGCTGTAGTGCCTGGCTGAGAAGGAGAGTGAGCGCAGACAGGGGTGCAAGAGAGAAGGGTCTTCCAGCTCGTCCCGTATCACCACAGCCCTTGAATGGCAGCCTGGCCAGTCTGACAGCAGCCTGCACACTTCCGAGTCATGCAAGGTGTGTGACACATGGCAGGTATATTTAATTAGCTCTGTGACATTAAATGGGAACAAATCCAGTTTATTCAGCTTTCAAGGCATAAATGAAGGAAAGGAAGCAAGGTGAGTTGGGCACTCGCTCTCTGCTTTTTTCTCTCCCTTCTCGCCTCTTCCTGGCATCAGATTAGCTGTGCAGCACTTGTATACGGACAACTTTTGTTCATCAGCCTTCGTGCAGCCTTCAGACTTCTCATTAAGGTTAAGAAGAAGAAGATTCAGCCACCTCCTCAAGTCTGCTGTGTGTGCTGCTCCCCTGCACACAAAGCCGGGCCTATCTTGGGTTCTGTACAGGGTTGCAGGCCACAGGTCCTGCCCACATTCACACAGCTCTATGCGGCCTCCCTTGCCATGAAGGCCTTTCCTTGTCTTGAGCTCGCAGTGCCTCAGAGACAACTGCACTAGCTCCAATTTATTCAAATATGAATTATTCAGGAAGAAGTTATTAAAAGTATCAGGTCTAATTTTACAGCATCATTAATCCCTGAAATATCCGGCTTTGAAAATTATCACTGCATTCATGGAATACTTATGGGAAGAAAGCTTAGTTTGAACTGTCTGTGCCATTAGAAATGGATTTTTTTGATAGGGAAAGCCGATTTTAGAAGTGTGTTGCTAATAACACATTTAATAATGAATTAGTAAGTTATTAAGCTATGAATAAGTGAAACTATGTTTGCTTTAAAGTCTGGTCATCTTTTTTTCCCTCTATTTTTAATTTTGAATATAGTTCTGCACAGCCTGCCTTGCTTTTTACAGATGAACTATGCTGTACTTGACAACTCCCTGCCTCAAGTAACTTGTCATCTATATTTGACACCACAAAAGGGAACCATTGGAGAAGCCTGTTGCACCTCATGAGGGTCTAAGAACGTTCCTAGCATGAAGTGAGGTCAGGCATATTACTGCATAAGGGTTGCACAGTATTCTCTAGTAGTTTTTCTCACCCTGCCTACTCTTACTGCCACCCACCCTGGGGTGGTTTGGTCCCCTATTTACAGCGGTGGGAGAGACCTGCTGCAGCACACTGGGGCTCATGTCCAGCCCAGCAGCTTGGATTCCTTTCTCAAGAATGCAGGAAAAGAACAGGATGAGGGAGGGCTTGGTGCTCATGCACAGCTCCTCCCCAATAAAGTCAGGACATGGCTAGGGTGACAGCCAGGGAACTGAAATCACATACATCCCTAGAGCTAGCCCAGGTGACAGATGTTTGATGACCGTAAAACCTGGCCATCTACGTCTGCTGCAAGTCTTTTTTCTTCACTTCAGTTGCTGATGTCAGCTGCACTAAGATACAAAAATCCATAGCTAAAGATAAGGTATGGTTTTAAACTATGTGTCAGCTAGGTAACTGAGTTGCTGAAAAAAAGAGATGGTCCCAGTCTGTCCTCCCTTGCCTCTAGTTGAGGCTTCTAATGCTCTTATGTCAGACAAGAGAGTTGGCTGAACCACTGAGTTGGTTGAGGTCTTTGATTCAACAGACACCTGTTGAAATTTGGAGGGGAAGAAGCAGCTGTCAAATCTGTAGACTGCCTTGCTTCATCTTGTGGCCTTCCAGTCTTCGAGCTGGTATCAGGGGAGGCTTCAAGAGTGCTTGGCTGGGTGCTGAAGAGAAATGTCCTACTGTCCTGTCACTAGTGCTCTGCAATTAAAACAGGTGAGATATAGCAAAACTTCTATTGTTGTAAGTTATGTTTTCTGGGTTACTGAGTACGGTTATCTCTTTAGAAGCTGGTTTTCTTGGTTAACCTCAGATCTTATGTGGATATGCTGTGGCAGAACACTATGACAGTTGGTTTTATGAGCTTGTAAAGTAGAGAGATGCTTCTTCATCTATTTAATATGTTGGTTTGGGTACTGAATTTCTATAGAGATATGGGTGGATCATGTGTCAATTAACTCAGCTGCTGGACTGAGAATCAACTTTTGGCACATGCCTTTGTCAAGCTTCAGATTAATTAATTATGAAGTCATTGATTATCTTAGTTTGGCTTCAGTGGGTGTTGTATCAGGCTCATAGTATTTCCTTTTTGCATGAATGAGGAACATGTGAGACCTGCTCATCCTCTCTCTTGCCATTAACTGAAGACTGCTGCATTTTAACAGGGACTATTCATACACATTTCATTTTTACACAGTGTTTTGCTTATGTTTTATATAACACCGCTCATCCAAACTTTTTTTTGCAGAATTCTTTATGTGTCTTAAACAAATACATGGTATTTAATATCTCAAGCAATGTTTTTTCAACAGACTTTGAAGATAAAAATTTAGAAATTCTTAGCAATAGTAGGGAAATTCAGATTGCAAGTGTGTATAAACCAATACTGAGGTTGTTATGTAGCAGACCTTTTACTCACAGGGTGAGTACATAGGGTGCAGGTTTAACCTGTGTTTGACTTCAGATCCTGTGTTTCACTTTGCATCTTTATTTTTATCTGCCAGTGTGATTGTATTTTTATATGACCTTGCAGCATGTCTGAAGAAATACATCTGTGAGAGGATGGTGATCTGGAAAGACATAACCCTGAAAGCTTAATGTACAGATTATATCTAAAAGTGTTATTTTTAGTGTGACTATTTTACTGTTACTTTACTGAGCCAGTAAGTTTCTCCTCCTTTCTGGCTCAATGAATATTATCAGTAATGAGTTACAATTTTGCTGTAACTGAATCTGAAATTAAGTGGGGAAAAAGCATCTGAAAAGCATTATTGCTTAAACTAGAGACAAAAGTGTACATTACCCTGGTAATTACATTTAAATGCCTGTAAGTGATCAGCCTTAACAGTAAGAAGAACTGTAAGTAATTTATTTAAATGTTTTGCTAATGCACTTCCTTGAGCTTTTTCAGGCCATCTGTTCGGAGCTACAGTGTTTGCCATTTGTCCAGTTCTGACCAGGACAAATGTATGTTTTTGTTTTTCCAATTACAAACCTATACTCATGCTAAACTTTTCCTGCAGAGCTAAATGATTTATCTTAATTGTTACCAGAGAGCATTTTAGTTGTTTACTGGTTATTAAGTTTTATTATTTATTTATAATATTTACAAAGTTAATGTGAGGAATGCATACTTTTAGACTTTTTCCTTCACACTTGCTATCAGTCATTTTGCTGTTGTCTGAAGAGAATATATTCAGGCTCTGAAGATTCTTCCTTCAGGTGTGGACATACAACCTGAAAAGCCAAGAGGGTATATAGAGTCATTTGACTGCCAACTGACTTGTGTTTGCTCCCCCAGGACTTTGCTTTTTTTGCCCTGTTGGCCACAAATCGTCATCTATAAAATCATATAACAGTAGGTAACACACTGAGGTGTTGTGACTCGTTTTGCTTTTAAGAGTGTTTTATCACACTTGCTAAAATTTAGCTGGTTCTAGTTACCCAGTATTTCTAATGTCAAAATACACTGTCCTAAGAATGTTTCTCAGCATGGGCACTGTCCCACGTGTGCACTGCTCTTTCCCCCTCTGTATCCTCCTGCTACCCTGTGTGGTAGGAAACACTCCTTCATTGTTACAATATGAATGGGATGATTTCAAATCTTCTTCATCTGTTTTCTTTAACGCATTCACTAATGTCGATAAAGTATCAGCCGGACATGCAGCAGACAGGAGATGCAGGGGAATTCAGGCAAAGCCAAAAACACTTTCCTTGCAGGGCAGAGCTTCCCTCTCCTCTCCCCATATGGGCCCCAAGAAGTTAACTCCCATCTTTGCCTGTGGTTGCCCATTAATTTTGTTCTAAGCAGCCCTTCCAGTGAGGGGTCTGTGTTCTGCACCCCGCCTCTCACTACACCTCGTCCAGTGCCCTTCTGTCCCCCTTCTCTCCCCATACCCACTGTGCCCTTCCAGCTTTATCCATATTGAGGGCCTTTTCTCCCATAGGTATCCTCATAGTCTTGCCTCATTAAAAATATACTGTCTTTGCTCCAGACATTCCCTAAGTCCAGCCTCCTTTGCCCTCATCCGGCAGTCTCACTCACTATTCTGCTTCATGCTGGCAGACTTACATCCACCTTGCACTTAGAGCCATGCTTCCTCTGCTGACAATCCTTCCTCTAACTCCTGTTGCTCTTCCAGTTCATGTTAGCCTTCCTACTGAAGTCCTGGCAGGAAGTTGCACCAGTGTGAGAAGTGATTTTCAGGTCATATGAAATGTTTTTGGGAAGCCCTATCAAGACGCATTCATGCAGGTTCCTTTCCCCTTTCCTCTTGCTGTACATAAACCAGATGTTTTGGGCTGATACACATAACGGATAGAAAACTAGGCTGACATTATATTGGAGGTTCTGTCTGGGGCTTAGAGTGGTTCCCGCAGACCTTGAAGTCCATAAATGATCAAAAACAGACAGTAGAAAGATAATAGTATGGTGTGGATAAAAGACATGACTATTTATCAGGCCGCAGAGGAAGTGGAACCTCCATCTTGCCGGGCCTAACTGATTGCATCACTCGGTGCCCAACAAGAAAGACACGTTCAGAGGTACTCGGGTAGAGGGGCCCCTTCGGAGAAGAAAGGAGATCTTGTTCAGTTGATCCTTTAATGACTATGTCTGTCTGCGTGCATTTGGGGGAAGGGGAGGGTCAGATTGCCGCATGCATTATAACAGAAGGGCTTTGTGTAAAATATGCAGAGACTAGGAAAGAAATATCTTTTAAATGGGTTTTCAAGAAAAAAAATGTAAAGTTGCAGCATAAAAATGTACTTTTTTGTTCTTTATTAGGGTTATTTTGTGGAAAATATTCTGAGGATTGTACTTTAAACCTGCTTTGCGTTTTCAAACCTGTTTTTGGTTAAATTGTATTTGAAAAATTATGTTGAACTGCATTTGTAAAAGGGCAAATGCATTTGAAGGGCTGGATCATAAGGAATTTATTCATTGCACTTCTTTATCATCTGCTGATATAGATCTACTGATACAGATCAGTCGAGATACTGACAACAATTTCAAGTTGTAAGGTATCAGCCATTCAGTATTATCTCATAGCCCTCTGTTTCTTGAGCACTGAAAGAGGATGACCTAACCCTTCAATTAAGCAAACTGAATGAAGTTGTTAATTCAGAGAAGGAGAAGACTGGAGTCTGCCCAGTGTTTTATAGCCCTGCCTATCCATTCCAAATGAATTTATAATTTACTTTATTAGTCTATGATAACTGAGTCAGCTGCCTGTACTGCACACTTGTCATTTGCCCAGCTGTGTCCTTCGAAGATACTAAGCAGGATTTTAGCAGTTTTTCATGAGAAAATCTACCAGGAGGAAAAGCGAGCTTTGTTATTTCACTTGCAGCCAAAACCTGTTCACTGCAATAGTACTGCAGTTTGAGCAGATTTGTACCTTAGATTTACCTCTAGCTCTTTTTAATGCCTGAAAAACTTAGAAGCTTGAAGGGTATTTATCTTTTTTTTTTTTTTTTGACAAAAGAGTGGGGCTATCATGCTTATAACTGCTGTACTTTGTAACAACTGCTAAATATGTAATGCGTTCCTACCATTTGTCTGCCTGCATGTGTGTATAATGTGTAAATTATTTAACGTTTTACTCTACCGCTTTGCCTCTTCACATAACTCTAATATGAAAAAGAGAAAATTCTAGTAAATTATTCATTCACTGGGAAATTGAAACAATCAATATAAATTAGCAACCAAAATAGTTTCCTTTTTCTCCATGGAGGGTCAGAGCAGTGAACACAGCAGGATGACAGCAAGGGAGCTACATGGGCAGGTGATTACAGAGTAGCTTAGATTGGAAGTGGCCTCTGGAGGTCCTCTAGCCCCATCACCTGCCCACTCAGAGCGCACTGAATTATCAGGTTATGCAGGGACTGGTCCAGGTGAGTCCTCAACATCTCCAAGGGTGGAAACGGCCCCCGCTTTTCCACAAAAGCCTCCTCTGTCCTGTGCTCTGTGGCCACAGGGAAGCTGCTCTTGCTTCCTGCTGGAGTTTGGTGGCAGCCTGTAGTCAGAAAAATTTTCCCTCTGGCTAAAACTCTTGCAGCCAAATGCGCAGGTGTGTTAAAACCTTTATGGCAGGGCTTAATTCTAGAGAAAAAAACATGCTGCTCACTCTGACTATGACTTGAATAGATCAAAACACACTGACTTTATGAAGGCTAAATGCTTAAAATAATCTGACTTCTGCTTACTTTCATAGCAGCTTGTTGTTTCTTGTCATTATTTACTGTTTTATTTTGCCATACCAATATATAATACATATTGTAGTAGGTTTCTATTAGAAAGTAGTAGGTACTAAGTTCTGTAGTAGGCTTAGAACTAGACTAGTTCTAAATATTTGAAGAATAAGGTTGAATAGTAATGTAAGTTTCTGTGAAAGCACGGAAGTCAAGCTATGGAGCTGCAAAGTGGAGTCCAAAACCTGTGAAGTTTGATGCAGAAAAGCTTGCAAAGCGCAATTCACTGTTTAATAAAGATTTGGGTAGATTATAATAAAATGTGTATTCTGCAGAGTTTCTCCACTCAATACAAAACTGCTTCCTGAATTAACTTTGATTTGATTTGGATTTATTTGAATTAGCGTCTGGGAAGTTCTAAAATGTTTGATGATCGTGAATTGCAGCATCTGTGTCTTTTCTGCTTCATTTTTCTACCTGCTTCTGTCCCCTGGGGAATCCCATATGTTCTTCTGGATATGGGGAGGGTCAATATCTGTGATGCTTTCCAGATGTGCAGTCTCTATGTAAGGTTACAAACTGAAAAGTAATCCCATACAGTGCTCTGCATTACTAGTAGAGGAGCCTGGTATTTATGGTGTCTCTCTACACATGACAAATTTGAGCTCCTATGACCAAGTCTCTGCTTTGTTTCATTGCACAATTAACAGAATCAGTTTTTGACACAGGCTTCATCTCTGGTTTCTGTGTTCCATTGCTGACTCTTAACATCAGGCACTGCTAAATGTTGCCAGCTGGGCAGATGAAACAATGGAGTTTCAAGGGCAAAGTGGTTTTTCAGTGCAGAAGGATGGTGAAGAGACTAAAATACAAGGGATGGTAGATCGGGACAGAGTGGGGGGAGGAGGATCCAAGTCATTAGCTGCAAGAGATGCTGACTTTGTGAAACAGATCACTGTTGTCAAAGAGCCCACTGCTTCATCTTTGAGATCAAGATTCCAACATCACTCTTCTAATATGAACATTCTTGCTGCTTCTTTGAGCGTAGTTACATTTTTGTTATCATCACCTTTCTCAGATAAATCAGAATTTATCAAATCAATGAGAAAACGGGATAATGATTTTAATCATGATCTTTTCAGAAAAATTCTGAAATTCTTTATTATCATTCTTTAATATGATATCTCTGTATTTTTTTTATCTGGGACCAGATAAAGACTGCTGACTCAGTACTATCTTTAACACAACAGAGAAGCATCATTTAGATTGCTTGAAAAAACTCTCTAAATGCAAATATGGCAAGATGAAAATTTAGAAGGGAGAAAGAGGCTCATGCATGGAGCCTTGGTGTACAGCTCTGCAGCTATGGGAGTCCACATTTGTGGGCTTTACATCAAAGAATATGCAGGAAGACATTTTGTGCTTAGGTGGACATTTTGAGCTTGGGTGCAAGCTGTTTATCCGGCTCTGTACTTTTTCTTTCTCTGTAATTTCTGTAGTTCCTACCAATGTTATTTCCCTCTGTCTTTTTATGTGATGAGAGTATGTCAAGAAGAACCATCACTTCACCACTACCTCTTTCTACTTAAGATATATAACTAACAAAATCTTATTTAACAAAATAGGCTTGAAAAGCCTATTTTCATCAATAGGCTTTGATGAAATACTCCATTTGAAGACTGTAACTCCAGTGATGCACTTGCCCATTGTGCCCTTATTTGGGTTCAGTGCAGTGGTAAAGCCATAAATAGTAATCAATAGTACTATTTCATTAAATCATATGGATGCAGTACTGTGCCACATGCTCTAGGTGACCCTGCATGTGCAGGGGGGTTGGACTAGATGACCTCTAGAGGTTCCTTTCAACCGCATGAAAGAAAAAAAACCCTACTGCTTTTAGGAAATAAGCATTAAGCAATTTGTCTCACCCGGAAATCAATCGGCATTTGTAATTTGACTGCCTTAGCACATGCCACATTTTAAGCCAGCATTATTGATGCCTTTAGCCAGGAGCCACATTGTCTGTCCTTCCTGCTTGTCCTCCATAATATTTCCATTCTCCTCTGATGTGCAAGGCCAACACAAAGCAAGCAG